>PYAF01000250.1:299170-316436 GCA_007407185.1 Glycine tomentella
AAAATATTATTTTGTATAATTTTATATTTTTCATACTCTGTACAAAAAATAAGTTGAAAGTTATTTTTTAGAAAATTATATGTATGCTTCATAAAACAATAATTTTATCAATAAATAAAATAAATTAATAAATTTTTCAACTTAATTTATAATATATCATAATGTTATTTGGTTTGTTATTTAACATGTACTAAATATTTAATAAAATTAAAATTTATCACGTTATTAATCTATTATGTTTTTATCTTATTCTTATATTCTATTTTATTGTGATCATCATATCCGTCTTAAAAAGAAAAAGTACTTTAAGATCATTTTAGTCACTAAAACGTTCACGTGAAAGAAAAATATTGTTTACAATGAAACATTTTATCAGGTATCATCAAAGGATTCATTCAGAATTGTCATGACTCTTGTAGCATATTATGATAATGATTTGGAATTTTATTAAAATAAAATGAATGTAAAGACAACTTTTTAAACTGATCTGTACGAAAATATTTATATACGCAACAACCTGAGGTTTTATAGATAGTAAAGAGGAGCGTTGTTGATGAAAGTTTCATGAATTCGTCACTTGACTTACTTCCACCAATTTTATTAAGGAAAATAAAGTGGATCAATATCTCAAGGTTTGTGGGGTAAATTTATGGATAGTTTGTTTAAATTTATTTATTAAAATAAATAACTTTTTATTTATTAATGTATTTGTCTATCATGTTTTTGCTTAAAAATAATTTTTTATTTATTTTAAGAAATGAATTTTATTTGTTTTTTTAAAAATATTTATTTCAAAGTTATTTTTTATTCTCTATATAAACTAAATGAAGGACACATATGACGTAATACAATGGAGTGACGGGCTAATATTTTTGGTGAGCTTAAACGACATTCTGTTAGTGTGCTATATGCCATTGTCAAAAGCATTTTATAGACTAGGTTGCAATTAATTAAGCAGTGTTTCTTTAGTAACAGCAAGTTCAAAATTTCACCTTTTTTACGTGGAAAATATGTGAATATATATATATATACGAGTTAAAGTCGTGTTTTACACATTCAAGTTTTTCAATAGAAATTCAAAATAATAAATTATACTGAGAAAAACTATTAAATTGCACATTAAACATGAATACTACATGTAAAAAAAAATACAATAATTTCCTAAAGCAAGAATACAGATTCTAATAAATGTCACTATCTTTAATATTTTTTTTACTGAATAAAATCTTATCTCATTTAATTATATATCAAATATTATCTCATTTAATTATGAATCAAATCCTCAATACAAAAAATCATATGATAAATAGAATAGAAGCTAAGGAATAATGAAGTTATTTTTGTTAACTCATGAGGAATTCTATTAGGTTGGCTTTTAACAAATCTTATTCCTTAGAATGAATAAATAATTACAAATTTATATATTTAACAACAATATTTTTCAATTATGTCATGTCCTTCACATGTAGTATTTATTTTGTTATTTTAGTGTTTAATTCAAACATTACATGATTAAAATTCATTACAACTACAAAACAAATAATTGTTAATAGATCCCATGTTTCATTTTCTTTAACATCCATGCATAGTTATCTATACGATGTCATTATTGAAATTAGTCTTTCTTGATCATCACAAACACACAAATTAGTTTCCGTGGTATTATGAGTCATATGAAAACTATAATTCACGTTGCATTTGAGTCATCCTTGTTATGGTTTTTGCTGGCCTTCAATGACGCGGTTTCAAGTGTCAATTCTCCCCAATTGATCTTTTATCTTTGTTCACTCTTAACTCTAATGAAACTCCTTCCCTCTTTTAACCACAAACTCACTTATGACATCCTTGCTTTCCTAGACCTTATCATTCCTCCTTCTCCATATGCTCCATAGCAAATAGTTATTTGATCTTTCCTTTCTTCCTATAGTTTCGAAAACAAAGTGAATAAAATTTTCTTACATGATTCGATTTGTAACAAGACCTCCTTCAGACAATGGCTTAGGTTAAGCTTTAACCAACGATCTTCATTTTTTGGGCACTTAAAAAGCGAGTGAATAGTTGTCTCAACTTCAAATTTACATAACAAAAAAAAATAATGAGACATTGTAGGCCTCTAGAATTCAAAGTTGTTACAGTTAGAATGTAGCCTCTACATTTTCTTCACACAAAATTTCTTACTCGTGATGAAACATTCGCTTTCCAAATTAACCTCCAATCATCATGTATTGTTAGGTGTTCATTATCTACTAGCCCATTTATTATCACTTTGTACGCACTTTTATTGAGTAGACTTCATTCGGTGTATAATCTCATATATTGGTGTCTTGTTGATCAACAGTCAACAATGGTGTTCTTAAGATGACCTCAACATCCTCCACTTTGAAATTTTGCTCAAGTAGCGTGTAGTTTGAATTATGCCTCAACCACGATTCTCCCAGAAACATTAACATTTTCCCAATTTCCTGGTTTCCACCTCACACTTTCCTTTAACATCGTTTTGAAAAATAATATGTTTCACTAAGAATATAATGGATTATTACCTAAGTTGCACCTATAAAATTCCCTTTTAATGATTTAAAGAAATAATACAATTATTTTATGCTATTATCTTGAAATTTAAATGAAATCTTATTTTATTTTAAATTCTAACAAATCTTATTATAATTATATTATTATCTTAAAATTTAAATTAAATTAAATGCCATTTTTATAGTATTTTATTTCATTTAAAGTATAATCAAATGATTTTTTTGTATTAAAAAGTTTTAGTGAGTTGAATTCCGATGACTAAATATGGTAACGATAGACTTCAAAGTTTAAAAAGATATTTTAATATGTTATTTTACTATATACTTATAAATTATTTATCAACAAACTCCTCACATTAACAATAAAAACTTAACACACATGTCTTTGTTAGATATGAGTTTGTTCACCATCAGAAAGACTAACATTTATTGGTATAATTACATGATTTTAATTTATATAACTATTAAATGACTATATGTATAAGGTAAATAATAGTTTTGGTTAATGCATATATAAAAAAATGATAATTATGTATTACATAAAACTTAATCACAAATGAGTTTCTATCAAATTGATTTTATTAAACATTATAACTTAATAATAAAAAATATCACAAACTTAATAATATAACAAAATTGTCATACTTTTACATACATATAGATTAAATTATAATTTTTATTCTTTTAGAAGACTAAATCATATTATAATTTTTATTAAATAGTAAATCATCACTAATTTACATGCTAAAAAATAAAAATTCATTTGCCCATATAAAAAAAAGTTTCCCACAGGCTCACTTTTTTTTAGCATGTTAAAAAATAAAAATTCATCTCCGGAATTAACATGGTAGTTTTACTCGTAATTATGATTATGATTTAGCCGTGCTTATAGTCTTATACAACAGTGTAATAATACGCATAGCATATGTGATTGTGAAGATAGTGGAATGGAATGTAATTTAAATATTTAGTTAATTAATTATTTCTTAGAAAACCTTATTCAAACGTTTTCTTCGAGTTACCGTTGAAGCGAGGAAAATCAGTGAAGGCCTGAAGGGTGAATCACTTCTGATCTGTTCTCCATTGGAAGCCGTCGTCTATTCCGAGTCAGATCGAAAACTCACAATCACACCCATTTCGAGTTGAAATCGTTGGAACCTTGTCGAACAACCATTCAAATTGAGACAGACACACGTGCTCTGACTCGCCGGAATCTCACCGGAAAGCAAGTCCGTCGGAACTTGTCGTTCTCGGAACTCAGTTGGCGAACTTGAAATTGACGCTTAGGGCAACTCCAACCAAAAATTCCGTCTAAAACGAGGGAATTCTAAAATTTCCGTTCGCTCTCTCTCTCTCTCTCTCTCTCTCTTGCAGATTCACGCTCGTTCTCGCTCTGGCGGTTCGTGGCTCGTTTTCGCTCTCGAGCTTTCTCTCTGGTTCGTCTATCTCATTCGAATTCTCTTTCTCTCTAGTTCGAATTTCTCGCTCGGACTCTCTTTTTCTCTGGTTCGTCTTTCTTTCCTATTGTTTGATTAGGGTTTGATTTAGGTCTAATTCTCGATGTTCCTCTTGTTATAGAAAATCTAAGCGATTGAGTTTTTGAGTTTGTTGGTTTATCTGCAGGACCAGCCTTGAACACCTCTGTATGTTAGACTTTTGTTGTGTGCTGAGGTTCTGTGTTAGATTTAACCCCTCTGTGTGTTGAGTTAATTTGGGGATTTGTATAGATTTCTGCAACAATGATTATTCATGCTCATCATGATCTAAAATAATATTCACTCGAATGGAATTGTAAATATTTATGTCTTCTTCCCTGTGTTGATGCATTTAAGCATTTTACATGGCTTTATAAATTATAAACAATATATTTTCTTTTTTGTTAGATATCTGAATCTGATACACAGCACAATATTGTGAACTTTATGACTTGATTAAATTTTATGAATAAAGTCCTTACAATTTTGTAGAAAAAATTATCTTTAGGCTGTCAAATTATCATATATGTCTTAAATTATGCTATATATCAGTCTAGATCATATATAACTTTCATTATGCTGATTAATGGCGTAAGATAAAATAGTTCTGGATTTCCTTCATCAGTGGTGATTTTGCTTTGAGATGTCATTTTTTAGCATAAAACACAATTATGCAAGAAAGTGGCAGGCTTTTCTTTTTCTTTTATTTACTTCTTTTGCTTTGCTTATACATTTCTCAGATTTTGCAGGTTGAAGCCGAAGAGTAACCTGAGATATCCAAGGATTATTTTGCAGGTTGTGCATGTTATTATTGTTATGGTATCTAGTGTCTGTTGTCCCATTGTTCTTTTTTAGTGTTTAGTTAGTGTTAATTCTGAATTAAATGGCTTGGTGACTTAATGAAATTTAAGTCTCTTTGATAGCTTATGAGTCATAAGGCTTATGTTTTGATGTGTTTATCTGCTATTGTAAAATTCCTAGCCACAAACATATAGAACTAACCACCACCCACAGAGCCTGCAATCCAGTGGCTTATATAATTGCTCATAAAATAGTTTTCAATGCCTGTTTAGTTTTACTTTCTTTTTAAATTCAGGGGGAATTTTAATTAAAAAACTGCTGCTGTTTGTGTTAGAATTTGAAAATGTCAATGGCAAGCGAATCAAGCTGGGTCGGGAGGAAGCCAGTTAAACGCATTGGGGGAATGTCTGATGCTCTATCAATTGCAGCCGATCTTGGTTTCTCCTTGTCCCCTCCCCCATCCCAGGTACTTTATTTGAAAAATGCTAGCAACACACTCTCTAACATACTCTTATAAACACATTCTTTATTGTTAGCTGAAATTTATTAGAAATCACCAAATTCTATGGGTCCCACTACTTATGTGATGAATCCATTGATGGTTTTGTAGTTTCCAATAAATTTTAACCAATAGAAGAGAGTGTGCTGGTTGCATTCCTCATATCTATTTTATCCCCCAATTCGCACTATTTGTTTGGCAAATTGTGGCATGTTATTGTCTCTCTTTCTAGGAAGGACTTCAGAATTCATCCCCCGCAACTGGGGAAAAGGGTGAGGACTTGATCAGGGTTTTGAGAGAACTGACTACTGTCCAAAGAAAAATTGCTGATTTGCAAGTTGAACTTCAAGGTCGAAAGGTTAGCCTTTTAGCCATTCCAGTTGTATCATCTGATGTTTATTAGTTGGTTAAGAATTAATTTTCTGACATAAGTAAAACCAATGCCTTCTTTTGATATGTTATTTTAACTTGTATCTGTCTACTCATCTAGAGATTTTTAAAATTTTTAGGATGACAAAAATGTTTCACATTTGACTCATGTGAGTGAAATGGAAAAGAAGATTGAGACATTGGCAAGGATTACTACTATACTCAAAGATGTTATTCAGAACAAGGTAATGGAATTTGTCCACTTTAGCTACCACTGCTTTAGTGCATCACAATCAGGTTTTCCAGGTTTAGTTTATTATTCTAAGCATTTATACAATATAAAAGAATTTCTTAACAAGTATCATTTTGTGCTTTCGTATCCTTCTGTTCTCTTTTCCTGCTTAACAATAGTTGGGGCTTATGTGATCCAGATATAACTAGACAACTTATTATGTGCTTTCTGACATTATTTCATTGCCAAAATTTTGCAGGATCGCATTATAGCTCGCCTACAGCAGCCATATTCCCTTGATTGCATTCCTGTTGAAGCAGAATATCAGGTTGGCTTAATTTATTTTTTCCCCCACTGTGTTAGTGGCATTTCTCATTGGTATACATTTTCTTATTTTGTGTTTAATTCCTGTGTTTGCTAGATGAAGTCTATAATGTGATATTTCATTACTTTGCTTGAATAAAGCCTGTTAACTAATTTTAAACCTTAAATATTTTTTTTCCTATATTTTCACCTAGTTACCCAATTGAAATTACAAATTTTAATCTTGGTGTCAATAACAAATTAGTTCTAAATTCTAATATCACCATTTATCCTCACTACCAACTTTAGGTGAAAATTGATGTAAATGTTGAACTATTATTGAGTGTAAATTTTAATCAATGCAAGACAGGCATTGAAATGCTTGTGTCATATTTCTCTAATTTGTGCAGAAACAATTCTCTGAACTACTGATGAAGGCAGCTAGTGATTATGGTGCTTTGACAGCATCAGTGGCAGATTTTCAGTGGAGTCAGAATTTCAAGGAACCTCCTTCAGTTTGGGGGGTATGCTTCTACATTCCTTTTATTTTTTTAAGCTAGTCTTGATTAGATATTAGTTCATTCGGTTTCCATTAATTATGTCTCAACTTGTTAACCAATTTGCATCCATAGACCCTAGTTTTAACCTTCTCTCTTGCGTTGCTTACCTTTAGTATTATAATTTATATATGTTATTTGAAAGCATCAAGAATATGACTCAGTGAGTAATTACAAGTCTATTTAAGTCCACTTTGACACTCAAATTTCTTCAAGTCCGATCAACTAACCTGCAGTACTATAAATGGAGTTTAAAATAGCTTAGAGTGTGTTTGGATAGAAAATTTTAATTGGGGAAAGTAATTTATTAGGGGATTTAAAATTCTTCAATTTAAAATTCACTGTTTGGATACTTTTATATAAGGAATTTAAATTTTTGGAATTTTAAAACAGAATTTTAAACAACTAAAAATGTGGAATTTGAATTTCCTTCTAAAAGGTGAGAAATTGAAATTCTCTTCTTTTTTAGAAGCTCTAAATGCATAATTTTTTGCTCCGTCTCAATCACCGACGTACTCCGACCTCCGCTACTCTCACGACACCACCCATCTTACGTGTTTTTTCCGTGAATGAAGTTCAAAATTTTAAAAATGAAGAAATTCAATTTCTTTATCCAAACACAAAATTTTAAAAATACAAAAATTTTAATTGATACATTTTAATTTCCCTGAATTTTAAATTTCCTGAAATTTTAAAATACTCCATCCAAACGTACTCTTAATGAAATCACTGACATGTGAAAATAAACCTGTAAGTTCTTTAATTCTTATTTTGAGAATAAGAAACTAATTTTAATGTCTGTTACATGTTCTGAAGGTTATGCATTTTATCACATTTCATTTAGTGTTTCCCAATGCAAACAAAGTGCACAGGCATGTGTATGACCATCCCTTTTTTGTGTTTGCTACTTTCATTTTAAATGAAATTATTCTTCATTTTTTCTTCAGGAAATGCTTCGGCCCATTCCTGTAGCTTTGGCATCTTGTACTCGGTTCTTTGAAGCCATGTCTGCCACAAGAGAGTCATTTGCATCACTTCAAAAACTGAGAGTTGGCCATTTTGATTCCCCTCTACCTCGAACACCAGCTGGAGATTCTTCCCAAAGAGTATCGGGAGTTTCTGATTGTCTAACACCACTGCCATGGAAAACTGAAACAAACTTTGATGACTTGGGTATCAGAAACCAAAGGAGGCAACATCTAGATCAGCAGGTGGAGGATGTAAACAGCTAGGTTGTACAAGCCTAAGGATCTTGTCTTGCCGTCCCTCATTTAAAGAAGAGTGTTAAATAGATATCTAACACACAATATCATTTGTGTGATATAGTATACTTCAATTATTTTTGCAAATCAATTATGCCATTGTTGGTTTAGAATTATATATTTTTGAGTCACTAGAACTAGCGTCACAACTGATGTGTTAAATGCTCTAATGGTTTTGCGGTTTTGCCAATGCTGTAAGGCTAAAAATCCGGGTTGAATAATTTAAGGTAACTTATAAAACTACCACTTTAGATATATAATAAAATAAAATTGCCTTACTTGTTTTTAATAATAAATATTTCTGTAAAATTAATGATAAAAAAATGTAATTTGTATTTCATGTTTGATATTCATGATTTAACTTAGAATTTTGTAAAATCTACTATAAAATTATGAGATGAGACTTGGAATCTTCTATAATTTATGACATCTTACAAAACTAAGATAAAATCAAACTAATAATTTTTTTCCAATGGACAGCTAAAATAGAATTGGAACAGTAAATATGTTTGTTAGGCTGTCTGCACGCAAAAGACAATTCCTGCCTTAAATCTCCTCAGTGAGGCATTCTGTTGGAGAGTGTTATGTAGCTTGGAGCTGAAATTTGCTATTTCCTCTACTTTAAAAGCATTACCACGTCAATGCACGTGCATGTCAAGGTCAAAGAGTAAATTGGTTCCAATTGAAGAATATCATGGTGTCTAGCAATGCACAATGAGATTGAAAAAATTAATGCCAACTCTCTTGCATTCAAACACAAATCCAGCTCTATGTTGATACAGCAAAATGAATTTCATCTATCTTCCGTGAGTAAACAAGTTCAATAGCCATATATTTGTGCTTAAATTTGTTTTATGAAAGAGTGCAACTTAAAGCATTGAAAACAATGAAAGGCATCTTGAAATAATGAAATCATATATCTTACATGTAGACCTCCATCCCCGTTAAAAAGAAAGGACACTATTTTGGGTGATGGATTCAATGACTTTAAAGAGAGAAATTTACGTACGGTGACTTTTCCTTATTTTTTTTATAAGTAAACAACTTAAATAATAGTTTATATAAGTGAATATCAACTTAAATAAGTCGCTCGCAACTCACTTTCCTTCTTCAAAGTCATTGAATCCTTGCAAATTATTTTGTGAGTATTTTTAAATTTAACTTTGAATTATTTTGATTTTATAAAATTAATTTTAGTAAAAAGTTAGTTGAAATTGAAATCATTTATGTTTATATTTTTTCTCAATTTTATATTAAAGTTTAAGATAAAACTTTTAACAGTGTAAGAGTTATATTTATTTTCATTTTTATTGAAATATATGTTTTTAGGAGTAATTTTAATTTTGGTTAAAAGTCAACAAACAATTGTTTTTTTTTACCAAAATCTCATTAGACACGTTTGGGGTGTCGTAGAACCAAACATATCATCACTAATACGGATATTACTCATATTTAGAATTATGTTGATAGTTAATCAATTAATTATAACTTTGCTATCATTTTATTTTTTTTCACTGCTCTTTATATTGCCCTCTTCATTTTACATCAAAGTATCCAAAAAGTATGACTTTGATTAAATTATATATACCAACCTTTTTTTTAAAAAAAAAAACCTTTTAAATTGAAAGACTACGAATCAATATGAATTTTCACGTGATATATGACATCCTAATTTCGGTAAAATTATAATTTGGTCATTTACTTTTTTTTTTGTTTAGTCTTCTGTTTTATTCATTTATTTTGATAACATATTTCTTATTTTTGTTTCAATTTGATCTTATCTGTCACAAATTTATTTAACACAAAATACACACGGATAGATAAAGCAAATGAAAATGCAATAAAAAGAAAATAGCGGGATCGCTAACCGTTTGTCATCTTATTCTCGTTTCCCGCGCTATATATATATATATATATATATATATATATATATATATATATATATTACCTCACTTCTTCAGACCTCATTTATAATTCAAAAACCTCTCTCTCTCTCTCTCTCTCTTTCAGTTCTTCAGCCACATTCAAAATTTCTCTATAGAGTCACGATGCTTGCGACGCTTAAGTAAGTTAAAAAATCCATTACTATTTCTTCTCCATCTCAGAACTTCAATTCTACCTCACAATTTGATCGGCAATGACTTTCAGATCCGAAGAGTCTAGCGGTCAGTTACAGCTCGTCGAACGAGAAGACATAGACGACGATGAAGACCTCTTCGAAGCCATCGACAAACGTATATTCATTCTCTCAACTCTGTTTTCTTGTTCGTTTTCATCGTTCTTCTATTTTCTGTATCAACGCACTACCGATATCTGTATTTAGCATCTCTCCGCTCTTCGTTCTGAGCGTTTATTTTGCTTTCAGTTTCTCTGCTCCTAGCTGAGAGTTTTTGTTAGATTCACATTTTCACCGAACAAATCGTTACTATAGTAAAACCTTCATCCTCAGCGGTCTTTATTTTCCTTCTCTCCGGTGTCCGGTTCTTCTGGAAATTTAGCTAAACATACTGTTTCACCGAACAACGATCTATTTGAAATGTACAACACCGTACTCGTTTGAATATTAGAGAACACGTTTTGTCTTCGATTCACGACAATATGCATCTACGCAGTGATTGCTCAAGGCATCAATGCCGGAGATGTGAAGAAGCTTCAGGACGCAGGGATATACACTTGCAATGGCTTGATGATGCACACGAAGAAGGTTTAACTTAAAACACATCTCTGATTTGAATATCTATGGACGTGTAGTTACTCTTCACTTCATTTGCTAACATAATTTTGTTATATTTTCGTAGAATTTGACTGGAATCAAAGGTCTATCCGAGGCTAAGGTTGATAAGATCTGCGAGGCTGCTGAGAAGCTTGTGGTAAGGAATCGTAATACATGAAATCTAAGTTAGTTCATAATACTATTTCAAGTTTTCAACTCTTCATAAGTTGATCTTCCTGCGATGCAGAATTTCGGTTATATTACCGGAAGTGACGCTCTGCTCAAAGTACGTTGTTTATTGTGTTAGGAAGTTTTTTGAACTATACATTCGATTTAGATCTGCAAGTCCTTAACGTTTTAGAAATTTAGGTGGCTTCCGTTAAGCTTAACTCATCTTAATTAGTTTTACTTTTATTGAGTATTTATTTGTCCAATGTACTACAGAGGAAGTCAGTGATCCGAATTACTACTGGAAGCCAAGCGCTTGATGAATTGCTAGGAGGTAGCTCTTAACGCTGAGAATTTCTTTCTTACTGTCTTCAAATTTGACTGTGTAATATGCTATAAATATTTTGTCTCTGAAATTTTCTTTTTAAAAAGGCGGGGTCGAGACATCGGCAATTACAGAGGCGTTTGGAGAATTCCGGTGAGAACACAACTCATATCTGGATTCGACTCATTTTCAATTTCATAAGTTCATTCTGAGGATATTGATTTATTATGTTTCAGATCTGGGAAAACACAGCTTGCTCACACTCTCTGTGTTTCCACTCAGGTTTCTTCTATCCTGCATTCTTGATCATGACATGTTAGGTCTTAATTACTATAAACGAGTGTTTGTAAATGAAACTGTTCTCTCATGTTTTCTTGTAACCTATAGCCTTAGGATGGGTGAAGTCAGTGTTGAACTTAGTTGAATTGCAACTATTTTTCTTTTTCTCTAGCACATTTTTCTATTTATTGTATGCTTCTTAAACACCGAATATGGTACGCGTACGGTGCTAGTCTTATTTTCACGCACACTGAAATATTTGGTGTATACTACTGACCTTTCCTGACCCCTCCCAGCTGCCAACTAATATGCATGGAGGCAACGGAAAAGTTGCTTACATTGACACAGAAGGAACTTTGTATGTTTTTCTCTCTTTGCATTTAAATAAATATTTAAGAACTTATAGTCACCTCTGCATCGATAACTTGTGAATTGTGATTGTTTTTTCAACTGATATCGTCCAAATTTTACCAATGTTTTTTCCCGTTCATTCACAAATAACTGTAGCCGACCAGACCGAATTGTTCCCATAGCTGAGAGATTTGGCATGGATCCTGGGGCTGTACTGGACAATGTAAGTTTACTGCATTTCATATATATCATAATAGGTTCTGAAGGAAAGTAGTTTGGCGTTGACACCTAAACGTATTCTTTGTGATTGTACAAGATTATATATGCTCGTGCCTACACTTATGAGCATCAGTACAACCTCCTCCTTGGTTTGGCTGCTAAAATGTCCGAAGAACCATTCAGACTTCTGGTGAGGTCTTACTAACCGAGTAACAAAGTTATCTTCCTATGCACTATGCAGTTTGCAATATCATGGGATATGGACAGTTGAGCTAATTGATTTTTGGCAGATTGTGGATTCGGTGATTGCTCTGTTTAGAGTGGACTTCTCAGGAAGAGGAGAGCTTGCAGATCGCCAGGTCTGTCAGTTACATGCACTTAAAATAAAAGCTCCTTCTCCCTATGTAAACTTCTACTGACTTGAACAACCATTTGCAGCAAAAATTGGCACAGATGCTTTCTCGATTAATAAAGATAGCTGAGGAATTTAATGTTGCAGTCTATATGACAAATCAGGGTAAGCGATTTAAATTTTTTATTGGGGCTGATTTTTCACTCCCAACTTCCAATTGATTGTTTTGAAGCTGTTGTTCATAACATGCAACAGCATTATCATTCGATTATTAGTTGTAGCTTTTATGAGAAGACCAGAGGCAGATTGTATATCTACTCTACATTGTGAGTTTTGGTTGCAGTCATATCTGATCCAGGAGGTGGCGTGTTTGTAACTGATCCAAAGAAACCAGCAGGAGGGCATGTACTAGCCCATGCAGCCACGATAAGGTTGATGTTCAGAAAAGGGAAAGGGGAACAGCGCGTTTGCAAAGTGTTTGACGCCCCCAATCTGCCAGAGGCTGAAGCAATATCCTTTACCCGAGTTTTTGCACCTTTAAAATAATCTATTCGTTGAACAAAACATGCCTGTAGTTAACTCAAAGTTAGTGGTTTAAAATCCGCCACAAATCGGTAGTTACGAAATTATGGTGGTTAAAACAATTTGAAATTAGCTTACACACTTAGAAATTAGCTTCTAAATAACCAGCCTCATTAGTTAACTTTTAAGATGGAGGCGGAAACATCATCATACTTAGAAATAACCAGCCACATCAGCAATACCTCTACTACCCGCGTGTTTTTTCTTGACAAAGTTACGTGTTCCAGATAACAGCAGGGGGCATTGGAGACGCTAAGGACTAAAAGGTCGCTTCTGAGTTCTGACTTCTGGGCCAAATCCACAAAAGAAACAGTAGTGGCTGAATATTTCTAGTAACCTTAATCTTCCAGATCTTTGCTACAGTTTGCCTGAAAAGTGTTGTTCCTTGAACACTTTTACTATTTTCCAATGATATGATATGAGTTCCCCTTAGTAATAAACGTTTCCTTTATTGTAAGTTGCGATATATTTTGCAATTTGAACGTTACATAAACATTGCAAATCTTACTTTCTAGAGAGTCTATTTTTGACATTATATCCATCACATTGATAGTTTAAGGCACAGAAAAGGCTAAATAAAACGAGATAAAACAAAGGCGGTAAATAAACATTTGGATGGACCTGTCCGCAAGTTTATATTATTACATGATAAGTGCGAAAGAGAGTATGAGCTTAATATTTGCTTCAAAGCAACTTTGTATAGCTTCAGAAAATCATATCTCAGATTCAGTAAACAAATTAATATGATAAGCAAAGCCTCGCCAGAGCCTCAAAGTTACATAATATGGGAACAGGTCCAGACCTTGAAAATAAAAGCCTTAATTCAAACAGAATAGAGTCGCAATCAGATATTATTCGACCAGTTAGCAGCACTCCCAACCCTTGGCATGCCAGTTGCTTCCTTCTTAGCCTCAGCATCCACCTTGAAAGTTGCACCACACACCTGTCCGGAACTGTCAACCCTTGGTACAGGCTTCACCTCATTCATTGGATGCTCAAAACTGCTCAAACCTCCGGATGTTGAAAAGAAAAATCCTGAACATGGGATATTATACGTTATTTCTTGCCTAGACCATTGAATGTTCGATATGGAAGAAACATGAACAGTGACAATTACATATCATAAGAACCTTGAAATGAAAGGGATAATTGCAAAGTAAACAATAATATTGAGAAACCAAAGAAAATAACAATTGTAAAACAACTTACATAACGTCAGAGCACTTGCATTTCCCATTTTCAATCCATTGAACTTGTCATTCTTTTCTTCATCTTAACTTTTAAATTTTAATATACTTGTCATACAAGTATATATTTTTAAAGGAGTGAAACAGAGGGGTCTTATATAGTGAAAATGCGTTTCCACAAGAAGTCTTATTATTACCTTTGGGGAATGGTGCATAAGATTTCCCACAGCTCTTAGTTACAATCTCTGTCTCATCTGAAAAAACGAGATTTCCATCAGCATCAGTTCCCCAGACAAAGGGAACACTCCCATCAGCATCCTGTAAAAGATCAGGATATGTATGCCAGGTTAGAGAAGAAAACCATTCACAAATATGACATGGAAATGAAAAGAGGATAACTCACTGCAGCAACAAATGCGGTCTTAGAACCACTGTCATACAGAATAAATGCAAATTTGCCTTGGAAGTCTCTCACAACCTGAGCAGCAGGATAGGGACCACGATCTCTTAGAGTCCTGTATGCTTCAATGATAATGATCACCTCAGTTGCTGTTTTGTTCAATCCATATTGTTGCTTAAGGTTAGCAACATTCTCAAGGTGACCTTGAAACAAACAGAAAATGTCATCCACGACTGCAAAAAGCCTGCCACATAAGAAAATGAACATATTAATTGATTTTCAAGAAAAGAGTAATCTTTAACAACTTTATAGGCTTTTATAGCATCTAATTCCCTTCATAAAATCAGATTATAAGAATTCAGTGTAAGGTCATTCCACTTATCAAAGCGAAAGCAGAGCAGAAATTTCATCTTAACATTGGAGAGGAAATATTAGGTAAGTATTGCTCTAAGGCCTAAACAGAACAGTAACCTTGTGATATATGAACTTTTTATCTCATTTGAATTACTAAGATAACAATAACAAGAAGCAACAGAAAATGGTTAAGCCCAAGGTAGAAAGATTATAAATGGCAATCCAAACTATCTTAGAGTGCCTTCTACTGGTGGGAAGGGATAGCAAAAGGAAGGGTGAGAATCCACAGTTAAAATACTAACAAAATATATCTTAAGATCTGCGAAAGAATAAAAGAAAAGAAAAGTAATATATCATACCCAAATAACCATCAAGGAGAATCTAAAGGATTTTTATATATGATATAGCATGGGTTACTACTTTTTTTTTCTTTTGTCTTGTATTCAGTTTTAAGGCCATCAATAGAAACAAGATAGATAATGCCAGAACCGAAAAAAAAATCATACTCGGAATCACGTGCATGCTAATAAAATAAGGAAATCATATCCACTATCATCATAAAACTAGGCGGCCAAACCTGATGTTCGGCCAAATTAAGATCAGGAACAAAAAAATAAAAAGAACAATTTCAAAAAACATCATAAAGCCACAAGAATCCAAGATTTTCCATTAACCAATAATAACCTAATGCTACAATAAGATGCCAAGCAACACAAAAGATTCAACGACACACCCTTATCCTAATAAGTGTGAGGTTTAAACTTACAAACATGAAAGAATATACAGAGATTAAATTTACCAACACAGCAAGGAAATCAACTGGGTTTATAGAAAAGGTTTCAACTTTAATCTCTCTTCAACTCAAACGATCACCCCATAAGGACAAAAAAAGAACCCAAATCAAGAAAAAAATAAGTCTTTTTTTTTTTTGGATCCAAAAATGATGAGAAAATAAGATATTTAAGAAAAAGGAAAAAGAAAATGAAGGACCTCGGGAGGAGGGGGTTCTGTTTGTGAAGAGAATAGGCCAAGAGACCGGAAGAGCCAAGGTTAACGGTGACGGAACCAGGGTGAACGGAAGAGAAGTGCTCTGCGAGAAAACCGTCTTTTAGGGCTGAGACGGAATTTGAGTGAGGGCTCTGAAGACCCTCTGGGCTCTTTGCCACCGATTTGTCGAAAACAGCCAGCATTTTTCGTTGATTGGATGTGAAAGACAGCGAAGAACGGAATGAATGTTAGTTAGCAGTTGAAAGAAGAAGAGAAGATGCTAAACATTGTGCGATGCGATGTGCTTAATATAAGCTTCTCTGTAATAATAGAACATCTCTTCTCTTGTTGCCCATTTTGCCCCTTCATTTTGGGATATTTATTATTTTTAGAATTTTTCTATGACCAAACTCTAAAGGCCAATGCCCATCCTACTTTGCAAATTCCAATGATCATTCTTGGCGTTTACTTTTTTTTCTTCTTTTCAGGAAAATCATTTTTGACAAAAAAAATACAATGCTATTTTTAAAATATATGACATTACAATTAAAGTTTATTTATTTTTAGGTCAGATATTGATGTTTCTTAGTTTATTGGATTAAAAAATAATCTCGCTTGTTTGTAATGTATAACTAACCCAAATATTAAAGTTTAATTTTAAGATGTTAGTATAAATTTGAGTTTAATAGATAAATGTTTTTATTCAGTTTTTCAATCAAATATTATTTTTTATATGATTTTTATACTGTCATTTTAAAAATTATTTAAAGCGATAAATTGGCTTGACTTCTCTCTTGGTCGTGTCCGAAGCAGACAAAGTTCAGTGTTCATAGAAAAGAGGGGATCTCCCAACAAGTTCTAAATTCTTACATTTGAAAGTACTCACGGATAATTTGCTAAGTGACACTATGCGATTAAATTTATTACATTTTGATTTTGAGTCTTATTATACTTTCAACTTTGTAAGCCAGTAGAATTGGATAAATAGTGTTTTAAAATTTGAATTGTAAGAGTGAAAGTGGGTTCATTAAATAATTCACGTCCATTTCTCATTGTTTCCAACGTGGAAGGGAGATAATTTCTTACACTCTATGTGTGTACATGGGTTGGTATCCCTGGTGCCAGTTTATAAATATAATTATGTTGTTTAGCTGACAATTTTTTTTGGATAAATAGTAAAAGATTAGGCAGACAGATTATAAGTTCAAATTTTATTACCACAATTATAACAAAGAGAAAATTGAACTCTATATTATATAATATAGAGTATGTGACATATTTTATTATTTTCGTTGATGGTACCATTCTTTAGTTTTTTTTTTT
>PYAF01000250.1:316536-336502 GCA_007407185.1 Glycine tomentella
ATTAAATTAAAGAAGTCTTATTATTGATATGCATAATTTTTTTAAAGAATATACTTTAATCAAGTTGAGTTAGGATGATTTATAACATGTTTGGTTTCATATTTTAGATGTGATTTTAAGAAGTTAATGTTTATAATTGTTATTTCTCAAATGTAATTTCTTCATTTTTATGAGTTTTCAAATACACTATTGAATTATTAAAGACAAGACAAATCATGACCTCTCATAATGTTTCTTACCAACATATTAATACTATGTTGTAATATTAATTTCTTAAAAAAATGTTATAATATTAATAAATTTAATAATTTGAGTTTTTTGTATGTAGTAAAAAGAGGCAAACAAAATAATAATATAAGAAGATGATTTTTTTTAATTTAATTATAGTATATTAACAGTTTAATTTTTTTATATGTTTAACCATAAATTATTATATATGATAATAAATTTATTATGACTACTTTAAAAACAGTACTTAAAATAATTTATAATTAGTTATCGTAATAATAGAGGACAATTTAATTCTTGAATTGTTTATATGGATTAAAAAAAAATCTTTCTGTATTATAAAAGACTACAGAACAGAGACACGTTAAACTGTCAACCGACATTTCCGCAAACCTAAGACGGGATCCCACTTTACTGAATTGAATACAAGAGACAAGTGCATCGAAATCGAAGTCATCGTCCAAATGCAACTCATCTTTGAGACTTTGACTAAATTTATCCATTACTAATTTCTACTAATATTACTTAAAGAAATAATATTATGATAATAACTTTTTAATTCAAAATCACATTAAAAGTATACTCAAGTATTAAATATTATGTTAGATGCAGTATTAAATAGTACTCCTATTTTAATAATATCTTTTCATTTGGTAAAAAAAAAAACTTTTCATTTATTATTCTTAATTAATTAACATTTTCACAAAAAAAAAAAACATTTGCACACGAAGGATTACTTGTCAAGTAATTTCTATGCAAGAGACGGTTGTCACCTCCCAAAATAAGGTTTGCATTATCAAATAAAGAAAATATTTGATAAACACCCCTTATGTTATTTCAGTTTCTATTTTTGTCCTTCTATAACTTTTATAGTATTTTTGTTATTATTAATCTTTTCCTAAAATTTATATTAAAATAGAAAAAATCGTAGTTGCAATTACAATTATGATTGGTACAACTAGAATTGTAATTATCAAACAAAAATAAGAGACAAAGAAAGGTTTATTAATATAAAAAAATATTGAAGGTAAGTTAAAATGTGAAATTATAAAGAAATAACGTTTGGTTTATGATTTATCCTAATAAATAATAGAAATACTCTAAAAAAAAAGAAGTAATGTTTTTCCAAAATAAAAAGGACTGTAAATGAAGTTAACTATCCTCTAGAACCGTATATAAGTAAACTGTATTAGTTCCAAATGACTCTGTTTGCCGTGATCATATATTTTTCAATTATCATGAAAATTTGGAATACTATTCACTTAGTTTCAACTAGTAATACGTGACTTAAGGCCCGTAATTTTATAAGCTTTTAAAACAAAGTGATCACGATCAAAATAATATATATATATATATATATATATATATATATATTAATTTTCAACATTCTCATTTTGTTTTAAAAAGCTTAAATAAACAGACTAAAAAAATTGAAGTGTTCTTTTTTAGAATAAAATTAATTTTTCTTTAAAAAAAAAAACTGGGAGCATTCTCGGAAATGAATCACTTCCAAATTTTTAGATACTTTAACAATGTTATTTTCTTTAATTCTAACTCTTTAACTTTTTCCAGAAAATGCTAAAAAAAAGGGAAATTAGGGGGTATACTTGGCAAAAGAAGATTGAATAGTTGATCGATTTACAAGGCCATTTTGGCTTAAACAAATAATTATGTAACTAATGATGCATTAAATTATCCACTATGTCGTTGGTCCCTATAACATGGGACCTGGGCGCCATGGATGATTCATAATTTATCATGATGTACACATAAATTCCTCAGCCATTCACAAAAAAAAAAAAAAAAATCTGGAAAACAATGAAGCATATTTAACAACAGATTCTCAGATAACCATCTTCGGTTCCAATGAGAAACAATCGAGAGAATGGAAGTATACTAATACTTGATAACGCTGACAAGCTTCTCTGACCATTATCAGAAACATATAGTTTCTGAGGGCTAATGTGATTCTGCCCATCCTGTGCCATTGAGTCACATAATCAGGATTAAAATTTTTAAAAATTGAGAACAAATCAACATCTATATCATTATCAGGCTTTCCTTTACTGATGAGCTCCCCCTAAAAAATAAACATCAACCTGCACAACTTAAGCAATTCAATATGGAAACTAAAGGGCTTAAGGGCACACATATCAAGCATATGCATTGTATTCTCTTAAATCTGTGAAGAAGAGATTATGGGAAGCCAGGAAGGCTCTGGGTTTTAAATAAATATTTTTAGCACATTCATATACTATTGAGGAGCAGAATCTATGAACAAGCAAGGGGGGTCTCATCAAGCACCAAGATATAACTAAAGCAAGAATGAACCATTATTTTGACATCTAAATTGGGTGCTGGACAAGCAAAATCAACTGATCTTTCCTAATTCCTATCCTCGTCATGCAAGTTGTGAGCCCCCCAAAAGAGAATCTTACTGTTTCATTGGGAGATTTAGACAAGGAGAGAAGCCCAATTCTATTCCGGGAAATTGAAATAACATCTTGGCCCCAAATGGAGAAACTGGATATGCCATCTGAGTGACCTCTGAAAATAAAGGGCTGCAATGATAAATTCCTGCAAGGGTAATAGAGATGAGCTTCAGGATATAATCCTTCCGGATATGAGAAAGAAAGCTCATCACTTTCATTTAGGTTCTTTTAGGAAAATATCTTCAATTAAACACATGCAATATATCAACCAGACTAAAAAAGATCACTTTCATTTAGGTTCTTTTAGGAAAATATTTTCAATTAAATACTTGCAATATATCAACCAGATTCAAATGTATGAAACGTGAAACAACAGAAACATGGAGAGCAAGGAAAGTCCAATACAGACATACAATGAAGAGAGAAACAGAAAAAGAGTGGAGGTCAAATAGGTTTTTTCGCTCATCTTGATCATAGATAAATTCTTTAATTTCCGAAGTTAAATTATTCGCACCTAGTCACCTACATCTTATAAAAACATCTCATCAAGTAGTTTGTAAACTACCAGCAGATGTATATGCAATAAGGGTGATCATTCTTCAAACCTCAATCAGCCATTTGATTTACCTTCTAACAACTTTCAAGTGTCAAGAGGCACAACCGGACAAGACTTTGATCTCTTAATAAAAGAAAGCTTAAGAGAGACAGTTCTAAATGGTCCAAAACTCTAATGAATTGAAGTTCATGAGGGTGATAGCTCTTACATTCTTAAGTCCCAGACTCGTAAAGTTCTGTCCAAAGAGCTGGAAACAAGCAGATGTTCCTCAGGTGCTGCCAACTGTAAACAAAGACATTGATGAAGCTGCGGGTAACATCAAATTGGGTAGCCCTCTAACATTTTGAACATAACCCACATACCTTTGTCACATATCCATCATGAGCTCGCCAAGAGGAAATGACATTTCCACTCTTTGCATCAAATAATTCACAGTGCCCAGAACTTAGTCCAGCTGCAATAAAAGATGGCAAAGTAGAAATTCCACCTGCTTGCATCTTGTCAGAGCCAGTGGAACAAATGGCAGAAATAAGTGAAGGAAAACTAGATTCAGTAGATTCGCCTCTCCAGATATGAAGCTTTTGACCTCGAGCTACATCAATGAACCTGTACAGTACAACAAAGATTCAAAAGTTGGCAGGCATCGAGATATTTTTTAAATATCTGATTGAAATGGCATTCAAAACAAAGAATTAATTTCACCTCAGAGAACCATTTCCAGTTCCAACTACAAGAGTTTCAGTGGAGTTTAATAGATGCATACAAGTATAAAGGCTTGAGTCAAAAGCACTAGACAATATTCCACTGGATAGTGTATTCAAATTAAGCACATTTGCCTGGTCACTGTTGATTTTTGATGCAGAGGATGGATGGCTTGTAGGATGGCCAGATTCTGTTTGGGACTCAGCAAATACTAATATTTGCTTCCCTGTTTGACTATTCCAAATGTGAATTGTTCCATCACAAGAAGCCACTCTTCCACTAGATGATAAGATGCAAATATCATTCACAACCTGAAATTGGAGATAAGTAACGACTGGTGTTTTCACAGCAGAAGTTGTTACCATAGAGAAATACATATCTATATGCCATTCACAAGTAGTTGTTAAGATCGGCTAAAGTGCTAAACTAATTAACTGTATTTTGTTGCACTATGATAGGTCTGTTAGGTCAGGGTCAGTTAGTGAGTTACTAAGTTAACTAGTCAAGTGGCTGATGATGTATATAAGTAGGAAGAGGGGTTGTGACGGGATTCATTCTGTGGGAAACTAATGGGAAGTGTAGAGAGGTACTGAGGTACTCTAGAATTAACCACAATAAGTGTATCAATTGTTTAGAAACAGTAACTGGGCAGGGACAATAGAAGTTCTTCAGTTTCTTGAGCATTCTTCACTTTTCTCTCTCTCTTTTACCAGTTGGTTCTATCACACTAGTTCCTAATACATTCAATCACATCATAGCCCATTTTGTTTTAAATCGTCAACAATCATGCTTCACTTTGTACTTTGCAATTTGCTTATTGATACCATAGTTGATACATGATAGTACTGAATAGTTCTCTGCTATGGAAATATATAAATACTGCAGGGATCTATATCAAGCAGTAGTTTCAGCAAAGAATGAAGAAACAAACCTCCTCATGGCCATGATAGCTGGACAAACAGTTAGTTCGGCTCAATTCCCATTTCTGAACAGTTCCTTTATATCCTTGGCCAATCCCTGCAGTAAAAACAGTACATTCATCTTGGTTAACAGCCAGAGACCTCACTGCTCCATGATGTGCACGTATAGAGTATATAACAGATGATCTGATCTTCCATGGAAGATCATCTTTCTGAACCCCCACCCTCCCAAGAAATTCAGGCCCATCCCAGATGGTGGCTGGACTAGGGAACCAAAACCACGGTTCATGGTTCATTTGGTATGACATTCCTTCATGCACAGCTACTGGACTTCGATGAACTTTAAATGGTCGTCTCTGAGGGATCAAATTTTTGGCACTTCTTCCTTGGGATTGTGGAATTGACCATCCAACCCCATTAAGCAACAGCTTTGCAGGATTGTATTCAGATGTAAATCCATGGGCTATTACAGGTCTTCTAGCAAGAACAATTTCTGAGCCGTTTTTTGATGATTCTCCAGCATATTCCCACTGAACCACAACATGTTTAGAAATAAGCAAACAAGAAAGATTACATGAGGCTAAGGGACAGACATTATCACACCAAAAAAACCATGTAATTTTTCCATTCATATGGGGAAAAGAAGTAAAGAAAATATAGCATACCTTCCAATTATAATGGCGTAGAAGATATTGTTCAAGAATCAGCCATGTAGCACAACATTGACGAAGTTTCTCTATCCCAAGAAGAGATGCAAAGGAAGGATAGAGAACCAACCTACATATGACCCAGAAGATTTTATACATACTAAACAAATAAATAAGGCCAATAGAACAGATATATTATAAAATAAAACAAACTTGAAAGTGAGTATAGGAGGACAGGACACAACCTATTTACAGTAGGGAATCAATGCACTTTGATGACAACTTGATTTATTGATCCAATTGCACTTTCCCATGATTTTACAAAATAAACATTTAAACTTGATTCAGTGACAGTTTGCGATGCCCGACCTCATGTCCAAATTAACTCATGGTTTCAGTAGAATGTGCAGAGTATGTGACTTGTTGGATTGAAAGAAGATTTTACTATAATCTTATTTATCCTAGAAATGATGGATTAAGGGAATTAATTGATCTTTCAAGTCATTTTGCCATCAATAAGTCAAGTGCTTCACACCTGTGTCTGAAATTATGATAATTAACCCTGTATTCTGAAGATAGGTGGAACACTACAAAATGCAATATTATACAGGGTAGAAATGTGCATAACTTTTACAAATCAAGGACACTGCAATCGGGTTGAAAAACCTGGTTAGCAAAGTAAATTGAAACTCATAGTGGGTGTATATGTACGCACAAGGATGTTTAGGAATATACTCAAGGAATTTATTATTACATGTTTGGTTTAGTTAAGCATATTAATGATGCATTTTATTTTTATTTGGTGTTAGAAATATGGATTTGTCATATCATTAGAATAGGAAGAAAGATATGAAGCCAAAGGTGAAGAATGGAGTTTGTGTCTTTAGACACTATGATCTGAATTTTATCAAAGCAATAGAGCTTTTTTTACAAGCTTCTACAGCTGTACAGAATAATATAAATTAATAGCATGTGAAGCTGAAGATACAGAACTAAAAGTCTAATAAAACAATAGTAGTAACAAAAACATCCCTATACGTGCTAACAGTTAGGATTGCCTAACCAAAGACAGTCTCTGTTTATGTGATCCAGCATTAAGGCGGACTAGGGGTGACCACAATTTAGGTGGCTTTCCAACATATGGGATTATATTGCCTAACATTATCAAGGGATTTAGTACAGTGTATTTTTAAATTTGACATAAACCACTAATATGACTCAAAACATTCATTCTGTTAAGTCTTGCATGATTCCTTCTCCATCACTTTCCTTATTTAGCATTCCCTCTTCTCCTCTAACTAAAGTTCTTCTAGTTTTGCACTAAATAGAAGGAGAGCAATTTGTCCCAGCATTAAACCTACTTTAGAAAGCAGAATTGATACTCACACTAGATCCATACGACTTTCAATATGCAAGTCCCCTCCAATTTTTATTTCGCCAACCTTCAAGTTTCTGCCAACAGTAGTTGAACCTTTAGAAATTTCCTGGGAGAAAGCAAGCTCATCAAATAGTTCTTTAAGTTTTGGAAGAATATGCAATGCTGTCAAATCTGCTCCAATCCGCTGACAAATTCCAAAAAGAGTAGAAGCAGCCAGCTGACAAAGAGAAGGAAACTCGGATTATTTAACAATTTAAGTGATTAGCTAAAGAATGAGATGCATTATGGCAATAAAATGGAGCAGACATCACCACACTATCAGGATGCAAGCCAAATAAACGGCAGGAGAAATCAATCTAAAGTGTTTGTAATATAACTTTGGGGAATTGCACAAAAACAGTTTGGAAGGAGTGCCAAATTTTGTTTTATGTGCAATGCTCAGTTTAATGGCAATGAGCCAAGGCACAAAATCATTGACATTGTAACTGCTCATTTTTGCCATTTCAATAAAAACAAGTCATAAAAAAATCCTGATGTTTTCACATAATACGTTATAATTACTTGGTGACTTATGACTGAAAAGTTAGAAATCCCCGGTAAGGGTTAAAGCTAAGATGCCAGTTAGAGCCAACAGAACCAAGGAATGAGTGATGGATCCAAAACAAACCAATGGATAATTTGAAGAACCTGAAGCACTGCAATTTCCATTTGTTTCTGCATAAGAATCCCAATGTGTATGCAACTTAGGTCCTGTTTATTTTTCCAACAAATTCAACAATTAACTGTTACACAATATTTATTGGCAATTAAAGCATTTTGAAGCCAAAAAAGAATAAGAACCTTACTTCAAGTAGCTCCTTTACAATGACCTGTTCTGTCAAGAGAGCTACAAGGCCATCTAAAGTCAACATGCAATCAATAAGTGCTAAAGCACTCCAACTCTGGACAGGATCAGGCTTATTCATGCTTGACACATCAATGAAGGAACAGACAACATTTTTTAGTAAAGGTACCATCTGTTTAACGATAAACAATTCCCCAAAAATGCCACCTAAAAAGTAAAAAACGGAAGGGCATTATAAATTACAGGTCTCAGTGATGGAAAGATGGAAAAATATGAAAGTCAATAAACTAAGAATACCAATTCTGACCAGCACATCAATGCCATCTGAACATAGTCCTTTCCCAAAGCAGTGAACAAGAGGCAAGATAGTCTGATTCACAAACAGAAGATAAGTAAAACAGTAATTATTACACATAAGTAGGAATGGGGGCATGTGGATAAAAGAAAACATAGTAAGGAAGGTTGTTGCAAAACCAAAAAACCTGATGGATGGTAATAGGTACACCAAGCTCCTCACTAGAACTGATTAGAAGCACTGAAGCAGAGGCAGCTGAACTTTTATCTGGAGAAATGTACAAGTTTGACAAGACCAATGGATGAATAGTTTCCAGGTATGCTTGTTTACCAACTCGATTCCATATTTCCCGTACAAATGAATCTTGTAGAAGGGAAACCTTTAAACGTAAATAACTTGTGGTCTGAAAAAAGATGTCTAAATAAGAAGTCAATTTGTAGTTTAAAAAAAAAGGAAAGAAAATAAAATATTTCTAAATTCTACAGACTAAACAAAATTCACAAAATCAAGTTTGCAACTAGCCTGTAAAATTTTCTGTATGGTTGGCAAGATTAATGTTTTCACTGCTTGCACTGTTAAGCATTTCATGAATTCCTTCAGTAGCATATATGCCCATTCAGCTTCAGTATCACTCACAGCAGTCACTATAAGCGGTAAGCAATAGGTAGTGCACATTTCAGTTGCAAATGTACCCATTTCCCTGAGAGCTCCATGCTTTGCAAGATTTGCAGCATAACGAAGACGGGTTTCATCTTTAGCTACAAGCTGAAGTGGAGCAAGAAACAAGTAGGAGGATTTGACAGTATTTGGAAAATAAGGAGATTCCAGAAGAATTTTGGCAGATGGCCTCCTACATAGCAAAAATCAATACTTAAATAACATGACAGATAAACAACCACCAAAATCATACCTAATTAGGCCAAACACATGCATTTAATTGTATGTGTGTGCAAACACACTGATACCTCATCCAATCCTTTTGGATGGATGCTTCAACAAGTAATCTAATATCAGGAGGTAGATCCTGCAGATCCCCTGGTAGAGTTCCATCTTCCAAGTATATTGCCAATGAGATTGGATCAAAGAGCGGCCTGCAAAGATGAAGTTCAGCCAAGAGACAACCAACAGAAAATATGTCCCTAGCATTATCTTCAGAGCAAAGTCTTGAAGAAGATAATTTCTGCTTCCAAAGTAGCAAGTCTGGATATCCTGAGGAGCCTTTATCTTCCTCTTTCATATGTTGAAGAAAAGATATTAGATTCATTTTATATGGCACCTGGTAATTTCTGTCAATCAAAGATAGTTTGCTTATACTTTCACTAAATGTCTCTGTTGTTGGATCTCCCAAAGATGAGATGTTCTTCCCTGTCGTTTGATTCAAGGGATAGTTGTAAAAGGCATTCAAATGCCTAGCATGTTCAGAAAATGTAGATGCTTGCTCTAATTCTTGTAGATAAGCAGTTTCAGATAGAAGAGATGTCTCTCGATGCATTTCATTTGCTTGACTCCAAACTTTGGCATATTTATTGGAACCATGACGTTTTGTACTGGTAGTGGCATGACGGATGGGGTGTGGTTGTGTAAAGAGCTGACGACGTCCTGTTGATCTTGGCATCGTGGGTTCTGATATAGGAAGCATAACATTCTTAGCAGCAATAGCTGCCTGGCCAGACATTTTGTAACCAAAGGTTATATCTATCCAATGATGAAGTTGAAATGACGCCCTATTACTTTCTAATGCATCACGATGCAATTTAATGAAATCCTCATGACTCTCCGCCCAAGAGGGTACTGCTAAATCAGCCATTCCATCATGTATTGACTTAAAAATTTGGGCATCACAGTAAAACTCTGGAATGCATTCATCAGGGGTCCATTGATAGAGCCTCTGCATTGTGGAAGGATATTCATTAGGTTCATACACTGAACGAACAGCCACTCGGAGAACACTCAAAGGGAGTCTTCTTGCTTTATAACTACAGACAGCCAATTCAGACAGACATTCATCTGAAACATGATGAGGGATTTCAGATGTTGAATAGGTGAAATCCAATTGTTCATCACCTTTTGCCAAGCGCCATTTGCTCTTGCTCAAGTCTCGCCACCCTGTGTCACAATTATCATCAGGTTTTGAGCTAAAATCAATTACCCAAGGCATTACTGGATGAAATGTATGGTCCCCCCACCTTCTTCCTGCTAATCTGTTTAAGATGAGTAAATATTCAAAATTACTTAGTTCTCCTCTCCACCATTTATGAAAGCAAGATTTCCAATCTATTGTTGGAGAAAGCCTTAGATCAGCATAAAGGCCATAAGAACGACAACCAACATTATTACAACCAATTCTTGCAGGTTTGGAATTAACTCTTTCACTCTCATGCAAAGTTAAATTATATTCCAATACGGGTTCATTCCATAATCTCAGCCAAGACCATAATGAGTCAGTCAACATGATATTGGATGGGCATATATTACCATGAGAAACCCCTAAACCATGTATGTACGATAAGGCTGAGAGTAGCTGATACATAAGAAATATTCTATTCCAATTAGACTTTAATGCATCGGGGTTAAAATGAAGAATACTTTCCAAGTTGTATGGATTCTTTGGAAACACCACATTAACGTGATCAGATGTTTTAAAAATTGCAAGGACAGGAGCTATGTTAGGATGCCTCAAAGAGCCTGGAAAAGGATCCTCTTCAAATGATGGCACCCCAATTAAACTAAGGAAATTTACACTGTCCCGTCCAGACGCTTTCCCTTCAATGAAGAGATCAAGCGACTCTAAGACGTGATCCTCGATTAACCCAGACAAGAAATCAGTGGAGACCTCTTGAAATGTGGAATAGGAAGATATTCCCACACGAGCAACAGGCGCGAGTGAAGTGATTGTCCTCAAGCAAGAAAACCTTCCAGAATGACTACAACTCGTGTTTCCAGAAAAAGCTTTTCCACTGTCAGAATCATCTGATGATGTAATTCTAACATTAACGGCATTATTATCTTCACTGCTTCCAATACCAGGATCACTACTCCTAGTAGTGATTTCACCACTATCCAAAATATATTCATTTCTGCAAACAAAACAAGAGTTTATTACTTCCAATTTCCAAATCAGCCAGCAACAAACCCAACCAATAACTAAAAATTAATACTTTTTTTCGTAATTTGCAAAAAATGAAAAAAAAAATGCAGAACATGAATCTTACACATAATTGATGAAACAATTCTTATCACGACTCGGCATGTACTGCAATATAAATTGAGCACCCGAAGCTTCGCCATCAGCTGTACCAGAAATCTAATTTTAAAAAAAAAAACAATTAAATTAAATAGATTAAGTAAAAATAAAGACTTTGATCCAAAAATTCAAAGAGAGAGACATTAACGATAGCTGAGGATCCGAAAGGAAAAGCAGAAGTGGAGATGGCATAATTGAAGAACACTTGCTCCGAGAAATCGGACTTTATTCGAAGTTGGAGGCACTCGAAGCACTCAATCTCTTCTTCCTCCTCCATCGATTCGCTCTACTGAGTCAACTCACCGATTTCTCATGCTCTCTCTCTCTCTCTGATTCTTCTCCGACCAGCAGCACTCTCTTCTCCAGCCTTAAATATGAAGGCTAATTCTGTCATTTCATACCACAACAGTAAGTTTAACGCACCGCAGCCTTTTTAATTTAGCAAGTAAACTCCAAATTAGTCCTTCAAAAATCTTAACACCAAAGATTAGTTTTTGAGAAATGTTGTAAAAAAAAAAAAGTTCTTGAGAAAGACTAATGTGATTAACGTATGCCCTTATAGACTTAAGAATATATATGGTGGATTAAAAAAATAGCAATGTTGTATTCGTTGATTGCGAAGATGAATTTATAATTTTGAATATTTGATCATATGTGCTGCCTCTACATTCTTTCTTTTATTAAAATTAACCAAAAAGTTAACACCACCTACCATTCTGCCGAGAGCTGATGGCTGGATTAAGATGAATCAACCAATCAAACCATCGCTGGTTTTTATCAATGAGGATTCCACACTTTTTATTTCTTTGAATTTCACGGCCATATCAAATTAAATCAATAATAAAATAACATTCAGATTAAATAAAGTTTCCTATAAAAAAATTCTTTGATAAAACTAAATTATATCTTATTTTTAAGATATATACCATGCACGTTTTATGAAATGAGTTTAATAATTATATATTATAAAATAGTTTTGTATTGTCAATCAATTATAAAATCATCATTTATATAGTTTTAAAATAATCATTATATATTATATAAAAAAGTAATCATTATAAGTATTGTTAGTTTGTAATTGATAGTACAAAATAATTTTATATTTAAAATAAAAGATAATTTCTGTGCATTGACCCTCAACAGAAATATGGGCATGTTTGAAATTAGTTTGAAACACAGATAAACATTCTCTCTGCATGCAAAGACAAAAACAACATAGAAAGTGGAAATTATTCAAGTTGTTTCAAGTGAATATAATTTTTCATATTTATAGTGAATTTCCAAACCCACTGTATATCGTGGTCATCAAATCAAAACCTATATTTTGAAAATTAAACAAATTTAACTTCTTCATTTTTTTTTCTTAAAACCTTACAAAGCTGTTTTCTATTTGAAATCCCAATGAAATTAAAACAAATTTTTTAAAAAAATTGGTGGGAAATTATTTGAAATTTAATATTGTAGTTGATAAAATTTTAACAAAAAGTGTTAAAAATAATTTAATCACTTTATTTATAAATTTATAAATAAAAAATTAAAATTTTGTTTTAAAAAAAAGAGATGGAAGAACTGAATTATAAAAATTGAAAGATTGAATTTGCTTTAAAAAAAATACTAAAAGACCAAGATTACACATTCGTTGTAATGGAAGGACTAAAAGCATACAACAAATTACAATATATAACATCAAATTATTAATTTGTGGAGATGTTTCACCTTTTTGCCAGTAGAAGTGAACAACATATATATATATATATATATATATATATATATATATATATATAGCCAAATCATAAAAAAAACAGGTAAAAAATAAGCAGTATGGGCTTAGAATTACAAAAAACGTCTTGTTTTACTTTCAGGTTTTCAACCATTTTAAGAACTCAGACTACCATTTTACAAACTTTGTATTGATTCCCAAACGGTTGGATTTCTGTGAATCCATTGAAATTCAAGTTGTCAGGAATTTAAATATCTTGTTGGGTATCAACATACAAGTGGAGTCTCTGTTGAAAAGAAAAAAAACTGTTCACCAAGGGATTGTAATCGTACTGTTGAATAGAGAACGCATATGTAATAAACCTAATCCTGTTGTTAATGAAGGAAACCATAACGTTAATCATGAAGGGGACTCAAACACGATTGTAGGCGACTGACTTGCTGAAGAGGCGCCTGATGTATATGACTTGCAGTGCACTAACAGCAGCCAAGAGAAGGTACTCTCCCACAGTGTAGAATACAACACGCTTCCTTGTGCTCTCATTCGCTACAAACAGTGTTGAGTTATAAGAACACAGAAGAGGATAACATATATTCCGAAGTACTTATTTACTCATGGAAACGGTACAAGTGACAAGATGTAGGATATTTAAGCATCAGATACAAATGATGTGTATAATCAACAGATATCATGTCACCGAACAGTTTATCAAACCCAAAATTAGAGTGCTCTAAGCCAACAATATGCTGTACAAACAAACTGGCTGATAAAAAAGAAAACCACTTACTATGGCGATGCCTTGCATCACGAGCTTTCAAGTACTTTTGTTCAGCTGTAACAGATTCTAGTGCCTCTCTGAGCTCAGCAATCTTAACATTAATTGGGTCCAAATGCTCTGCAAACCATCAAAGTTAAAGGGGAGCCTTGAAAACCAAAAAATAGAACGAAAAAGGAACACTTGAACCATTCTTCATATATGTCATGAACTAGGATAGTAGAATCTACTATGAAAAGCTGCTTATACAGAACTTACCATCTTTGGCAAGATCATGCTCAGAGGGGATATGACCAACATGAATGTAGAAAGAAACAGTCTCAGGTGTTGAGTAAGGGTTATGAAAACAAAATTTATACATTCCATGTGTTGGAGCTTTAAAACTGAACTTGTCACCAGAGGTTCCCTTGATATTGTGGACAGTATTCCCCGCATCAGTTGTCACCTGCAGATAACTGAAAAATTAGGATATCTGGAAAGCTAAAGTTACAAAATATTTACAATTTTGGGCAGGTCATCTGACAAGCTACTGCTAAGCCACAATTAAATCATACAATCAGCAACCAAAGATGGCTGCCAATGTGCTTCCCACAATAGTGGTAAGCACAAAATGGCCCTTCATGCAGAGGTCACCAACCAACAAGAGTCTTCAACAACTTATATTGATATAGTCAAACCTCAAAAGGACTCAAGGTCCCAAGATGTACTCCACAGTAAACAAAAATGTACAATACATGAACATTATATAATCATGTGCAGAAATAAATGCCATCCATTTGTAAAATGCATCATATCCTTTAAGCCCCCCATGCCACCACTTTCTGCCATTCAATTGCAACCTGACTTCACCGCAAATACTTCAAAAAGGGAATGGAGAATGTTTTCCGGATTCCAAGTTATTGATCATGACTCAATGAATCTCAGTCATAAATTTCTATTGAAATGTGTGATTTTTATTGAAAATTGATTTTCTAAAGCAAAAAGAAATTAGGGGCTTATATCTCCCAAAGAAAACTAAGATGCAGTTCCATCGGTGATTTTGGTGCTATACTGCTGTTCTCCAGTCAGAATTGTTTCACCACGGTAATCTATGTTAATCTTTAACTGAAACCTTTATCATGCGAATTAACAAAGTGGAACTCCAATTCTGATTGGAGAATAACACCTAAACACCAGTGAATCTGCATCTAAGTTTTGTCTATATCCCCAGCAAACACGCTGAATAAACTAGGATTCGTAATTATGTACATACATGGATCATCATAATAATAATTGATCTTCATAATAAACATAAAAAATCCCTCTAGTAAATAAAAAAATGTCAACTATTATAAACCCTCACCAAAAAAATCGAAACACCCAAAGTAAATTGATAAATGAGTCAATTAGCAAGTGATTAGGGAAAATGATTAGATGAGAAAAGTGATAGAGATTGCACTGACAGTGAAATCAATGCCGGGATGATCGGAGTTCCAGAAAATATCATGGTCGACGACAACGAAGTTCCCCGAAACGGTGTCGCCCTCGTAAAGCACGTACTCGTAGACGCACTCGACGTCGTTCACCGTCACGGACAGCGATTCAATGCGAGCGAAGAAGCTCACCATCAGACACATCAAAACCGTCCACATCTTGGCGCTTCTCATTTTGCTTGCAACCCCTCTATTAGGGTTTTATTATTTTGAAATTGAGAGGAATACTGTTGTTGTGGGCAAGTGAGAAGCGCTTCCAGATCTTAAAGTGTGTGTGACAGTCACAGACACTTTGACGAAACTTGATTCTTTGTTTTTTCTCCCTTTCTATCTCTCTCGCTTCTTCTGCGAGTGCAACGCAACAAAACGGCACCTTTTGGGGCTGCTGAATTTTTATGGAGCCGTCGTTTTTAGTAGAGCTGACGTGTCAAACTTAGACGTGCACCAGCCAATCAGAGAACGGAGTTGGTGCTTATGTGAGAGGCTGAAACAGAAAATTCCATAATTTAAATAAAATTTAAAATGTATTAAATCATACAAATTAAGAAAATACTTTAGTAAAAAATTTAAAACTCAGAATAAGGAAAGCTAGTCATGATATATTTAGTTTTTGGAAAAATATGATTTTTATTCTCATAAATAAATAAATATGTAAATATTCAACATTTGTTCCTAATTTTTTTTTAATATTTTTCGTTTTCATGTATATCTTTTTTTTCTTTTAAAATTTAATTTAAGATAAATTTGTGATGATGATATTTTACATTAATTATATATTATTATTATAAATGTGACTTTTTTTTTAAAAAAAAAAAACATATTTTATCCTATTTTAATTTGAAACTAAGTGACAACAAATTGAATTGAGTGCTCTAACCAATATAATTTGTCGGTGTAATTTTTAAATAAAAAGTGTTGGTCTTTTTAATACGAAGGTGTTCCTTCCCTTCTCATTGAGAAAAACATCAAAGCTCAACAGCTAGCGTTGAAAATGGAGAAGTTGCAGCTGCATGTCCCGAGAGTTAAGCTTGGAAGTCAAGGCTTAGGAGATAGTAACCTTATTGCTTTTTCCATCAACACTATAGTATCTCTCTATACATGAACCGCAGTTGTTGATTTTTTATCTATCCTTGTTTTTAACTGGTTAGTTTTATTGACTAAGAAGAGATTAATTAAACCGTTCCCAACTGTCATTTTATGCTTCTTAATTGTAATCAATCTCTGCAGTTGACAACTTTGTTTGAATGAAGAGTCACTGTCTGTTACCATGATCATCCCATATAGCTATGAGAATAAAATCTTGCACTTACAATTGGTTCTAAATTTCTAATATTGTGGTTGGTAAATAGGTAATTTAAGTCAACGTACGTTCAAGTCTCTTCTGCATTCTCGATTCTTATACATCACTATTAGTGTCATCACTCATAAGACTATTTGTGGACAAAGGATCATTCAAATACACACTTTTCATCATTCATAATAGGAACTTTTCTACCCCACAATTTGCCTTTGATTATTCCCCACCCCGGCATCTTCAATTTGGTGGCTCTTATCCTGTTACATACAGAATAAATAGCTTTTATTATTGAAATTGGCTTTTGTTTTAAGCACCCGATAAAATAATAAAAAAAAATAGTGTTGATTTTGAGCCACATGGATGACTCGGCTTATAATTAGAAATTTAGATAATATTCAAAAGGTAATAACAGGAGTAGTATCAGTTTTTAATTTGAGCATACATCTTTGGCCAGCAGAACTAAATGTTTCAATCAAATTTGTCATACTATGTTGTTTATGTTTCATGATTGGTTATGTTAGAATATGTATGTGATTATTCTCTGAACTTCGAAGTCTTGCTTATTGCTATGGAACCAAAACTTGGTAAGAGGAGAGATTATCTGCTATACTGTATTATATACCAAAAAGACTTCCATACATCAATATTTCTGTTCGTCTTTCCCACCTTCTCCCTATCTTCCTCTCTTCAGTTCTCTCTTTTAGCCGATTAAGTCTTTGTGATGAAATAAATAACTTCCTGTAATTATTCTCTTCTGAAGTGCAGATATCAAGGTTGGGCTTTGGATGTGTAGGACTATCTGGACTTTATAATGCTCCCCTCTCGCACGAAGCTGGATGTTCAATTATTAAGGAAGCATTCCATATGGGTGTTACCTTCTTTGATACATCAGATTTTTATGGACTTAATCATGATATTGAAATTTGGATTGGAAAGGTAACATATTATCCAACTAATTGCTTTTTTTAATTGATTCTAAGGGCCAATAATACATTATCATTTTATATCAGCTGTAGTTTATATGATGGTCAACAGCTAATTTAGAAAGAGACCACATTATTTAGAGCTTAATGTCACAAATTTCATTATATGACACATAATACAAGTTTATTTAAGCAACCAACAGGTGGGGGAAAAACAAGTATGAAAAATTTACATTTAACGTGCTTATTGATTGCTTTGCTTCTGTCTTCAGGCTTTAAAAGAACTTCCTCGGGAAAAAGTGCAGTTGGCTACAAAATTTGGTCTTTATAGATCGGATGGGGTGTTTGCTGGGGTAAAGGTGTTAGTAAATATTTGTTTTATAATTTAAAATTTACAAAAATATATTAATTTTGTTTTATAAAATAAAGTATTTGTTTTAGAATCGTAAAATTAGAATTCCTATATTTTAGGATTTTGGTTTTAGTGGGTTTGGTTTGTTATGTTTGTTTGCTTTTTCTGCACGTTGGTTTCCAGTGTTTATTAGGTGTGATAGTTTTACTTTTGAGTTTTTTGTGGTGCTACGTAAGGGGGTTTGTGCTTATATATCTCTCTCTCCCCTTTTTAGTCAATAGAGACAAGTAAAAAAATATTTTTGTATTTTTTTCTAAATTTTTTCTTTTACTGTTATTATAAAAAAATTACTTTTTGAGAGAGAAAAAATATTGGTGTTTTAAGAAGGTTTGAGATTCTTTTCCTATTGGTGTGATAGTTTTACTTGTTGAGAGACAAAAAATATTGGTGTTTTAAGAGAGAAAAAAAACAAGATATGAACCAACGGATTGTCATATCTTGGGAGAGGATTGGGATCAGATTCTATTCTCCTACTAGTGCAATGATGACGGTTTCTCTCTGAGAATAGCTTTTGCAAGCTTCAATCCAAATTATTTAAAATTTCTCCTTTAAAATTATTTCCTTTTATGTTTATTGTATGTTATATTGTATTGTTAACTTATTTTCTGTGATATTTTGAAGTTTTATTGCAACTATTGTTCTTCTAAATAGTTTATTTATTTTATTTTATTTTCTAACAAAAGGTACTCCTGAATATGTGCAGCAGAAGCTAGTCTTAAGCGCCTTGATGTTGAGTACATTGACTTGTACTATCAACATCGAGTTGCCACTTCAGTGCCAATCGAAGACACCGTAAGCTTTGAACGCTTTTTGTCGCTCTTGTTAGTTATGCATTCCCTTCTAACAGTTCTAAATTCTAGATGATTATATGCTTTAAAATTGGTCTTTGTAAGGAAGATGGGGGAGCTCAAAAAGCTTGTAAACGAAGGAAAGATAAATTATATTGGCTTGTCTCAAACTAGTCCTGACACTATAAAGAGAGCACATGCTGTTCATGTTATTTCTGCTTTGCAAATGGAATATTCCGTATGGACCCGTGACATTGAAGAAGAGATTATTTCACTATGCAGGTAATTTAAGTAGAATAACTACCTCTGCTGTTGATATTGTCACTTGTTACAGTTATACTGGAGTTTTGATATTCTTGTTTAAGATGTTTTCTAACCCTTTTAGACATGCATTTAAATAGATTGATTATCTGCAAAATATCTGAATGAAATTATTAATTGTCTAGCATAGAACATGTTGTACTTGCAGGGAACTTGGGATTGGAATAGTGGCATATAGCCCTCTTGGTCATAGCTTTTTCGCAGGGAAGGCAGCGGTAGAGACTTTGCCTAGTCAGAACGTACCAATGTGGCTAGTGACTAGTGAACCAATTTCAGGTTTGCATGAATTTGTAGCCTTTTCCTATAACTTGTGAAAATAAAATTGAAAAGTTCAAATTTCAAACCATTTGTAGGATCATATGATTGAGTTGCATAGGACTAATCTATTCCTGCAGGGATTATCTATTGAATTTTGATGTTTCTGATACAGGCTGAAGATGCCAGGTTCAGTGGAGAAAATTTTGAAAAGAACAAGCTTTTCTATAATCGAATTGCTGATTTGGCTTCTAAACATTCATGCGCTCCTTCTAAGTTAGCCTTATCATGGTTTCTCCATCAGGGAACTGACATAGTCCCTATCCGTGGTAGGGTCTTTATTACATTTAAGACTATATAGTTCAACATATGTGATGAGTTGCTCACTGTTGGATATGGCTCATCTTTCGCAGTCAGATGACAACCCTTCTTGTTGGCGGGGTCAGCAGAAAGCCAACTGGGGTCCCGCTCCCAGGTGAGCGGGCGGGGGTCCGGGGAAGCCGCCCCGGCGGGGGTCCGGGGGGGGCAGCGCCCCCAGGCCCGTAGAGGCTAGGTACAGTTGTGGGCCTCTGATTCTTTGTAATATTTTACTTTTATTAGTAGTTTGGGCTAGGGCCCATGAATAGCTACTGTTAGGGTTTCTTTTAATCCTATTTATATTTCCCTTGTAAACCGAGTGACTTGTAACGAGTGGCGGTGAGGAGATTATAGTACAGACAAGCTGGACGTAGCCTACATTGGGTGAACCAGGGTAAAA
>PYAF01000250.1:344934-356602 GCA_007407185.1 Glycine tomentella
TCAACTATTATTGAAGAGGTCAATTACCATGATCCTTATTTATGATGCCGAATTCTTTTAATCTATAATCTATAAAAAAAATGATAAAGGATGTATCTTCTTTTGTTAGACATCTTTATCTCTTATTTGATTTTTTTTTTTTACTTATTTATCCTTTAATTGTGTAACTTCTGCAAACCATTACAAATTTGAAGTTTACTTTTCCAGAAAAACGGTTATTTTCCTTAGTTTATTATTTTAAAATTTTAGTTATTAAAATACTTTTTAATGTTTATTTTTATTTTATTGTCAAAGTTATATTTAATATTTAATAAGTAAAAATATTTTATCTTCAGTTTAATTTTTCTGACAATATGACATCCCTACTATTTTACTTTTTTTAAAAAAATAAATATTTCTATGGAATATTTTTTAAACAAATAAGTGTTCCTATTTTTTATAAAATATATTTTCTCAAACCTCTAATTCGCATCACACCCAGTTAATCTCATTTCCGCCATATCAATCCATTGTGAGATAAAAATAATCTTCAATTGCAATTTTATTTTCAAGTTAAGATCAAAATCAAGATTTTGAATAAAAACTCAGCTGTCAAACCACTTGCGTGTCAACAATTTTTCATACACCTTAAATTTTTAAACTCTTAATCAACACTCTTCATTTCTTTCTATTTATCTCACTTTTTATTACATGTTACTTGTCATAGTTTTGACACAGCGCTGTCTAAAAATTATTTTTGTATACTTCATCCACAATTATATTTGAAGTCTTAGGTCCAATCAAATTCTTAGAAGGCATGTCATCTTAACTGCATGAAGCGTTCAATGAATTACGCTTACCTTCCTGGCTAAACACGGTTTGCATAGAATAGAAAGCATTTTGGTTAGAGCAACATTAATAACATTGTTTTAAATGCAGTTTTAGCATCTTGGTTAATTATCATCAATTGATAAGGATAACGCAGAGCCACCAATAAATTATCTAGTAGATATCTATAGAATGTTCTAGTCCTTACCAATCTAAGAAGCAGTAACAAAAATTAAAGTCTCCAACCATTTTAAAACCTCAGATTCACCGAAGAGTTCCCTTGGTCCTCATGAAAGCCACGTCCCCTACTTTTACCATGTGTGGACAAGTGAACCCACCTGAACCAATGACCTTTAGGACCTATATACGCATGACGTGGAACCAAAATATCCACCACTATGCTTGCCCTCTAATTCTATATAAGCAACCTTCTTCACTACTTTTTCAACTACATCAAGGGTTGTGAAAACATCTAAGTGAGATACACTAAGTTAGCCTCAGAAATACACAGTAGTTAGGTAGCAACTAGCAAGCATAAGTGTCTAACCTTAGAAACATATTGCTACATATCGTGTGCATTTTGGAATTGTGCCACTAAAATTCTTTTCATCTATGGCTGCATCATCTTATGCTATGCAATCAATCCTTGCAAACCCTATAATCCGCTTTTCCAGCGGGTCTAGGGTGAACCAATTTGGTGTTCCTGCTTATCACATGAGAAGGAATGTTGGCCTGAGAGTTAGGTCCATGGCTGAGGTACGTAGTTAATCCCAACACAAATTTCAGATCTAGTAGTATACACAGTGTTTTTGTTACATGTTGAAATATTATTTAGTATGTTCCCTCAAGCATTTTGGAACTGTCATATGTAACCATTGTTTTCTTTTTTATATGCAGGAAGAGGATCCAAGTCAGCCTGCAATCCCAGTTACACCACCACCAGCAGAACCCAAACCACAGCCAGTCTCCACTCCTTCACCAAAGGTGAGCCTAGTGTTGAATGTTAGACAAAATGTATAACCTTTGTTCTTCCTGATTTTAGCTTTAAACAAATCCTCAACGGTTTGATTTTTGTGCTAATGATTGTGGAAATCAAATTTCACATTCTTCATGTGTGTCATTAATTAATTTAAGTTGGCACTTAACTAAAGCCTAAAGAAAGCACCAATATGACTATATTAATGGAGAAATTGTTACATGGTCTCAGACTCTCATTATCTCTATGAATCTCCACATGACACAAAGCATAGTTGAGTTCTATTAACCTTTTCTTATAAATTGATAAACTAAAGAACCTAAATACTTAGAGATTAATTAAGTTTAAGACCGTAAAAACACGGTGGTGGTAAACCATATAATAATTTCTTCTATCATATAAGTAATTATGTAAATGTCAATTTTGACAAGCCTTTATTGACATGATGGTTAATGGCAGGTGAGCACCAAGTTTTCTGATGTGTTGGCGTTCAGTGGGCCAGCACCTGAGAGGATCAATGGAAGGTTGGCCATGATTGGGTTTGTGGGTGCAATGGCAGTGGAAGTAGCCAAAGGGCAAGGTGTGTTTGAACAAATATCCAATGGTGGTATCCCATGGTTCTTGGGGACAAGTGTGGTCCTTACCCTTGCTTCCTTGATTCCACTCTTCCAAGGGGTCAGCGCGGAGTCTAAGTCCAAAGGGTTCATGTCCTCAGATGCAGAACTCTGGAATGGGAGATTTGCTATGTTGGGTTTGGTTGCTCTGGCTTTTACTGAGTATGTTAAGGGTGGTACCTTGGTGTAATTCAGTCATGAATGCACACCAAAATGGTCTCGAGTCATTCGTTGTTAGAAAGTGCAATATCTATTTATTTGTACTTTGCCTTTATTTAATCTACATATAAAATTATATTATTTTTTATCGACAAATATTAATTATTAATATTTTATTAATTTTTTTAGTAAAAAAGACAAATATTAATCATTGGTATTTTGTTCTTTTTTTTAGAAAAAAGATTGAATTAATATTTTTTTTTAATCATCCAATCAATTTTATATTTCCATTTTAAATTATATCATTAATCATAACCAAACTTCTTGGCATTGAATTGTTGTTTTCCTTGTGTATGAACCTGTAATCACTACGATAACAATAACTGTTTCAAAGAATCAAACATTGTTTCTTTTACTAAGCGAGGTTGATTATATAAAATTACTGGACTGGTGATTCTTGTTCTTGTTTTATTTCTTGTTTATTATCATTTGCAGTTTGAACTGAAAAATAGAAAGGTAGGTGACGATAAGTAATAAAAAATAAATTTTATAGAACTTTTTACGTGAATGAAAAAAATAAGAAGAGAAAAGAGGAAAAAGTACGCGACAAGATGATTTATGTGATAGAAATGAAGAAAAAAGTATTATATAATATGTTGTAAAAGGAAGTATGAATAATATAATTAAAAAAAAAAAGTGAACTTTCCTTAATATGACGGTATTTGTTTGTTTTTATATAAATAAGAGGGATGTGAAAAGAAGTAACAAAAATATAAAATAAAATGAGTGATATGAAACATAGAAGATTAAAGAAAAAACTATACAAGTTGTATAATTTCATTATATAAACGCAATATCTATAAATCATAAAAAGTGTCCTTCCTTGTCATGATAACAAAGATACCCATTTTGATTACTAAAGTTAGGACATTTTACGACACCTTCTCCAAACCTTGAAGCATTTCAATTTGTATAATTAAAAAATTAATAACTTTAGTTTCTCTTTAAGAAATATTTTTGGGATATGTATATATGAAAAATTAAAAATAAAATAAACTAATACCATGTCAGATACAATATAAAATATTTTAATTTAAGAGGATGAGGTTCAAATCAATGCGTTCTGGGACCAATAAGGTATCACCTTAGCTATGAAAGGTAATTGGCTCTAGTAGATAATTATGAAGGTAAACTTCACAGTTGTAACTAAAATATTTCGGGAAACTGAAGGAATTTCCAGTTCTTCTGTGAACGTTGCAGGAGACTAGTGGTAGTTCACAAAATTAACCAACATCCGTCAATGATGATAACATCCGTCTGTTTAATTGTAATTTTTAAGAGAACATTAACTCAAATTTTAAGTTAGGGTATCAAATTGAATCTTTTAAATAAATAAAAAAAAAAAACAGACCCAAACAGATTTTAATAAAAAGATGAAGTATAAAAATATATTTTAGAAAAAAACTTAATAAATAAATTCTTAATCGCATTAGCAAAGCATAATTGATAAACGAATCTCATCATAATTTCTATGTCAATATTCCATTATTTTTAATTATAACAATCGTAAATAGACAGACAATACAAAACCAGAGAATTTTCAGGACAAAAGCAGTTACCGAACCACAAGCAACTGAGCACAGCTCCAAAAACTTATGATATGACATGGATAATTAGTGTCACCCCTTATTGATTACACGGATATCTGATTTTCATCTGCGGGAATGAACCTCTACACTCAAATTTATGAACAGAAAAGAATGAGAACAATACACATCTTAGCAGTTTCTTTTTTTTTTCCCCCAGAAATCGTATCTATTGCATATGTACAAATATTCACCAATCGAACTATATTGTCTTTCCCCTGTTATGGATCAAGCTGATACTCAGGCTTGTCAAAATCACCATTTTGGAGTGTGCTTCCCACCACCCCATTTTCAAGCCTCTGCAAACCATTACAAGTCAATGACCAGAACAGAAGAAATCAGTGTCTCATATCCAATACAAATGCATTGATGTTTGACCTAACACTACACAGGACAGCGCTACACATTGGAAAGTGGGAACCAAATCTTCTCCTTTAATTACTTGTTTTATAAATCAAATACAATGGGATGGTTTGATTTTGTCAAGTGAAAAAAACTTTGGTTTCTTAGAAAATAAATAAATGTGTTTTCAATTGCGCATTACATAAATCAGATATAATAATAATGATGATGGAAGGCATTTATCCATCATAAAAAAAAAAATAATAATAAACAAAAGGTAGAAAGGTTATCACCAACGGGAAAAAAAAAATCAACAAAAAAGAAACAGAGAGGTTTAGATACATACTTCTGTTTGTAGATCAACTGGAAACAAATTTATGGCTCCTGTGTTGAATGCGAATCCACTGAAGGTGACACAATTTTTGCATTAGTGACATGCACAATGGAAAAAAAAATGGATAGAAAACAATTAACAAAAGTTAAAATAAAAAAATAAGATAGATACTACAATGAATTCCTTGAGCTAGCGTTTCTCTCAAGTCTCAATACATAATGATTATCAAGGTTGGTACTTAACGAGCAAGCACATGCAATTTACAAGCATAATGAAATGAAATAAGACCAACACAATTAAAAATGTAAGAGTAAAATAATTATGTAGCCTTAAGACAATGTGAATAGAAAAGCTCCAGGAATCATACCAACGGGATAGCACTAGCTGCCAGACATATGGGATAAAAAACTCCTCTGGATGACTCTCTTGTTCATATGTGAAGCGCAGTTGAGTAAACATCTGACAAACAAGATACAGCCTCATAGAAACAAGACAAAATCCACCTAATGGTATTCCACACAGGAAGCAAACCACAAATCAAAAAATATATTTCCATCTTACCTTCATTCCATCACCCCTCCAAGAACGACAATTGACAATTATGACTTGTAGCACTTCTTGGACTGACCAATCACCATCCTCTCTTTGAGCATCCATACGACTATTGAAAAAATCTAATACCTGTAAATATTTAATAGATACATTTTGCACACACTTGAGAAACATGATTTTTATAAAAAGACATTCATTAATGTGACTAAAGATAGCACAAAACTTGCTCCTTTAAAAGTTACAAGATTTTCAAAGGGTCGGCATATTTTGGTACTTTCATTTAAATAAAATATAGGTTTAAATGCAATTTTGGTCCCCCTATTTTAAAATAGAGATATTTAATCCTCTTATTTTTTAAAATCCGCAAGTTTAGTCTCCTTATTTTAAAATAGAGACATTTAGTCCCCCACTTATGTAAAATCCGTGATTTTGATTCTTTTGTCAAACTTAAAAGCGTGACGGTTAAGAGATTAACATGGACTATGACGTAGATTAAATAAATAATTGCGTGTCACATAATTAAATTTGGGCCACATCAGGTTAATTTCTTACTGATCAACACTTATCAAATTTGATAGAAGGACCAAAATTGCGGGTTTTACAAAACTAGAAGACTAAATGTCTCTATTTTAAAATAAAGGGACTAAAATTACAGATTTTGAAAAATATGAGAACTAAATGTCTCTATTTTAAAATAAGGGGACCAAAATTGAAAATTTTGAAAAATAGGGGACCAAAATTGCATTTAAACCTAAAAAATATATATGACACATACAGTATAAATGTTATCAATCAGCTCATTGAAGCGTGGATGATTCTTGAATGGCTGAAAGACTTCCTGCCTGTGCATTATTGCATACACTACCTGCCCCAGTCACACAAGAAATCAGTAAGATAGATGCAAAAGGTTGTAATCTAAATTTCTATTACTGCAAACTAGATAAAAATAGACATGATAAATCTTCTCAATCAATTAAGATCATTTACCTCAGGATTCCGAGGTAGTGCATAAGTCAGGATTGCATTTATTATTTCTAGTACAAGCCTCAAGAAGTCAGTATAAATGTGCAATTCAGTTGACTGCACCAAAAGAGTCTATAATTTAGAAAAAAGGAATAGTCCAAGTTTGTAATCAATAAAACCACACAAGCACCACGACAGTATATACCATATCTTCTACAAGGTTGTTTCCTTCAGAGTTGCCTTTTGCAGTATGGAGCTTATTATCTCTGCGTTCAGCTAATTTGTTATACCTAATAAGAAGCAAATATATGGTGGCCAGATTTTTAACTAGTGATTACAATGTTCTAAGACATAAAGAAATGGAATAAAACATTATGAAGACAAACAAAAGAGTGACATACTTGCGTGAAAGCATATCAAAAAGGCTGACTAATCTCTGAGATGCATATGCACTCAAATGATGAACATGAGGTGCCACATTTGCCAAGGTTGCCAGGCATGTTGTTTGGAGATAGACATCCTATCATAATTCAATACATAACAGAAATATATATTACGTATTTTTTCCATACAATATATGTAATGTATGAATTAAATAATCAGTCAGCAGAAAGGCTAATTTTAGATACATGAGATTAAATTAACAGTCCATCTCAGTTTAAGATTACCCGTAGTTTTGACAAATTATATTGTACAGTTCTGATAAGAATTACGACCATGAGGGAACCAAGAGAAGTCTGATGAAGAAGGCGTTCTTTGTACCATGGAACACCAGTCAATATCTGTCCATTCGCATACCACATTAGCATTTAGCGCAATCCTCGGATTTTTACAGCAAAATATATTGCCAAAAGACAACTCTTACCAGCTTATGAATGCTTGCATTAAAAGAAGAATCTTGACTGAGTATGAGAAGTATAATTAGCAACATGTAAATTTGATTAGCTGTTCTACTTGGAGCATTGTATAGAGCTTCCAGAATTGGCATTAACTGTTAGTTTCATAAGATATGTAGGTATCAGAATAAGGCTTAATTGTCAGTCATTCTACATGTATCAGCAGGTAGTTACATATATCACATGACAATCAAGTAAATACAAGCTTTACAAAGTAATAAATAAAATCCTCAACATAACTTAATCTAAAATTCTACTTGACTTTTATAAAAGTAATTAATTCATTCCCACTTTTTTAATAGGATAAACTTAAGTTTGCTGCCTCATACCAATGTATCCAGATCTGTCCGCACTAATACATACTCCAGAAAGGCAGAATTCCCTTGCAACAATGAGTAAAGCAGTAGAACAGCTGCCTCATCAGCTAAGCATCTGTAGAGGAATAAATGTTGCAAAGTTTTTTAAAAAACTAACAAATGTGCAAAATCCAAAATAATGAATTGCAACTACTATGAATGTATGACACTATACACGAACATACACTAAACATTAATAACATGTCAAAAGTGACAAGAAATCCGTAGAAGCAGGGAGAGTGAAGGAAACTGCTTGTTAGAAAACTGAAAGTCATAAACCACAACATACTAGAACCTCAAACAATGACATTGAGGTAATAGGGACACAAAGTTGCAAATAACAATTATATGCCTGTACCATGAAAGACATGAAATCTGTAACTAACTAACTGAAGACCAAACATGAAAAAGGGGGCAGGGGCATAGGGAGAAATTTCGTATTTCTTCTTTTACTTGTTCCCTCCCTTTCTTGATGTAAGAATCAATTGCTTAACAGAGTGTAAGAAACAAGTTTTCTAAATGTCATAAAAAGATAGATGGACAACTAGGTAAGCATTCTGATCATGTGACATTTGAGAAACAGAAGCTTTCGACTTGTCATCATGATAATAAGCAATTAAAAACATGCAAATTGTATTATCGTATTTTGCAGAGATGGACTCAATTAGAACCATAGGTAAGCATGAGATGGATGTAGTAAGCTAATTGTCAAAAACTACAGGAGCAAGAAACTCACATGCCAAGTGTATCAAACAATGAAGCAAAGGGAAGCTTTATGTGTCGAGCACTATGTGCATTGCCCTCAATATCTACACGATCCACTGCATTTAAAGGTCTGATAAAAAATTTGCTAGCCTTCTCAATCAATTAAAATAACATGCATAGATACGAAAAATATATTACATTCACAATCAATTGCATGCTCTAAGGCCTTGCAGTAAGGATTGTCAGAAAAGTGAGGATTTTCTTTGAGTAAAGAATCTGATGTGGAAGATTTGTGATTCGCATAGTCCTCACTCACAAGACATTTATGATAATGAACGAGAACAAGAAGCACATGAATACTGATATCTGCAATAGGACTTTTTGATTCTTCACCACCCGAACTGACCAGATAACTAAATGGAAATAAAACAATATTTGCTGCAAGGCAAGAATAAAAAAGCCAAAAAAAGAAGCAGACATGAGTAAGTTTCCACTTTCCAACCTTTACATGAGAATCTTTGAGCAATAAGACAATTATGATAATATCATCCAAAATGGATATTGACTTCAAATAATCCATAAATATTACCAAAAAAAATTATCTACAGTAATCATACCAGCTGCAGAACCAACTCTCTGTAGCACACTACTCTGATTTCGATCATACAAGATGGAATAAGTTGCCCTATTAGATGGAACATTAGAACGGGCCATGAAATTTAGAAGCAATCTGCGAACAACTGCACCAACCAGAGAGCTGTCCTGCAAAAATAACAATACCCAGTTCTTTACTATCTGCTAATACACAATAACTCAACAACCAAGATTTGATGTTCAAATTTCAAGTTCTAACCTGATCCATTGCTGCATCGAGAAAGGGGTTCACATCATTTGGTCCAGGAGATGGCCCACAGAGAAGTTGAGTTGACATTGCAATAATCATGAAATTAAGCAGCTCTAGATGTAGGAGAAATGTATCGGGACTATAATAATGATAATAATAAATTGTCACTTGTTAGGACAAAATGGTTTGCTCAATAACTCAACAAGAATTAGCAGGTCAAATTACTCATGAGTCATGATATACCTCACTTCTACTGATGCTATAAAGCTCAGCACATTACGCATAACAAGATTTTCGATGGTTTGATCTGTATAAAAATTTAAAAACAATTAAGAGATTTGAATAGTACTTGAAATACATATATAAAAACCAAAAGAGACTTGAAAGGTTAAAATGACATAATTCATGTGAAACCCAAGAAAAGTAAGGAAGTTCCAATTCAAACAAATGACAAAAACCATGTTTAAGTCACATCAAACATAATAAGATGACATCGGAACCAACATTTCTCACTCAGTAGGAATCAAAATTAAGTTCCAGCCTTCACATGAATCTTATGCTAAAACCCGCCCAAAATCATACATGCAACAAAGTTCAATAAAATCTAGACGTGTGTACATTAGCATATTTTAATTCTAAATCTGAAACAACGAGAGTCATACATACCTCGCAAAACATCCTTCTGTACATCCTCATTATCTTCAAGAGACAGGTATAACTGGATATTCTCACCTTGGTCGCTCTCAATCAAGTGCTTTAAAAATATCGAACTGATATACACTGCATTAAAAGCCTTTTCATAGACCAAGGGCGATGCACCATAAGAAGACATGGACTCTTGCAAGCAGCACGCTAGATGGAACAAAATCTTCGCAAGATGCCTGGTGTGACAATTGTTTTTGGCTGCAAAACAATTAGGGGGAAAAAACAAAGAAAAAATTTCAAGTTAGATCTTGCCACGAGAAACAAATGTACTCTTCTTAACAGTCAATTCATCAATTAACACATCATAACATAACCAATAAATTCAAAGAGAGTTAAACTATAAATCATTCAGAATTACTTCATATAGAAACCCAAATTTTATAGAATACATAATCACAATTCAGAAGTCCTTGAAATTATCATAATTTCGATATAGGAAAATCACACTCCAACATTCTAAGCTATTAACCAATACTATATGCCACGAATCGAAGAATTGAAGCCTCTAATGAGAATATGACTAACCTAATAGCTCGCAAGCTTGTTGAACATGCTGAGTGGGCCATTGAACATTGAGAGGGAGCTCCAGCAATTTCTGCCAGAACTCCGATGAGAGGGGGAAGGGCGTATCGCCGACGAAAGTTCCGATCAGATACTCCGCCGTCTCCGGCGAGAATGCGCCACCCCTGCGCGGCGTTGACGGCGCCGACCCCATTCGAAGAAGTAAGGGTTTTTTTTCTCGCGATGTGGTCGTAGATGGATAGTGTGTCAAATCTAATTCGGTGTTAGATTCAGGGTAACGGCATTGCGCAAAAACTCGCGGTGAGACCAAAAGGGTTTGATCCGAAGGCGAAAACGGAAATGGGTTTTAAAATCTCGCGAGCTCGTGAAGAGAATGTAGAGGGAGAAGAACGGCAACAACGACGACAAAGAGCTTGAAGCGAAGGTTTTGCACAGAAGTAAAGGACTTGTTTGGATGTTTACGCGTTTTACCTTTTCTTATGTGGCAAAGTCGCACTTGTAATTGTGGGAACCCAAACAGGATACATTACAATTTCATCAAAAAAAAAAAACAATTTCGTCAAATAATTATTTTTTCTTCTTTTTTTCATTTCATTAATAAAGTCCATAATAAAACTAAAATATTAGTAATAAAGTATCGTACTCAAATTTTCGTTCCCATTTTGTCGAAACAAAAATTAGTATGAAGATTTACGTTTGATGTGAAAATGTGAAAGATCCACCTTACAATTAACTAAACCACTGAGTAGATCGAAAAATAAAACCTAACATAATGGAAAATAAAATATTAAGCAGATGATTTTCATGATGCAATGTGCATTTGGCCTAATGATTGATTATAATCCTATGCGGCTCTGCCTGATTGTGTGCCAAACATGTCGCTGGAATAGTGATAGTAAAAACATTTTTTTTAATTATGAGCTATGGTGTAAAGTATGGATATTCCTAAAATCATGGGATAACATACATATAAAAAATGGACTAAAATATATTTTTATTTAGTTAATATGAGGTTTTTTTTTTTTAGTCTTTCACATTTATAAAATGTTTTTTTAATTCTTCTGCAAAATGTGAGTTAAATAAAAATAAGATATTCACAATTTTTATTATTTTTTATGACTATAATTTGATTTCTATTTTACATTTTAAGGTATGATTTTTTTGGTGATTTTAAACTATCAAAATTAAGTCAATAAGAAAATTTAAAATAATTTTTAAAACACTTAATGAGTTTTTTTTTTTTTTTA
>PYAF01000250.1:356702-391806 GCA_007407185.1 Glycine tomentella
AGGATTAAAAATATATTTAAAAGAAAAATAAGCAATTCTTACACTATTTGGATATGTATCATACTCATATCTTAAATTTGGTAAATAAAAACATAAAAACATCACTCTTCAATAAAAAAAAATATTTAACTTTTTTTTTTATAGTACTTACTTTAATTGACCATCTTGTCACATGTATTTTAGTCATGTATAATGAGAACAAGTAACTAATAATATAAGAATTTGTCTAATTGATCCCAAATGAAAATAAAATTAAATAATTTCATCTTTAAGATTAATAAAAATTAGACAATTTTTTTATATTTTAAATTTTATTGTTAATATTATATCTATCACATTTAATACATCATGTGAGTATCGTATTGTTTTCTTTAAAAATAATAAGCTTGCAATGCATGCATGTGCACTAAGAGCACCATACGCATACGACAATCAGAAAAATGTGCTTCAGAAAAGAAAAAATAATCGCAGTTCATCTAAGTTCAACATTGTGTCCAACCATCTTAATGCCATTGGTTACAACAAAACATATGAGAGAACGTTTTTGTACACCATCATCCAATTTTTGAAACCAATTAAGTATATTGGTTAAATATATACTGAGTAAATATATAGTAAACCCGAATCAAATTACATTAATTGAAATTATATTTGGTAATGAATTTAGGGTTTAAAGAATCTAATGAATTTTGTTTTTTTAACTAGTTGGATGACCTCAATGATGCATTGATGGTTAAATTAATTATTTTGTATGAAATTATTCTTAATATAATTTCGTAATAAGTTGCCAATTGTATTGCGGTTTAAAAACAAATAAAATCTCCTTAATTTAAATTGCAATTACTATAAATAACAGATAAGTATATTAAAAAAACATAAATTGTATTTTAGCATGAATAATTCTTCATAATTTATGCTCCTAAATTTAAATTCCAATCATAATTTAGTATGAGTAATTCATCTTTTATCATGTGACGTGTTTCAGTTGCCTCGTGAACAGAATATTGTTTTCTAATTATCAAGCATAAGTTATAACTATTTGTATGTCAAATGAAGTTTGAATTAAAAAAGACATTCGGACTTGCATTAAAAATCTTCTTGTATTCTTCAATTATTATGCACGCGTGATTGGGATAGGAAGCATGAGATTATATAATTAAGTGTATATATATTTTTTGCATACATTTTGGATAGATTAGGTGGGATATTGTAGATAATTACGTGAAATTAACATGCAAAAAAAAGGCGGGATATTTTGTATATATGGAGAACTACTTCAATTTAATAATAAGAGATACTTGACCTTTCTATTTTGAAACTTCTTGGACTAGCTAGCCTTTGTTTGCTAAATAGACAGGTTGGGAGAAAATTGTTAGTGAATCCAATAGCTAATTTTCATTACTACATCTAGCATGCTTCTTAGTCCTTAGATGTGAAAATTTTAAGGTGGAACAGATTTCCAAAAATCTACCACCTTCCGAACACTGAAAACATGTTTTTAAATTCAGTTAATAGCTTAAAACTTGAATCAATGAAAAATGAATAATATAGATCGCATTAATGCCCACACAGACACACTACCATCACCGCCAATTCCTTCAACTTCTATAGCTCAAAACCTGTTCTCTCTGCCAGGACAATCTCTCTTGTTGCATCGTGTGAAAGGGTTTCAATTCAGAGAAAAAAAGATGATGAAATCAGAAGAAAGAGTAAATGAGGGTTTCAAACAAAATTTGAATTTGTAAGGACATTGCAATTATATAGTTTTGACTGAAATTTTCACTTTTATATTTATTTCGGTGCTTGTAAAAATAAAAATTGAAAAAAAAAGAGAACAAAAGTTGAAAAAAAATGCTAAATTACTTATCAAATCATTCATAAGTCATCAGCCAAAACAAAACACTAGCATTTCTTAAGCACAAGCACTCAAATCTTTAAAAAAAAAAGATATCATTTAATCGGATGGATCAGTTTGGATCCTTATAATCAAAATCCGAGGTCCAAATCAAACAGATTATTTTTAATAAAAAAAAAAGAATTAAACTAAATCAATCTAAATTTTTTTGATTCAGATTTGTTCGAATTCAATAGATTATCACATTGATTCGGACATGTGGTCAATCTTAGACATAACTGATAAGATAGTTAATGAAATGAAAAAAAATAATGTGATGAAAAATATTATATAATTTTGTTGTATAAATAATATAAAAATTAGTCAAACTATAACCTATTTTTTGATTGTCGATAACAACATATTAGGTGTAAAAAATGACTGATATATAGGTTCGATGTTGTTTTTTTAAATACTATAAACTTTCAAATTTAGTTATGTATAATGTATATTATTATTATTATTATTATTATTATTATTATGCTATAGTATTTATTAAAATTAATCTTTATAGTTGAATATAGAATTTAATCAATATTGATGGAGAAAGGTATTAATCTTGAGACAATGATATTCCATTTTAAGGAATTATTCATTTGATTTTTTTAGATTTTAATTTTTTTACATACTATTATATAATGTCCAAATGTAATAATTTTCATATTTATTAATTATATTTATTTTTATGTACTTACAATTTAATATCTCATTAACTTAATTATTTCTCATTTTATTTGTTGTTTGAAGTAAGCCATACAATTTAAGAAAATAATAAATTCTGGAAAAAAAAAAGATTATATTAAGTCCTATTCATCTCATTTTATTTGTCATTTATGTATCAAAAGAGTATTAATTGATTGACAAATAAAATCATTAGTGTAATTGAAATGCTTTGCTTAGAAGAGAATAAAAACAAAAAGAGACCTTACGAGAAAAGCTGCCATAGATAAATTAATATGGAAATCTCATTGGTGAACTAATATTATTGTTTTTTTTACAGAAAGGTTGAACCAATATAAACTACATCATAACTTAATTAAACAAAAACAGATTTGTTAAAGAAAAAATGTATTTCATTTCCGTTTACTGCATCTCTGCGTAAGTTTTTCATTTGTGAGTTGTGCACATATCAACCCCTCAAGCGGAGCCCCATCAAGAGAAACCAAAGAGTTCATATATACCCTTAAACTAGGGATTATACTTTCTATACCTAGCATATTTTTAATACACCTAGAATAATTTTTTTATTTCTAATTTTACCCACTTACAAATTGACAATCTGTATGAAACATATGAATTGATAATCTATATGACTCATATAAATCGACAATTCGAAAGAATTATATGAATTGACAATCTATATAACTTATATGAATCGACAATTCGTATGGATTGTCAATGCATATGACTCATACGGATCAAATCCATAAAAAGTTGAATAATGTTTGTACGTATGAAACTTAAGAATTACGAGAAGAGTAAAATCGATATTATACTATGCATGTTGGGTGTATTGGAAAAATGGCTAATCCCTTTGACCTAGACGGAATATCCCTCGGCCTATGATAAATACCCTTCGGCTCAGGCCCAATATCTCCCGTCCTAGGCCCAACACTCCTCGTCCAGATTAGGGAGACCACTTAGCGATAATGTAATCAACATTTAGACCTCGTTAACAGATAGCCTTAGAGTAGGAGAAGAGAAAATTACCTCAGTATCCTCGTGCAGATACATGAGTGATTTCTAATTTAATTAAGTTTAATTGTTTATATTTTTTTTTATCAGTAAAAATAAATACTATGTAACATGAAATTTATATCGACTTACACAGTTAAACTAATTGAATTAGATCATTTCGGTTCAGTGCTTATTCTAATTTATTAGGCCAAAACCCCTTAATTAAAACATAAATAATTATTTGCCTTCAACAGACTGGGTCATAAGAAAACGTGTGAATATAAAAAATCAATTTAATGCTAAATAGTACGAAAACGAAATTCGTAAGAAAAACGGATTGGTGTTTGAGTTTTCTCTCTCCAGCTAATTAACTCTAGTCCTTAACTTGATAGTCCTTGATTGATAATGTTATCTTTTTATTGGTTAAAGGTTTTTTTTTTTTGTGCAGATTTGTACTCAAATTTTTCATAACAAATGACACAACTGATGAAAAAAATGCTAAATAATAGTAATAGACATAACTTTTGGTAAAAAAAAAAAAAAAAAAAAAAAAAAAAAAAAAAAAAAAAAAAATTTAAAAAAAAAAAAAAAAAAAAAAAAAAAAAAAAAAAAAGAGAAAAAAAATATATATATATATATATATATATATATATATATATATTTAGTGAAAAACTTTAGGATTGATTTTGAAGCACACATTTAGTAGTAGGAATTTCCAGGATAAAGAAAGATACACGTGCCCTGCCAGCTACATTGCTCATGCATGTCATGTGCAACCTTATCACTTGGGGCAGACAATTGATGAAGCAACCTATGATCCAAATCACTTTAACTGCATCATCAAAATTTCTGCAACTCAAGGGAGCGATTATTTTAAGGCCTTTTCGTTGTCTTTTCCATTAAAGGAATTAAAGCATTGCCAAATCTTTCTTCTAAGAAAATTTCACCAGCATGTATTGTTGCCATGACTCTTGTTACATATACTCCCTGTTGGTAAGCATATGACTGACACATGCATGACAATCACGATCGAGATATATTAACTTGAAATTCGGATATAAAGTTAACTTTGAAATAGACTAATTGAGAGACCACGGAGAACAACCACTCCATCAATTTCTTGATAACCACGTGCTTTAAATTTGGGCCAAGAAATTGAGTCTAGCTACACAAAAACTGGTAAAAAAGTATACATCTAAGGAATTATAAGGAGATACAGTCACCCAGCTAGTTCAATAAATAATGGAAAATACAGCCTTGACAATCTCCTATTTAGGACTAGAGGCCAAATAACCTAGTTGCTTGGCCAATACATCTACATCTTCAACACCTAGTACACCTTGATCTTCTATACCCTCATTGACCAAATCTTGCCAAAACACTTCATCAATATATTTCTCTCTACTATTTTCTAGTTGAACATGATCTTCCTCCATTATTCTCTTCTGGCTTTCAATATTCTCCTCATCGAGATTCAAAGCAAGCTCCAAGTCTGGTACCTCAAACTCTAATACCTTGTCATCGCTGTAATATTCCAGCGGTTCAAGTTTAACGAAATCTGAACACTCTTCAGCACAACCTAATAACTCATCATCATCATCAGCTACTTCAACAACATTACTAGGCCTTTGATCAATAGGCCTCCTCCTCTTGTTGGAAAAAGCTTCTTCAAGCTCCTTTCTCCACTCCTTTTGCTGAGCCAATTGTTGCACGAAATTTGGATTCTGCATTGCCCGGGCCAAGAAATTCATCATTTGTTGCTGTTTCTGTTCAGTCTTTTTGATCCTTCCTTCCATTTCTTGGAGGTGAGATTTGGTACTTTGTTGCTGTTGTCTGAGCTTCACCAACTCCACCATAAGAACTTGCCTGTCTCGCCTCAACCGATCAATTTCTCCATCTAATTCAAACTGCCCCACCTTAACACAAGGCTCTTCTACACCTTGCTGCATCGCGGGCTGATGATTTGCTTTCCTCCTTCTAATGTTCTTCAGAAGAATCCTTTGCCCTCTAAGAAACATCTCATTAGCAAACTCCCACTTATCTGGATCAACCTTTTTAAACCCCTACAGTCATGTCATCGATCAAATTTCCCTCTTGATTTTCAAATCTATATATAAAATATCACTGTGATAATAATGGTTTGACAAATACTGCATATGATAAAACTCTTAAGTACCTAGCTAAAGCACCTAGCTAGATATAAATGGTTAGTTTATCAAGCCTTAAATATATAAAATATAATAACATCACTGCAGATTAAAGGTGCAAATTATCCATACTAACTTTTCTGCTAGCCTTTTCCTTTTCAAGAAACAAAATAGGGAAAGTACGGAACCTAATAAATGAAAGAAACCGGGGCCAATCAAACCTACCAATATAACAAACCAAATATGATAAATGAAGATAGAAGAATTAATACTAACAAATAAATTCATGAACTTCAAATTAATAGGATAATTAAGGTTATATATCATTGAATCTGAATATGTAATCTATAATGTCAACAACATTTCATCTCATCACAGTAAGAAAAACTAGGAGAAGAAAAAAATAAATTAAGATCGTGTTATGTATGACTGGGTAGTAGAAAGAGAAGTTACTGACATAGGTGTTGAGTTGCCTGACAAAACTGGAGAAATTGTTGTGCTTGAAGAATTTGGGGAGAAGGGTTACCGAAAGGGCCTGTGGATCCCACACAACGAAGCTGTTGTTCCCTGTGCTCCAGGAAACTATATGATTCGTGGAAGGGTCATCAACTATGTCGTATGTTTTTGTGAGGAATGGTGGAGGACCAGTTTCATGAAGCCCCTCAATTGGTTGAGGAACAACTATTGGCTGCGGATCATAGCCACCACAAAAGGAAGAACTTTCTCCAAGAAACTCTTCCTTCACTAGACCATGAGGATTCATATTTGAATGTGTATATATATATATATATATATATATATATATATATGGAGCTAGCTCTAGCTTAATTTGATCTAGGCACACTTCTCCTTCCTGTGAAACAAGATGATTGGCTTGCCTTTGACTTTGACCGACCTTGTGACGAGGCTCTCTCCGCAGCTAGCTATATGGAAGTAGCAATCAATAAGATTAAGCCTAGTAGAAAATGTTAAGATTCAAATCTCTTTTAAGAGAGATATATGTTTGCATTTAGTGTTTGGCTGAGTCTCAAATAAGATTTACTCAAAAGAGAATAGGTGTTTGAGATTAAAAAAAAAGAAGCTATGGAAGCAGCCAATGAAGTGAAGTTAAACTATTCACAGAAGAATTTGGCAGATGGGTTTTGAATAATGACAAAGTGAAAAGAAAGATCAGATGTTATGTTTCTCTAAAGCTCATAGCACAAGAACTTAGAAGGGAGAGAGAGTGGAGGGTGGAGCAGTGAATGCAGACTTGTTGTATAATGTTATGGTATGTTGATGGGGAAGGAAACTTTTGGAGTAGAGCGACGTGGAGGAACCAGAAGCATTTGCAACATGAGTTTTGTATATTATATAAATGGCTGTTGTTGATGCCTGTGTTCTTTTCCCTTTTTGCTTTTTTCTTTTTTGGGCTGATATTATTAGGGGTCATATGCCTAATGGAGAAGGTAATTAGGTAAGAGAAATCTAACATGTCAATCAGATATTTTCCTCATCATGTGTGTTTTTTCTCCTTTGGGAAAGCCGTTGAGTTGCAATTAATTTTGTTTACAGTTACCGAAAAAGATAATAGTGAAAGAAGGATAAGATATTTGTATAATAGAATAGTAATTCCTTTTTGGTTGGCTTTGGTTTTTTGTAAACGGCTAGGGTAATGAAAAGAGAACCAAGAAGTTACCAGAGCAATTTGTAACATGTTTGGGTGACAGTAACGCCAATCAAAATTAATTATAAAAAATTGTGAATGTAAAATAACAGATAATTACTTTGAAAAAATTATGATAACATCATAGTTTTGACAGAGGTTTAAATATGTTAATAATAAATTAATCTAAATACATTTTGCATTGCGGAGCAGCCGAATGGCTTATATAATGCGAATAGAAAAAATTGAGTCCATAGAAGCACTTTTGAAATGGGACGTGCTCTCAATACTCAACTAAGAAGTGATGTTAATACTAAAAGGATGTCAAAATTTTGTAAGAAAATAATTAATAGCTTTATAATATTTATTAAAAAAATTGTTCATTTGTCACATAAAGAATATTCTCGTATACTTTTATGCAAAAGAAATAATGACATTTTTTATAAAACTAGCTGGTACAAGTATATCAAAACCTTAGGCCTCTAAGTCAAAAATAAAATAAGCTTTGAAAATGCAATAAAATCTTTAAAGATAAAATGCATAAAATATTCCTTTTACAAAAAAAAAAAAAAAAAAATACCTACCATGTCCATGAATTAGCATAGAGACATAGTCACGGAGATTTGGTCGTTTGGAGACGTGTAGAATCGGCGAACTAAAGATGATGGAGTGGGTGGATATCAGCAACTCAAGGTTGTCAGAATTAATATCTAGGCACACAATATTATTTTATTCTATAAATTCATCAGTTTTACATCTATTATTTTATTATATTAATATTAAAAATATTTAATTAATTTTTGAAAAAATTAATATGTGAGTTTTATAACTACTCAATCATTAATACTTATTTAATGTGTTTCAATTAACTTATATTATTTGAATTAATTTCAATTTTTATGAAAATTTATTTTAAGTTTTTTTTTGAAAAAAAATAATCGCCGTAAACTGCACTTATTCTGAAAAAAAAGCCCTTTTATTATTGACTTTTATTTTATTTTTCAAAGTTCTTCTAAAAAAAGGAAAGAATTTCTCCTCTTGCTGTCTCTTTCTCACACTAATATTACACACGCACACAAAATTAAAACCTTGGTTTGGTTGTGCTGAAAAAAATTATTATTCATGAAGAATTTTTCAAAAAATAATGTGAATTTCACTTTTTTATTTTAATTCAAATATTCTTTTTTATTTCTTTCCATTTTTTCTCTCTTTTACACCAAACCCACCTCCTATATCTACTGTTGATCAAAAGGAGTCTATATTATGATCAGAATTGCATAAGTAGTCGTCTATTGTATGTTTCCTTGGGTAGGTTTCTTGCAGAATAAGTGGTGAAACTTCTAGCTTAGCTGGATTTAAATGAAACTAACGATTTCAAACTTTTCATGAGGTGTATATTATATAAAGTAGTGTTATATGTATGAATCAGTAGTAATATTATATATCTCATTAATTTTTTACTTTTTTCTTATTTTCTTCCTTCTTTTTTTTTTCTTCCTTTTGTTTTATTTTTACTTTTTTTCTTCTCCTCTTCTTTCCTTTTTTTGTCTTATTTATGATTTATTATTGAATTTATCTACCATATATCCTAATTAACTTGAATTAAAAGTGTTATTGATATTGATGTATTTTTTATCACATCATAAATTTTATTATATTTTTTATTTTATTTTATTTTTACTCTCTTGTATATTAAGTATCAAAATTTTCCTAATTGTATATTGAGAGTAATACCTAACACAACACTGTGCAGTTAACCGAGGAGTGAGGAACTAATTAATTTTGCCATGTTTGTTTATTATTCTTTCTTTCAATCTAAGCATCTTTCACCTTTTTTTTTTTAATTCTCTTTTAATCTTTTAAATGAAGTTTGGCGGGGCACCGATTTTTAGCAACCGTGATGATCTGAATTAATAAACAGAGTTGTCAGGTTCAAAAAGGTCAAAAGAAAAATATTCAAACCCACAAGATGTTTAATGTGGCATGAGATCCATCAAAGAAAGTAGAAGATAATCTAAAAAAAGAATCGGAAGGCTTTCTTTTTATCCTTATGCACAAGAGCAAGCTGCCAACCTCCAATATATTGTCATGCCATATGATAATAAATTTAAGTAAAGGATATTAATTAAATGACCGTGTTGCTTAGTTTCTAGATGAGCCAATTGAGAAATCAATAAAATGCTTTTTTATATTGAAAATTATATTGGAATGTATTGAAAAATCATAGAAGTACATTTTTGCCAGAAGTTCATTAATGACACTGTTTCAAATATATATATATATATATATATATATATATATATATATATATATATATATATTAACTCTTTAACTAACTAGTGTCCTAATATTTGTCTCAAATTTAGAAGATAAATGATAATGATATCTTTAAACATAATTTTAATATATTATTAACTATTAATTAAAATTTATCGGAATTCATAAAAAAATGAGACTCGTTAGATAATTATAAAACCGAGTTTTCATAATTTTAATTAATAATAAAAAGAATATTAAAAAAGTATAATAAAAAAATTGTTATTAACATTTTCCTTAATAGTTAAAAAGCTAATGATTTAATTCTTGCTTCTTTTTCTTGAGAAAAGGATTTAATTCTTGCTAATCGATGTTTATTAATAAATTATTGATAAGTATGATTGCATGTATATATATTAAAACTCATTGAATGTTCAAACATGCTCATTTTTCATTAAACAAATAAGCTCAAATCTAATGATAGATTAAATTATTTAAAAATTAACATAGAGATATATATATTTCGCAGTAAGTCATATTTTTATTTAATACATTTAATTAGAGAGTGATAATTATTTATTATTATTTTATATTTATCGTGTACCTAACTTTAATTTTAAAGCTTAAATCATCTTTTTTAGAAGATCTTAAATCATCGTTATTAATGTAAAAATATATTTTTTTATTTTCATTTGATTATCTAACATAATATATATATACATTAAATACTAAATTATTAACATAAAAAATTAATTGAATGAGAACTTGTTTAAAAAATAAATAAAAAGTAGTTAAAAATAAACTTTAAACGCTATATTTAAAAAAAATCAAAATTTAAAGTTAGTTTATTTGAATTAATATGTAATATTTGAGGGGTAAATTATAAGTCAAATCTAAGGTATTAAGCTTTACACGTACTTGTTATTAAGTAAATAAAAAATAATGGAGGTGACAAAGATCTTCATAATTTGACTTCAAATGTAGGCTTTTTAGTGGTAAAGGAGCTGCACGCGAGACACCTGGCCAGATTTTTTTGCATCACAAATAGACAGACACGTGTAAGCACTCGAGTAATATTTAAGTGCTATAATGATGATATTAGCGATTAGAAATTAAAGATTGGAGATGAGTGTAGAATTAGAATGGCATCGAATATACCCGACACCACCAAAATTCAAAAGGCTGGCACAACAAAGAAAATAAAAGCTTAGTGACAAGGGTTCATATCTTGTTTTTTGTTTTTGTTTTTCTTTGGAGCACTTAATATTTCTTTGTCTAAAATCTAAATTCAACTTTAGAATCAAATTATTGCACCCAATATTAGGCAAAACTTGATTAGGGTTACTTTTTTGTCATGCAAATAAGACCACTGATCTCACTCACAGAACACGTAGTTTTTCTAAGAACTGGCATCAAACAAATAGAAAGATCATCATTTCATCCTACACATTGTTTACCTTGGACTAGCTATGCATTGACTTAACTAAAAGATAGGTTTGAAGCTGAAGATGAAGAAAATAACATAAATTACTTTATTTTGTTTTAATTTATATTATATAATGAATTAATAAGATATAACAAACCTATCCTTTATTAATTTATTATATATTTTACTTTAGTTTAAGTTATATCTTGTGAATCACTAAGTTATAGATAAAAAAAATCCCTCTTTTATCCTTACTCTCATGTTACGCACATTACAAAAAAAATCGTGGATTATTAGCAAAGAAATAGGAAGGGAACATATTTTTTTACTAATTTCTTGCTAATTAGTAAGGAAATAGCAACTAAATTATGTTCCCTCGCAAAAGCGGTCAATTGTTTAATTAGGTAGTTATTCCCTTACAAATATCTCGTAAATCTCTTGCAAAGCTTTTGTGAGGTATAGAAAAATGAAATTTTAATTCAGCAAGAGAATTCATAACTTCATCACAATTTAGCGAGGAGATAAGTCCCACACAAATTCTCCATGAAGTTTAGAAAAATGGAATTTTAAGGTAAAGGGAGATGTTACGGCCCAATTCATATTGGCAGCCAAAAGAAATGTTATTAGTTTCTTTTATTAAAAATAGGAAATAACGAAAGGAAATAGGTTATAGAATGGATTTTTTTAGGAATTGTTGGGAATCTGGTTTGGCCTTTGGGCTGCTTGTTAGGTGCGTATGTAGCAGCTAGATGTGGGTAATATGTGGCTTATATAAACCTATTGTATTGCTATGAGGAGTAGAGAAGAATGAATTCAGAATTAGTTTCTATTTCCTTTCCTCCTAATTTCTAGAGTTCTCCCTTACTCGAAAAGGGCCATGCATCACAGGAGAGTTATTCTCCCACAAATATGTCACAAATTAGCAAGACAATAATTTTCTCACAAATCTCTATATGAAATTTAAAAGAAAAAAATAGCGAGTGTAATATTCCTTGAAAAGTTATCACTAAAATGTAATAAATCTATAATATTATCTCTATTTCTATTTATAAGATTCATTTTTTAAATTTATTCGCTCCTTTATATAAGACTCAATCCATATTGTTTCATGTATTAATTATTTTAGAGACTAAAAATATCCCTAATTAAATGAAATGTTATATTAATGAAAAAATGCTTATTTTTTGTACGAAATGTTTTTTGTAAAGATGCATGAATTCTTACCAAAGCAAGTTTTATAGTTTTTTAAAATTTTAATTTAAATTATTTTAAAAATGATATTGGTCCACGTTATTCATTCGTGTGTTCCATGCTGTTTTTTGTTCATAACAAATAGCATTGCTATCAACTACATTAACTATTTTTTTCTTAATTTTGATAAATAAGATAATTTAATCTTATAAATAAGAATAAAGATAGTATTTGATAGTATAGTTTTACAAATAAACTAAATTTATGACATAGCACAATTGAATATGTAGTTATAATATTATGACTATCTTTCAGAGTGAGAAGATAGCCTTTTTGGAGAATTGTGCAGTTCATGAAGCTGAACTTTGGTTATTCTTTTTGGTCTTCGAATACTAGGTGAGCTAGTTTTTGAAATGTCACGTGGTTCATGTTTACAGAGAGTCGAATATACTAGCATCATGAAAAATATTGACATCACGCTATAACACATCTATGACGTCACCTATATTTTAGGTTAGGGTTCTCCCGCTTAAATTTTATCTTGTAAAATTTCAATGCAGGCCAAGCATATTGATATACATCAACATACTAACATACACTTATTTAACATACTAAGATATGTTTATGTTTATTCTGTACCCAATTCTAATTCTAATAATAATACAATGCATTAATGCAATCTTTATACAGTGACAGGCAACAAAAACACTGGCGTGGCTACAAGGCTTAAAGGGTCACCTAAAAAAAACAATAACATAAAAAAGCTGGGACCCTTTATTTAAAGACACCATTATTGTCTTTTTTTCAAACCTTACTTTAGTAACACTAAGTCTCAGTCCTTTTCATCACGTACAACGATTAGGCAGAACCAGATCTTACACGGCGGCATCAACAGCATGGTTGCCAACATCCTTTTCCACGAAATCCTTGACATATTGTTGTCTGCGCATTGAAATCAGATTATGCAGAGGATTGAAAGAAAAGCCTCTGAATCTCTGATTGAGAGGCTGTCTAAGACAGTAGAATTTATTAACTCATACCTTGCGGGGAGATGGTCATTTGGACGATTGTGTGGAGTCCAAACTGGCTCACCAACAAAAAAACGCAAAGCCTGCACATCATAATCGTGTAAGCATTTACAATGAAGACTAAACTAATAAAAAAATTAATATAAAAAAGAAAGGTTGAAAATACATCAATAAAATAATATTGCAAGACGTCATATCTCAAGTTCACCATATTCATCAATCCTAGATAGCAACACAGAGCGACCCACTCCAAAACCACTATAGCCAGTATAACGAAAATTATAAATACAAGATAAAAGTTTATCCAAAAAAATATGTCCATGATTAATAACAAAAAAGTCATAGTCTAATTAACACACATTCACCATTAAATTAAGCTATAGTTAAAAATAAGAGCATAAAAATGAAGGCTAGGAGATAAATAATAAGATGGAATTTATAGTGAGTTGTGACAGAAAAAATTAGTTGAATGTACGGGTGCAAGTGCAACAATAAGGTTGCTACCTTATGACCCAGAGGGCATGGGTTCAACCTCTCCACTTGCCTTGGGTAAAGGCATGAACATATACCCTCTCCAAACCCTACAAGATTGGAACCTTTTGGTCTACATCATCCTAATGAACTATGACGTGTAATGGTAAAGCAAGGCCCTGTTATCTCTTCTTTTTAAACTACAAAAGATGTTGGAGGTGAATTTGGCTGGAATATGAGTTGGCTATATCAAGGTTTGGCCACAAAATGGAGGGTGAGCGTGAACAGAAACAGCAGATCTATCTGCCACCATTTGACTGCTATCACGCAATGCAAAAAATGCTAAACTATGAATTCATGGTAGCAGCCAGCAGTTGTGACTTTCCACTACAGTGCAAATTGATAGCTATGCAAGTTCCACCTTCATTTTAACATCTACGAGAATACAACTAACCAAATTTTTGCAATCATGTGCTTTACTTTAAAAAATATTAAAAAAAACAAGACTCACAAGAAGTGTTGAAAAAAAGGGCACGGGGCAAAGTCAATAATGTAATAAGTATTCGGAGAACCAACTTCAAAACATCAAGTTCCCAAACAATGGGACAGAGGAATAGAAGTACAAGGATATAATGTTTTTCTATTAGCAACAGACAAAAGTAGCAGTGCAGGTACTACTTGTAAATATGCAACCAATACCTTGATGTAGTTGCTCTCATCTAGCGTAAAGCGATGATAAATTCCAGCAGGTAAGATGATCATTCCTCCTTTCTTGACCCACACACGAATCCAAGCATCATTGCGATCCCTAACATCAAAATAGCCTAAAGACAAACAGGATATATTTAGCAACTTAACATGGTAGGCAAGGTGGCAAGAAAATCAAAGTAAAGAAGAAAATTAGTTCGTACCACTTCCAGCAGCACAAAAGCGGATCTCCTCATCAGTGTGAAGATGCTCTTCAAAGAAGTTTTTGATTTTCTGTTCATAATTTGGTAACTTTTCTGGGCAGACCTCACAAACATCCTGCAGAAAAAGGTGACTCAGGTTAAATTGTTAAAAAATATAAACATGGCCAGAATGTCAAGATGCATATATAGTGCCCAATGTTAGACATAATAATTAAAATTATAGTGACTCTTTGCAAGTGGTCGATATTTCTCTACATATATTCATTAATATTGATGTTGATGATGTCGATATTTCATTGGGTTCATCTACTACCGACCTCAATTAGTTTCGGTTAAAGGTGTTGTTGATGATGTTGATGTTGACATTCATTAATATTGAGCAGAAGGAAAGTTAAATCTAAAAGATTATAATGAAACGTTGGTATAACAAACCATGTAGGTGTAGCCACGTTCTTCACGAATCTTTTTCAGCTCTGGATCATTTTCATAGTTATCAGCATCTAATTTCCAGCTAAGGACTCCAAGTTCTACAATTTAACACGAGCCAAAGATCAGATGTTAGTGTAAAGCCCTTAATCTGAACATAAATACAACCGATAGATGCAGCAAGAAGCTTACCGGCAAGTTGGTCCAACGAGACAAACTCCTTGGGTTCTTTGTGGTGGGGGAGTCTTTGATCTTCATCACTATCATCCATGTACCATGCTTGAAGGACTTCCTCCCGTGGATCCTATGAAAAAATGACATTTGATTAAAAAAAAATAAGATCCTCTTATTTCTCGGGATTTCTTGATGAAGAATTCATATAACCTCTCAACAACTGAAAAAGTAGCAACAGCAGTACACATCTAACTGATTTGATATAGTTTGAGCACATCATCAAATATATACTAGTAATTGGAAAGCAGATAATCTGTTTCAAATAGATAACTGGCTTGAGAAATATCACCAGACCAATGCTATAATCCGTATGAGACTAAAAGTAAAATCTCCAGGCGTAGAAAGAATGATAGTCAGCATAGAGATACATGGTGTTATATTTTTCAAACAATTAAGGGGAGTTAGCGTAGCGTGGGAGTAAATTTAAAAAGCAGTGGTATCTGAGAGAAATTTGACGAAACTTCATGATATGTCAGTATAATTTACTCGTTACTTAAAGGATTCCATCTCAAAACTCCTAGGAATTTTTCGGTAACATGGAGCCTGTTCTTTCCACAAATTTCTTGGTAACAATAATTCCACATAAAAACATAAAAATACCCACAAACAGAAACAAATAGCCAAGTTGAATTCAAATAAGGCTACGATCATTAACATAATTATTCACGATGAAATCCGCAATAAATTATCGAAGCGGAGCTAAGCGAAGAAATAATTTCTTTAAGGCAAAAGGTAGAATTTGCTGATTAACAAAGGAAAAGAGAAAAAAAGTTTGTCACAGGAAACAAACAAGAGTTGGATTAATAATACCTTGTCGGAAGAAACCATGGTAACAAATTTTTCTGCTCCGGTTGGACCTGTCTTCTGATCGGATTTTTGCAACCCTATGCTTAGTGCCTACGCGATTTATAAACCCCTCAATTGCACCCCGATAATTTTTTTTTTTTTACCAAAATAGCCTTTTTCGCCGTTGAACAATTTTGCTTTTGTTTTTAACTTTAACAATGTAAAGATAAGATTTTGTTATTTTTGCTATAATATATTTATTTTATTTTATTATCAATTTTTTTCAATCTTTTTTTTTAAATTTTTTTTTATTTCTTTTATTTTTCAAATTGGAGTCAATATATTTAATAGGTGTAGCTCATTCAATATTACATGTTTAGTTTGTGAAGAAAAAAAGGTCTGTGTTTGGTTCTTGAATGACACAGGCTTGGTGGAAAAGAAAAAATAATAAAAAAAATTAAGTGTAATTATATGATTATAATATGATTGTTAATAAAAAAAAAATTGGAATCAATATTATCTGTATGCGCCCTAGGAAAAAAAATATAAAATCTGAAAGCGTCAATTGAGGACTCATATTTGCACTGTTTCGGTGTTCGAAACAAAAACCCATAGTAAAATGAAATTCTGAGGCTGAAAGCCTGAAATAATGGAAACTGGAGTTGGATTCCTGCATACATGCAGTTTATTTTTGACTTATCATATGATTTACCTATTTATTATTTTTTAAATAGAAATCACATCACATGATAACAGTATCTTAATGATACTATCATTTTTGTTAAAAAAAATCGATTTTCTTTTATCGTTCTGTTTCTGAAATATTTATATACATATTAAAATTATTTATATATTTATAAAATCTAATTAACAATAAATCACATCATATATTATATATTTACAAACCATTTCTTATCTGCCAATGCGACACTTACAAACGCTAAGGTCAACATACTACTTTTAATTTTAAAACAAATGTTTTGTAAGAATAAGATTTCTACAGTCAAAATTGTAATGCAGAGGATTCTCTCCAGAGTCCATATACAAATTGCAACTAAATAGAAAAAGTCTTCAAAATTTCCTTTCACGCCACACGTTACTTGCCTTTATGGTAACGTCTACTAATGTAGTTTGATAGTAATTTATTTGTAATGTTTGGTTAGGAGGAAAATGGAGAAAGGTAAAAGGGAGGATTTTCTAAATATTCTTGATTCAAATTTTAGAGTGAAAAAAAAAGAAAAAAAATACAGATAACCAAAATCTTTTATTATCCAATTTTTGCTCTCTTTCAACGTTAGCAAAATTTGGAGAGGAAGATAGTAGATTTAAAATATTTTAAGTATTGCTTCTTAAAAAATATTTCAAGTATATTGACTAAATAATCTTACTTATATTTTAAATTCAAAATTTTAAAATATAAAAATAAATTAGTTCTTAAAAAAAAAAACCTTCCTCTCATGAAAGATTTTTTTTTTCTCTTTGTTAAAATCTCTCTCCTCCCTCTTTAACCAAACAAAATATGCAATGAAAATTTTGCATTTTCCTTCTCCTTTCCTTTCCTCCCCTCCTTTGAAACAAGAAGTCCATTAAGATAGGTTTGATTTAGGAAAATACATAAATAAATAAAAATTTAAGTTGTTCAATAGAGTAAAATAAATAATTTAAAATTGCCTTTCCTCTTATTTAATTAGATAGAAAGTAAAAGAGAAAAAAAGCATAAATACAAAATCACATAAACGTCTCTAGTTGAAAAGAGTAATAAAAAAATGATAATTTAATCTAAAATGAAGGATAAGAAAAGATTTTTTTTTGTTTTTTCTCTCTTTATTTTCCCTTTAACCAAATACTACAAAATTTTCAAATTTCACGAGTTTTCTTCCTGTCTGATTTATTGCTCTCCATCCAAAACATAAAGGAAATGACAATTTAATTTTACAGCACTAAACTCATCTGCATGTAATATAATAACCGTAATGTACAGATAAACCGCTCAACACACTGCACGGCAAATGACAGAAACATACCATGAAAGATAAAATGAATGCAACTTATATACATGAGTTGAAATGACTGATTTAAAAAAAAAAACACATTTTTTGCTACAAAATTGTCATATTTATACACTTGATAAAAAAAATATATAACAATTTATACAGCATTTGTTGTCTTTATCTTTCTCTATCACATTATTTATTACATCTCTTACTTTTATCTTTTTCTCTTTAGTTATAAAATTTGTTGTGCAAACAACATTATTCGTATTTGAATAAATCACCTTGGATAGTACTACCTTTTAGGAATGTAAAAATACTTGGATCAGAATGGATTGCCACCTAGGCTATGCATATTCCAAGGCTCTAGTTTCTAATGCTATTGATATCTCCTGCCAAAGATGAAGAGCATGGCTATGTCAGAAGAAATACGGCTTAAATAGTAAGCAAAAAGATTTGATTGGAACCAGACAACAACAAAAGTAATATTCCTGACACGTAAAATATACTAAACATCTGCTTGTACACTATCTACGTTGATGCAAAAGAAGAGTGTTCTCCTAAAGAGTCATCATCCCTCCTTTAAGTTGATACTGTTGTTCTAATGATTTATTTGTTACTCGATATATCCATTAGGTTTTCGGTTTCAGACAATGCCAAGTGCTGTTTCTAAATGCCGGGCATTCAGCAAACATGTAAAGAATGCACATTGCCATAAAATGAGAGAAATTGGAAGATTCGTACTAATCTATTCCACCATTATTTGATATCTCCACAACTTTTTCTCTTCATTTTTACTCTACTGTAAATAGGTTCATGTCTTACTCGACCCTAGATATGATATATTAATATATTATACAAACCAGCATCTCTAGTGTTGGTGCTTCTATACCCAAATGTGGATCCCCTCTTCTTAACTTCAGGAGCCCAGCATAAGAGCAACACACACATACACACATTTATCGAAGTTAACTGAATTTTAAAATATTTTGTGAGTGAATCTTCCATATTTATCAATATCTATCATTAGTTTAAAAAAAGAAACCTATTTAGCGTAATTTGTAACTTGCCTGTGGCTTTGCAGTGCTTGAGAATAGGCAGCTTGATGTGATTGCCTGCCCATGATCTAAAAGCCATCCCACTTCACTTAGAGTTTCACCTTCCTGGCTTTGTTTAAGAGAACACCACAGCTGCTTAGGAAGCAATATGTTGTTATCTCCATCTCTCACAGAGGTCTGCACTTTGTCATCAAAATGCTCTTGAAATATCTCCTGGAATTAAATAGAAAAGGACATGCCAATGAAGCCAATTAACCAAGAAAAATCCAGATATAAAAACAGAAGGGCAAGAGAGATCCATGCACTCACAGTGTTTGGAGTGCCGAAAGAGGCGACAGCTTTAGATCCCTTCCAGATACCAGTAACATCTGAAGCATTCATGGGTGCAGTAGAAGCAAATGCAGAATCACGGATAGCACAACCTCCTAGTTGATCACCATTTCTGAATGGCCCATACCACTGCTCACGATACACTTTAATACCCTTTAGCACAATCTCTGTGTTATTTAACACATCAATAAGCTGAATAATCCTAACCCGAGATTCACAATCTTGAGGATTGATCAAGCAGTACTCCAACTCTAATAAGTTATCCTTCTTTTGCCAGATAGCAACATAAGAACCACTGGATTGGTAAGCAAAGGCAGTAAGTCCATTATTTTCCCCTCCCACTTTCCTCTCATCCACGCTGTACCGTGTAGCAGCATCAGCCTCACATCCTACAGTTGGAAGTAACTGAATGGATTTGTATTGAAGAACACGTTCCTCTGGTTCAGCGAGAGTGGGGCATTGAGTCTGCCAATCAAATACTTTAACCTCCCACTCCCGGTATGTTTCAGGCACTACCGACTCCGGCAGTTCAATTGCCTTGCCTTCATTACTGAAGTCTGCTCCAAATCCATCCCATTCACCAGATACTCTTTTAGCAAATTGTGACCATGCTTCAATACTTTCATTCCGCACCTTGGGAATAGTTCTACTTCCATCCTGCATGGAATAGTCAAATTGGTATCCAAAGTACTAAATATTGCATGAATTCTAATTTCTAAACAAGACAAAGAAAGCAAAAATTTGTGTAACCATGGGTTATAACCATTATCCAAAGGGGAAACTGTTAAAGCAACAGCACCAACAAGTTACAAAGTAATAATCTTGTTTTTTATAAGAAAAACATAGAGTTAGCACCCATCTTGAACGTTAAAAGATATAGGCTACATCTACATGCCTACAGCACATAAGTCCTCTACTTATATCACATGTGTGCCTTCAAATCAAAGGTTATAAACCAGTAGTTTCACCCTTCAAAGATCAATCTGGGCAAAAATCTGACATTAAAAAACCAAATTGATTTCATGTATATCTTTGGTGAACCAATTGGAAGACCATTGTAATGACACATTTACCTTTAGTTTAGAATACCAAAATGTACACTTTCTCAAAAAAACTAATCACTTCCAGTAAAGACAACAAGAAATAGAAGGGTAATAAGGACCAAGGAACAAATTGCAAAAGTGCCCCTCTTATTACTTGGTAAGAATCTGTTTCTCCGAGCACACCTATGAGGCTATCAGTTTCACCAGTGTCTTTCATTGCTTCCATTGCATCTTGATTGACTGCACACATTAAAGTTCTCCTGCTTTTAGATTCAAACACGCCAATTTACTATTCACAGCTTCAGAAATAGAGTATTATATAAGTAGTATAACACAAAACTAAGGGGCTAAACTTGGTAGTACGAGTTAAAATAGTTTGATTCAAAATAGCAACTTATAATAAACTTTAGATATATTGACATTTCCCACTTTCACTCCAATCAAGCATACCATACCAAGTTGAAAAATAAATCGTAAACACACACACACACACAGATAGTGAATTCAATACAGCGATAAGTGTAAAGTCCTACCTCCTCAAATTGAAGGAAAATGGTCCGAAAATCCCAATTTTCCTATTTTGTGGCAGTGGTGAGCCCTGAATTTAGAAAGATAGCAATTTTAAGCACAATCCGTAAAACTGTCGACATAGAAAGAGCAAAATAGCGAAAAAAGAAAATACCATAAAGCAGGGGCAAGGAGAGAATTACATGTAGATAGAGAGAAGGGATGGAGAAACGACATCGTTGAAGAAGGCATGAAGAAGGTGAAGTGGTGGCGGTCACAGAGAAAGCAGCCATTAGTGGAAGCAGAGCAAGTTTGTTAGTGGCGGTGGGGGGACTCAGCCTTAGCCTATACCAGTAACCACCGTTCAACAAGATATGTGCCCACCCCTTATGTTTCAAAAATTCAATAATATTATTATATAAAATTCTATAATATATATTCTAGCATAAATAAAATGCCAATAAGTAAGGTGCACTGCAACTTATTGACAAGGACCCGAATGGACGGAGATAAGAGATTGTCTTAATAGTGAATTGAAATGGAATATTCTTTTATAATTTGCAAAGAATAAAAATATAAATGTATCTTTTTAATCATACGAATAAAAAAATACAACAATTCATGCATGTTTTTCAATCATTTAAGTCATATCCCTTAATAAAGTAGAACATATCATGTTTAAGAGGAATAAAACTTGACAAAGAGGGCAGCTTGTTTAAGCTTTTTTTTCACCAAATAATTACTTTTTTCTATAAAAAATCATTTTTCTTTTATTTTATATGTGTTTGTTACAGTTTTTAAAATAATGAGAAATTGAACAGAAATACAAAAGCTACTTTTATGATGCAAAGCTACTTGAAACTTTTCTCAAGAAACCAATTATTTTTTTAATAAAAAAATGGAATATTTTTATTACAAATAACATGAATCAAGTTTTATTTTTATTTTTTTAAATCATTAAATTATTTTATACTAGAATCACTAATTAATGTTCAACAAATTGATCTGAATTTGAAGTTGAAAATGAGTAAAATTAGACTAAACTCAAATTTAATCTTAATTGATTTGAAAATAAATTCTTTAACTTAAAGTTTGAGTTTCTCCAACTTGATCTTAAGTCTTAATATTTTTTTGTTGTTCGAACTAGACTTGAATGAAGTTCACAAACAACTTAATTTGGTTCATCAATTTAAATTGCATAAATCATATAAAGAGAGAGAAATAATTCACAAACTAATGCTTTGTTTAAATTAGATATATTTCACGATTTTTTCTATCTATCTTATTATGATAAATAAAACTTTTATAGGTTTTAATATCAGAATTGCAATGTCTAATTATAAACTATAGGCATGAATTAATTTTGTGTATTAAGTAAGATATTTGCTGAAAGTTATATGATACACACATTAAGACTTTATATTATATATACTTAGAATTTTTTAAACGGGCTACACCTATTTACACAAATCTTGTTTAACTAGGCCTATTTTCACCCTTAAGTGATAGATAAAATATTTTTAGTTAAACTTTTCCTTTAAAAGGATAAAAAGAAACTTTATAAAAAAATAAACACTATCTAAAGCAGTTTCTCCTTATGTGTTTGGGTATTTACTTGGTCCATAAGTTCATCCCTAAACTAAACCCAGCACTACTCTTACAAATCAACAAAAATCTGAACTCTACTAAAGTAAAACTTTTTTCATCAAAATTTAGTCGAACAAGTTATCGTAGATTCAAATTTAATTGTGATTATCAAAATTTAAAACAATAAACAACATTCGGCGAACTAATTAGAATTCTTCATTAAAAAAAATGAGATTTCCATAATGTTCGACAAACAAAGACATATTAGAATATGTAATTTTAATTTGTTCTTTTTAGTTCCATTGTATGTTTGAAACACCAGATACAAAATTGAACTCATATTCCATTCCATCTCACACTTTCATCAATATTAGCTCAGAAACCCGTGGACATTGAAGCAAACATGGAACACAACACAAATAGAATGACAACACGATTCACAAGAAGTACGGGGGTGGCAGGACTTAGATGCGGGGTCTCATCAAAGGCAGGCTTCATGGTAGTGGAGGGTGTTGGGTCAAGAAGGACTCTCAAATAAATTGCAGAAACGAAACAATAAAAAGCAAGAAAGAGAACAGAGATAGAGACTAACACAATCAATTTGTTTAACGTGAGAAAACTTTCCTCAATGTGAAGAAGTAAAAACTCACGGGATACTAGTCCAGAATCAAACTTCCACTATAATAATAATAATGGTTACAAGAGTCAGAACTTCCTTAGCCTTTCACTACAATCAAGTATTACCAAGTATGGTGGTATTCAAATTTCTCTAAAACGGTCACACTCAGACGTCTCTCTAGAGATCTCTCAAATGCAAAGTACAAGACTTGCTCAAACGTGCTCTCAAGAATGTCACTTGAGACTATCGAAATCTCTCTTCTTTTTTGTCTACCGCCTCCATTCTCAACTAATGAATTTATAGTGGTGGAGTAGGTTTAGGGTTTTAAAATCCTCAATGGACCCGGGTCAACATTGAAGGAAGAAGTCCAACCCAACAGAGGGATTTATCTATGATTGGTTTTCCAGCAATATTCAGTGGAAGGTAAGGGAGGGGAGTGATAGGTGGTTGGGTGATTAGTGCTTAAGGGATCTGTTTGGTCGCGTGTACCACTTTCTCAAAGCCTACATCACGTGAATATATGCCAGTATCACTATCTCCTCAAAGGAAAAAATTTGATCTAAACAACTTAACACGGGCTAACAGAACATAATAGCAGCTTCACAGAGACAAAAGCTAGTAGTATGTAAACATATATCATAAGCTCTTAGGTCTGTTTCATCTCATGCTTGGTATGTTTCAGGTTCTTAGACAAGTCTTCTCATGGTAAAACTACACAAATATTATACCAACAATTACATCACAGACCTTAAGCTGTGATTAATATCTGAAACAAGATATTCTAGTGTATTTCAGGGCCCTAATGAGCTGCAACTGGCACTCCAAATTTCTCAGCTAGGCCCTTAATGTATTCCTTTCTAGCAGGATTGTCTTCCTGTGGTCTATTATATGCTGTCCACACTGGCTCGCCCTTAAACAGCCTCATTAACTGCACACAAACACACAACAAAACATGATTAATCAACCTAGAAAAGCCTTGAATCTTGATATATTTAAACAATCGTAGTAGACCAGCATCATCTTCTTCCTTCCACATCCCAAAAACAAAGCCCTAGCAAGAGAATATATGGTTGTGGTTAGCATAAGACTTTCATACCTTCACATAGTTACTTGGGTCTAGGGTGAAGCGATGATAGATTCCAGCTGGTAAAATGATAAGATCACCAGCCTTGATCAAAATGCGAATCCAGTGATCATCCTTGTCTCGCAGGTCAAAGTAGCCACTTCCTTCCAAACAATAACGAATCTCTTCATCCTGATGAATGTGCTCAGTGTAGAAGTTCTTCAACTTCTGTTCATAATTTTCCACCTTTTCAGGGCATAAATCAAGCAGGTCCTACAGCATAAGATGCAAACAAATCTTTATATCACCTACAATATTCATAACAATGGCTAGCAAACAACAGCAAACTTGAAAGATCGCCTTGTTCTCCTTGATTATTGAAATGGACTCAAACAGGCCAGAATATTTTTAGTCTTAGGCTCTTAGAAAATATGCCACTAAGTACTGAAAAATGGAATCAGTCTCAGAGCAATATAGTGTAGCTACTAAGCTCTGTGTGTCCTATCCCAGGAGTCACACACACTCTTATCCATAAAGTATAAAGATATTTTGCAACTGTTACCCGGAATGATTAGGCATATAGCGTCTTTGGGTGGCTTTTTAAGTTCACCATCAAATCCCAGGACAAATTCTTTTTAACAAATTTTGCAGGATTTATTATCCTTTCAGGAATTCTGTTTTTATTTCCTGAACTTCACTGATTACTGTAGCAACTCTGCTTTATGTAAGTTCAAATTCATAGTATGCTGGGTTAATCAATGAAGACTGAAGAGGTAACAATTGAAGCACTATCTAATTACAGAAAGCAAAATAAAATTAAAAGATAAATAGAATATTACCATGTAGTTGTATCCCCTATCTTGTCTAATCTTGGTCAACTCTTGATCGTTCTCATAGATAGTTGGATTGAGCTTCCAGTATAACACCCCCAATTCTGCAAAATTCACGAGAAACGTTAAAATGAAGTAAAATTAGAGAGGGAGAGAGATGAGATGAGCTCACCTGCTAATTGGTCCAATGAAACTGATTCGTTGGGATTGCGACGGTGAGGAAGCCTTGGATCTTCATTGCTATCGTCCATCAACCATGCCTGTCATGTCATGTCACAACTTTTTATTAATAACAATAAGTCCTAAACTTAGATTCAGATTACTTCATGGAGAAGAACTCACCTCAATCGCCATGAATGACACTCCTTTCTTACTCTGGTTCCTTCTCTCTATCTGAATTGCAATTGGTCAGAGTGACATTATATATTTGTTATCCCAAGACAAAAAAATAATTAATTAAAAAAGCCACATGAATTATTGTGGCGCATATATTTCTTTTATTTTTTTTACCATCTCTTCTTCCGTCGCGTGACGTGTGTACGTACGTGTGGAGGGTGTTTCCACCCAGAAAAAGAATATCGTTATCGTCGGGTTTCCTTTTTTTACAGTTGTTTGAGTGCTTGCGCCCTCTTGTAAACTTTACCTAATTTTGTGGCAGATAAATGTTTAAAATTCCAGAATATCACTTTTTTACATCACATGACAAAATAAATTTAGACATTTATATAATTTATCAAATTTTTTCACGTCACAAAAAATATATGATATTTTAAATTAAAATATAAATTAAACTAGAATTTTCCAGTCAATGCAAAATTGATGAATACTTTACAACAATGTGATAAATAAAAAAAAAATCGAAATCGAAATCACTAAAGTTGTTCGTCATGAAACAAAATCGAAATCAGCACCAATAGAGTAAACAAACATAAGATATATGAGTAAGAGAGTAGTTTGGCTTGCACAAAACCTATTAACATTTAACAAGAGGCAGCACGATGAATTTACATATCATATATTCCTGGGAAAATAGCTGCTCCTGGCTCTACATTTCAACTCATAAAACCTTAAAAACTTCAGTAACAAGATATTCCCGAAGGACGAAATTAGATTACAAAATTGATCAGGTAAGCAGGACACTCCACTATCCTAAACAAAAGAAATTTGCCCAAACAGTTAAATATACTAAAATTGACCAGTCTAAGAGCAATCCAATTCTTGCAGTAGGCTGCTAGACGCTATGGTCTCTTCAGTTATAATACTTTCATCATCTCTCTTCAATCATCTACGAGTCCCAACTCTGCATAATCTATCTAGTTTGAATTCTAGCATTCTTGAACATCTGCAAAGACACCGAGACAACATAAATCTATGACATAAAATATTGTTTCACAAATGGTAACCTGGTATCGAGGCTGACGTTTTATCATAATCTTGGTTCAACATTTAGTTTTTAATCACCACCACAAATAGTATACTTTGTAAACCAGTAGTAAAAGATTAACACCGGCATAAGGTTGTCTTGGAAGCATTGCACACAAAGAAGCCCCACTGCTTGTCAGATGGTTTGCAAATCTCACTTCCCCAAATATTAAGACAGCAAGCAGGACAATCAGATTCAATTCAATTATTATATTTCTCTGATATAATCTTAAAAGCTTTAAGGCTAATTATCACATTCTTGTAAGGAAAAAAAAGGTTTTGTTACTTAACGGTGAAGAAAGATTGCAACTAACCTTTGTCATTGAGATCAATGGGAAGGGCAACCTTTAGCTGGTTGTCAGCTGAACCACTGGAAACTAGAGGCAGTCTAGGTTTTGGTGGAGAGCTAGTACTGCTACGGCTTGAATTCCCATTTGAGGCATGGACCTTCACTGGAAGGTTCAAATACATCTCGAAGTTAGATGAAGTTATCCCATTCAATTTCTTGCCTTTCAATCTTCCCCTAACATACAGGGCAGATTAAGAGAATAATTCAGCTGGCTATCACTAAACAACACACTTGTAACACAATGGATGAAATTGATGTCTATAAACAAATGGCAGTCTGATACTGCAAATACCTGTCCTTACGCTTTTCAAGATATCGTTTCAATGACACTTTTCGGTGTTCCTGACCCTCTACATCTTATGAAACAGATATATATATTATGAATACTTATGTTCTAGGAATTTGATGTATGAAAACTTATTACAATGCTTTGAAGTTTAAACAATAATTCTCTGTACCTCTTAAAGATACTTGCAATCTAAGATGAATATTATGCTGCCAAGTGGGTGCATAAATATGTCATTAAAGTTGTGATGATATAGTACATCAAACCCACAAGATTTTATCATATTTCATTGCTTTTAGATTCACAAAGAACAGGAAGTTCTGTTAACCAGGTATGTTTTTCCATGGACTACATTGATCAAACAAAGCCATTGTGTTTTATCCAAGAAAGAAACTTAAATCAAGTAGGTAAATTTTGTTTTTCTTGATTAAAAAAAAAATAATGACCTGATATGCCTAGGAAAAAAACAAAAAAAGGGTCTCCAAAGACTTGCCAAATCAATGAAAAGAAATGGGTAGGACATTTAAAAGAGATTCAATAAGGGAAGTAGCATGGGTCCAAATTCAGCTCACTAGTTTATCAGAAATTTATTTTTCTACTTCGAGATTTTCTGTAAATTTTTCACGCAATAGAACATGTTCTAGCAGACTGAAAATTCCAAACAGTTAATAATACTTACCAGCATCATGAGCTATGCTACCTTTCTCTCTATATTGCGGAGGATACTCCATCTTATCTGTAAAAAACAATTCAGAACACCAATTATGATGTTAACAATATCACAAAATCTTTAATTTCAAATTATGCAAGTTATCATGATTTAAGCAAGTGAAAGATGTTGTGCTAGTCCATCTTCAAGACACACAGACTCAAAAGCTATAATTCAAAAAATCAGCATTCAGAGGGAATGTGGCCATTTTAATGACAGGACATCAAAATACTTTTCAACATGCACAGCAAAGTAACAACCAGTAGCATGAAAAACTCAATGAACATGGCACATGAAATAGTAAAATAAAAAGCAACAATTAGCTTGAACCCTATTTCATGATTTTTTTTTTCTGTAAGACAAAGCAAGGCAACTTGGCAACTCTTTTAAGAAATAAATTGAATCCGGTAGTTAAGCTAATAAAAAGGCTACAATCATTTTCTTCATCTGCTCATCAGATGAAATCATTCCTTGAAGAATTCCAGATTTTGATGCAATGGACACTGAAGAAGACTCATTTCCTTGCATATCAAAGTACTTAGTACTAATACTTCAGAGCAAAATCAAGCAATCTTCCAACCACTTGCTACCTGCTTGAGCAACCTGAAGGATTGATGTATCAACAGGAACGAGGACATCCTTATCCATTGGTAAGTGGCAAGGAGAAGTCCAAACAGTTGCATTTCCATTTAAAGGATCATCCTGAGTAAACTGGACCGGACTCGTCGCAAGCTGCATGATTGCTCGTGCCTGCAAATCCAAATAAGGTTGAATTGGAAGGTGAAATCTTATGGGATTATGGCCAGCTATTGATGCAAGAGGATAGATCATTACCAACCTTATCAGGTGAGACCCCGTCATAGACATTCACCTTACCACAATAGAAAATTGTCATTTGCCCAAATGATCCACTAGTTGCACACCCTCTATGACCACATTTGTAAGTAATGTTAAGAGTATGAATGGACAATACTACAAAAAAGGAACACTGGCCTGCCACCAGTCACATATATTTTATGCAAATGTATTGAATTTAAGCTATCTGACATTTTAGGTTACAAAATCGCTCCATTTATATGGAAAGTAACTATATAATGAAAGTTTTGTACACTTACTATCCTGGACTCCTATTTTTGTAAAGAACTGCGCAAGAGCAGATTTTAATTTAAACATGAATCAGGGAAGACACTTTAGTAAATCTATAACACTTAACATTAAGGCAGAGGGGAAGGGGAAGTTAGTTAGAGACAGTTAGAATATCAGTTAGTTAGTTTGATAGAGGGGGTTAGTAAATAGTAAGGTAAATAAATAACGGATGCAAGGGAAGAGGCTTCCTTACGTTTTTGTTATCATTTGGAAAACTGAGCCTTAGTTCTATTTTGAAAACAGAAACCCTTCGTCAAGGGGAAACCCTTGGAGGAGATTTAGTTTTCCTTTGTTCTGTTCATTTTAATCAAGAAATTAAATTTTTCTCTTCTTTTCTCTATTTTTTCATCCAGGTTCCTAACACCTAATTATAATACTCATGTCAGCTTTCTTTTCAGCTAGGTATGATTACCACTTGCTGCAGCTGAAAGCAAAATCTCCCGGGTATTCCATATCAACAAAACATATGATTTCCTAGCATATCCATGGCTGAAATTAAGGATTATTGGTTATCCACAAATAAACGGGTTCATTTATTTAGATGCTATTAATAAGGAAACAAGACTTGACATAGATACCAACACAAATTTATGGATGGAAACTTCACTATTATTTGTTCGTACTCCTTGAATCTTGAAATTCATGATGTTAAAACCTAAAAGAATCACTTCTACACCTAAAGAATTCCCCTTCCTCCTTTTGATATTTGCCACGTATTTAATCTGCATGAACCTTTCTCCACCTCAATCATGATATCTAAATAGAAAATTTTAAATTAAAGTAGTATGACACAATCGCATAAGATCAAACATGAATGGAAAACAAAAAACAACAATTAAATATTAATTAGTCAACAAAGTGCAAACACAATGCAACAAATATAGAATAACAACAATATTAAAGTTATGGGGATATCTAGATTTGGAAATAGCAGATATTTGCTTCGCATGCTCTAACTGGTTGTTTGGAATTGGATAGAAATCCTTAGTGCTTCTAGAAGGTAGCACTTTCCAATCATTCTTCTCCCCACCCCGACCCAAAAAATAAAACCCAACCCTGCTAAAACAAAACAAAGAACCCACCTAATACATCCCAGAAAAATCCAAACATCCAAATTAGTGGCCATAAACCTTTTCCTAACCTAACTGTCAGAAAGATCCAACCCATGATCCCAGAAATACACCTAACATTTTCTTAAACTGCAGGAATATACAAACTGTTTCAAGGTCCTATTAGGATAAACTTCTTTATAGGTACTGATAATTGGCGAAAATAAGAAGATAAAATGAATTGAGCTTCTCCCATAAGCTAAAACCAACCTATACACTACAGCTTTTGGATAAGTTAAATTGTTAAAAGAGAAAGCTTATATAAAATTTAACATTAGCTTATAGTAGAAGTCCAACTCATTTTATTTTCTATTTTTTTTCACCTAAAGTGTTTATGGAGAAATGTATCCAAACATACCTAAGAGCTAAGACTAGTTCACTAACAGCTTTTCCTCCACTTTTCCCACCCATACACATTCAACGGATACCAAAAACCCACCGTCCGTATCATTTCCCACCTCGCGAAAAAGAAACAAAATAATAAATAACACAACACAATGAGCCAATTTTCCAAGCTACTGCCAAAAGAAAATCCACTTAAAAAAGCAAACCTCAACGTTTCAAGTTTTAACCAACCTACACTCTTCACTGAACTCCAAATCACACTTTACCAACCACACTATTTTCTTCCCACAAAGTACGGAAAGCAACATCAAAGATCCAACTAGCTTGGACGAGATTCCACACCCTAAAACCTTAAAAAATGATTAAAAAAGAACTATACCGGTCACACAAAAAGGCATTAAAAACCATTAAGAGAGAGAGAGAGAGAAACAAACTTGGGGCTACTAGCAACGTTGGTGTTGGTGTCATTAGTTTCCGTAGGCTTTTCCCCAGACGACGCAGATTTCTGAATGTCTTCAGCAGCATGAAAAGCGGGTTCTTCAGATGGCGGAGCCTTGGGCGGAGGAGGAGGAGGTTCACTCAAATTCACCTACAAGCACGATTCATGAGGATAATTGAGCTTCCAGAAGCAAAGGCTAAAGAAAGAAGAAAGTAGTAGGTAACTCACTTGAGGTTGAGGTTGAGGTTGAGCATGGCTACGGTGGTGCATGGCGGGAGGAGGAGGAGGAGTATCATCGTCGGAAGGTTCCAGCAGCGCTTTCAGGGAAATGACCTGTTGGATCGCCTGTGATTTGTTCCAGGAAGGCCTGCGCATCCCTGTACGAACACGTGTCTTCGACATTTTAATTAATTAACTATTAATATCATTCTCTTTAAATTTAATTTTTAAAAACCCCGCATCCCAAGCGAGCGATTAATGTTTTAATAAATAAAAAAATAATATAATAATGTATTTAGGAGAATGGAGGTTTTTCAGGTGCCGGAAATCATGGAGAAGAGAGAGAAAGAGAAGGGACCTTTTTCTTTGAGGAATCTGCGACAGTCTTCGCGAGTGAGCTGAGAAATGTCATCCTCGGTGAGCTGGTTGAGGGGTTTGTCGAGGATGGATCGGAAGGTGGCGGTGGTGGCACCGCCGTTCATGGCCTCCGATTCCGACACCCGCTCGTCGGTGGGACCATCAATTTTGTAGAGAGAGTGTTGTTGTTGGCAGCGTTTGGGTTGGGGGGAAATGGGGGAAGGCTAGGGGGGGGCGTTTTTAGGACTTGGGGTGAACCCTAAGCTGCCACGTATGTTTCTGTCTTAATTATTAGCCACTAATCTTCCTTCTCTTCTCACTATAACTATAAAGCTTTACTTTTTTAAAAAAAAATCGGTAAGAGAATACGATGTTTTTCAATCTATTATTATTATTATTTGACTGAAGTTGATTCAAAAGAAGTTACATATAAATAAAATTAAAAATGAATTTTATTATTAAATAAATTATTTTCTTACATATAAATATTACAGAATTTTATATCATTATACCAATATTATGGGTTAAGGTTTACTTAGTGTATTTATTTACAATCTTCTTTATTTATTTTATTTTGTTGGGGTTGGGGTTTTCTTGGGTGAATAAATTGCCTTTGTCCACTTGCATTGCGTTGCGTCCGCTCCGCTGAAACCTTGCTTTTGCTTTGCTACTTTGATTCACTTTGCAACGGTATGGGCTTCCACTTCCCCACACGCATGGCCCTCACTCCTCGCATTGACTCCCATCATTTCAATTACCAGGGACGGTTCTGGGCCCATGCAAGGTACCCAACCGCACAGGGCCCAAAAAAATAAGGGGCATCAAATATTAAGTACTGCAACATATGTTTAATATTAAAAATTAGAGGAGATGGTAATGTCTATTTTTAATAACCAAGAAGTCCAAAGTTCAATTCCTACCAACAACAATTTTTACTACTTTTACATTTTATTTATTTTTAAATTGCCAGTTGATTACCTTTCTCAAGGTTAAAAAGATTACTTTTCAAAATTCACTTCTTCATTTTTTTTTACTGAAAAATTCACTTCTTCATAAAATACATAGTTCACCTATATTTACTATTATTTTTCATCAAAATTATTTTTATTTTGGATCCAAGGAATCAAGTTCCCTCTAGACCGATGAAATCCAGCTCGACTTAAATACAATCTCAACCTAAAGGCACATGAGGTTTAAATATTAATTTTGGATATAAAATAAATTATATCTAGCAAAAATACTTATTTTAGATATGTTTACAGTTTTCGATAGAAAAAAATAATCATTAGCTTCAATTTGGACTATTTGGCATCAATATCATTATTAATAAAAAAAAATATCAAATAAAATGTCATTAGCATTTATCTTATCTTATCACAAGAGGTAAAAAAAAGTTTTGTTTTCACTCATTCATAAAATAACATACTTAAGAATCTTTTATACTCACGATTTTTTTATTAAAAACAATAAACTTTTGTTTTCATTCATTTTCCAAAAAAATGTCAAAACATTTCTTATATAAAATTCCAATTTATATTACTCAAGTATTTTTTATTTTATGTATTTAAAACTAAGAATATAGAAGATTAAAAATAATTTGTCAATTAAAGAATAATTTATCAAAATTAAATATTGAAATGAAAATATGTGCTCTCTATACTTGTCAATTCAATATAATGCGTGAAAAAATAAAATTTAAATTACCTTACAATTGACTAAATTTAAGTGATACTAATCTAATTGGTAAAAAAAACAAAGTAAGTGATATTAACCGAAAGAAATAGAAAAAATATAAGAAAATATGGATAAAATACTTAGTAAATCCATTAACAATGTAATTATTTGTTTACACTTGTCTTCTGATCATAATCATATTGGATTATAAATCTTTATAATAATTATCTTAAAATTATACCCAAAAAAAATAGTTATTTTATTTTATAATGTAAAAGTTTTACACTCACGTTACATGCATATATTTTTTTTTGCTGAATTCACGTTACATGCATATTAAACTCACGTGAATACTACTTACTAGATATAAGAATTTTTCCCCAATTTTCTTAAAATATCTCAAGAAAAAATAAATATTCAAATTTAACATGTAACTATGTAAGTGCTAACATAACACATGCAAGGTCCAACTGTTTTTTCTTCCACTGTACTTCAATGCCCCATTTGATGCGTGACGAATTCATTCAGCATTGGATCTCCTCGGGGCGAGGGAAGGTTTTCAGATGTACTACTGGTTTCACTGTGTTGTGTTCAATGACAAGTCGTAATCTTCCTTCCTGAGCCTTATGAAGTTATGACTTCGTTATCATACTTTTATTTTTTTGGCAAACATATTCTTGCAGATTCTTGGTGTAAGATTCGTGTTTGGTTTACTTTATTGAATTTTTTTTTATTTCTATTAACTTCTTCATAAAATTTAAAATATATACATATAGTCGTTTTTTTCCTCCTTTAAAAATAATCTATTTCCCCATTTTTTGTGAATTGGATTGAATTAGGGTGTTTACTTTAGTGTCATGTTGATTTTATCCATGCCCTTTAAAAGCATTTTATTATAGCTTTGCGTTAATTGAGTTGTTTGACTTCATTTTAGTGCCGAACGAATGTGGTCTAAATATGTCGTTTTATATGCCATTGGTTTTGACTTTTGAGAGAGAAAATTATATAATCCAATTATTTATGTTTAGATCAAATTGATTTTTGTTTTTTATATAAAAAAAAGTCTAGCCGTGTTAAAAAATTAAATATAAAATTAATCAATATAAAAAATCATAGCATTTTTTTTGCCAGTTATTGTGAGGAGTATCCACCGTTTTGCATAACTTTTGAAGTATATGGATGAAGCCAAGCAAGTGATGAAGGACGTAAATGAATAGGAATAGGATGTGGCGTGCACCTGGCAAACAGCTCAGCTGCGTGGGTTTGCATACCTTCTGGTTTGGGTACATAGCTTGATAGCGAGCTTCATCCATGCAATGACTCCATGTCTCACTGCACAAGGAAGATTCTTCTATTTTGGGGTCAACTATTTCATTATTTCTCACGCCATGGAAAGTGTTGTACCGTTAACAGTTGGCTAAAATTAAAAAATAATACAAATTAATTATTTAATTAATAAAATGGTGAATTTTTTCAATATTTAGCAAAATGGTGCACACAAACACGCCTAGATTGCACCATTTTGCTAAATATTGGAAAATTTGTACCATTTTACTAATTAAATAATTAATTTGTATTATTTTTTAATTTTAACCATTAACGGTTAATATTATTTCTGGTGCTAATATTTCACAATAATAATAATATTAATAAAATTAATCTAATTGATAAGAATAAGACTCGTACTCAATAGAACGTAACAATATTTTCAATGGAATTTTTTTAAGGATTTTTTAAGTGAAATGATTTGTTTCTTATATTTTTTCCATTGGAGTAAATCTATCTGAGTTTCTTAAAAAATAAGATATTTATCTTCAGTAAAAAAAACTAAGAAATTATAGTAGAAAACTAAGAAACTATTTCTCAATATTCATAATAGTTCATCTCATAAAAATAATTATTTTTTATGGACATCAATCATCTTTCTTT
>PYAF01000250.1:391906-451140 GCA_007407185.1 Glycine tomentella
AAAAAAAACTTAAGAAATCCATTTAAGGAATCCTCATTAAATTAAAAATACTATAAGTTCATTAATTATTTAAAAAATATACACTCATATGTCCTTATATATTATATTAACTCTACAATGTGACTTTCTATAAGAAAAGTTACTGTAAATCTTAAGAAAGCAAGAGAGAGCTTGTATAATTTTATAAAATTTTTGGAGTACTTAATGTAATTTACTTTATAAAAATAAAAAGATAAAACAAATAAATTTTTATAAATTAAAATCAACATATGTATTTATTTTGTATTAGAAATTCATTTAACTTCTTTAAAAACTAATGTGTATAAACTGATTTTAACTTAGGAAAAGCTCAATTTGTTTAAAAAACTTAATAACTTCGTCGTCGAGGGTATCCCTATGTCATAAGAAGTAATGGTATGATTCACTTTCTTGAAAGGTGTACTTCACCGAGTCCAAAATCAGAAACCCAGAAGCGGAATGGGCCCATTAGGACCATCATACAGGGCCCAAGTCTACGGACCTTACCCTGTCAACAGGGAACCGAACCCAATGATTTTTCTTTCCAGTTTCATTAAAACAAAAATGGGGACAACAGAGCATTCATTGCATAATTGGGGTTATTCGACAAACCAATATCAACACCATGGTCCATGGTTAGTGTAATAGTGTCACAATATTTCAACTACTAAATCCAGTTTATTAAATTCGACAGAAACAGTACCGTGACAAAATTTAATACTGTAATTAAAAAAGGGCAAAAACTCTCACCATGTACGAATTTTATTTCTACCTAATTAGTTAGTTAAAAGCAACTTGAATTGTTTCAGCATCCTACAGATTCTCAGCATCACATTAGATTAGATTTTCTTACACTTTCTCAGTGATGAGTTCGAAATGTCACAGCCTATACTACTCTACTGTTACTACCTCGTTGGTTTGGTGTGTAGTACGAGCAAAGGAAAATTCAGAAGAGGAGGCAGCGAAACATTGTTGGTCCTGAATCACACAAGGTGACATGCATAGCCATAAGCTTTAATTAAATATCACTTGTGGGTTCTGGCACTGTAGTAGGTTTAGGATAGGCCTGCTGCACCTGCATAAAGATAGATATCATATGCTCTTGGTCCAATAACCACAACTTGCTTTACCTTTTCCCTTTTTAATTAATTTCGGTTTTTATAGTTGGATTGTCACTTTTTTAAAAATAATTGTGGCCAAATAATCATTTTGGTTCTTTAATGACAATTTAACCTTTGAAAAAATGAAAATTGTGAATTTGTTTTTAATGTGTAAAAAAAAATAATTATGTCATGATGTTAAATTTTATGAAATCATTTTTATCATTAAATTATAATATTTAAGAATGAATTTAATATTAAATCACAAAATTTAGGTATTAATTTATCATTAAGTATTACACTTTTTTCATATTTAAAAATTAAATAAGAATTTTTATTCTTTCGGTAAATTAATTATATTAAAGAATCAAATTTGTCTTTTATTTAAAAAAAATTGATAGAGAGTAAGTAATAAATGTTGTTTTAAATGACTGGGGTGTTTGTTCTCTGTGGTGTGGGTACCCAGTCCGAAATGAATTTATATTCACCCACGTTACGTTGTATAGTGATAGAGATAGAGTGAATAGCAAATGCAAATGAAATGCAATAATGATGGGTTAGGGTTAGGGTTAGGGTTAGGGTGCGTTCAGCGAAAGGTTGAGATGTTGGGCCCGTACGAGACATAACCCTGTCTATACTCTCATACGTACACATTCACACGGGTGCTGTTGCCATCCACCTGCACACCCTTCTTAACCTTTTCGTTTTGGACCTTTCTACTCATTTACTTGACATTCATCATTCACTTATCATCGTTACCACCATTCATGTCCTTAAACTCTACCCAAGCCTCTGGCTAGCTTCAAATTTTAATTCGACTTTAGGTACTTTTGGAGGCGTAAATTAATTAATTTTAAATTTAAGTTTTAGATATGTAATTATATTAAATAATTTAAGAAATTTTATGACCTATATATAATATAATACAGAGTGTGTGTATTAATTATATAAAAAAGAGTGATAAATTAATTGATATGAGATTTATTTTTAATTTGAGTTTTAAATATGTAATTATGTTAAATTTTTAAAAAAATTATTGTTTATGATAATTTTATCTTACTCAAACAATAATTATTTAAGATTTTCTTATTAAGTGATTTCTTTGTTTTTCTTCTTCTATGTTATTTAAGATTATAATACAGATAAAAGGAAGTAAATAAATAAATCATTTTTGTTAAAATTGATTGGAATTGTTTAATAAATTATTAATCTTCCTTAGTTCCTTATATATTACTTTAAAATTTCTTAGATATTATTATCTCTATCTTTTCATAAAAGTATAATTGGAAAATATAACAAATAATAGTGTTGAAGTTTTAAAATGATAGATAATTGCAGTAAAAAAATGATAGATAATTTGACACCAAAATTTGTTTCAAATTGACGGACAGAAGGAAACCAAATTAAAACTACTTTTTTTAATTTTATAGTGTCTGCAACTGCAAACTAGCAAATCATTTGGTTCGTTTCCCATGTGCTCAAACTGCAAAAACAATAATTGTTTTATGTTGTAACTTTATCTCAAATAAAGTTTTTTATTTGATCTTTTTCCTCTAGGAATTTGCATCAATGACATCTCTCGTGTGTTTGACTTAAGAAAGAAAGTGAAGTAAAGAAAAAGAAAAGAAAGAAATAGGAAGCAAAATAATTTTTAGGTTTTTGATAAAAAAAATGAAGGATACAATTTTTCTTCTTATTTGGTTTTGTAGAAAATAAGAAGAAAAAACAGAATAAATATTTCTAATAAAAAAATAAAAATGAAAAAAAAGAGAGGATAAATTAAAATTTTCAATTCACAAAATCATCTTTCCAACTCATTTCCCTGCCAATTGGGATGGTAAAAAAACAAGGTTGACCCTACTTAACTTCTATGTTTCCTTCCTTCCCAAATTAAAATCAAACAAAGGAATGATTATATTTTGTACCAATTTTTTTTTTGTCTATTATCGTTCTATTACCATTTTATCATTCCAAATTCAATGTAAAATTAAGGTTAAAGACTAATATTTTTTAAGGTAGCTATTACTAAATCGAGTTTTGCCTCACATAATAAATCTTTGGTATAAATCTTGTTCAAAAATCAAATTCCAATCAACATATTTAAGGGATCCAACTATTTAAAATTGTGTTTTTATTTATCAGGAGTGTGTATTTCTTTTAAAGTTTAATAAAAGTAATTTTGGTTTTAAATTGTTGAGTGATTCTAACTTATTTTTCTTTAACTAAATGCCTTGAATCATATAAAAAAATAAGTATTGAATAGTTTTATATTTACAAATAAAATATATTTTTTAATAAATATTTCTAAATTTTATTTCTTTAACTAAACATTCCAACTAGTGTACTAGATTTATTATATTAGGATTGGGCTAGTGATGATATTATGCAATATGTATGAGGTATTAGATTAGGAAAAAGATAAAACTAACTTCAATAATAATCTTGGATTTAATTTTTGACTATCCATTGAGGTATATTTTTTGGTGGGAAAAAAACATTATCCTGGATTGAAATCTTACTATCGCTACTGTATATTAATAAAAAAAAAAACTTTATGATAAAAGCATATCTATTATTATTATCATTATTTTGATTTTGAAGACGAGCATAGCAATTATTAAAAATACGAGTTTAGCTATAAATTTATAACCTTGTCAAAATTGCGAACAAGTGGCCAACAGCAATCCTGGTCAATACTACTAACAGCTCTGAAGAAAACAATACTCATTCGTTTTCTTTGTAGGGTTAGCCCAATAATACATGGAACCATAAATTGGGCTAATCGGATTATACTTTTGGTCCAAGTCCAACCCGGCAAAAATAATATCTTATAAAGTCATGGTTCTGTGAACAGGAGACAGCGTCGTCCCATAACAAAAATGTTTTAATGTTTAAATTCAAATTAAAGAATTTAATTTCGGAGTAAATAGTATATACTATATACGTTGAGAGTGTAAAGATTTTTATACTAAATCGTTACATATAAAATATTTGATAACTTTTATAATATTTTTCTTAAAATTTATATCAATAATAATTTTTATTTATTGGAGTATAAAAAAGCTTACATTGACAACACATATAAATTTAACTTAATTTATAATTAATATTTTTTCTTGAGTCTGTTTCATTGTGATATAGACATCACATCACATTGAAGGAATGATTAATTTAGGTTGAAAAAATAGAAATACTATATCTGATAAGCTTTTCTTTCTAGATTTTAATTCAAGAAATTTTTTAGCAACTCAGATTCTAAGTTAAATTAGGGATATCTTGGTACAAATCAAACAAAGAAAAGAAAAGAAAATCTTCTATCAGTTGATTTATGTATTGGAAGTGTAATTAATAATTTGTTTGAGAATTATTCTACATCAATGTATTTCAATCAAAACGTCCTAATTTTTGTAATAAATTGATACTTAGAATGGTCACCGGAAAATTTATGCTTAGACGGAAAACCACGCAACCTTAAATTGTTTCATTGTTTGGCTTCAATGAGGAGAAAAAAATAATGAATAAAGAAAATCGTGAGTATCATTGTGTCAGTGTTATGCCCAAAAAGGGAGAGAAAGATAACTTGTAGGGAAAAGACCAAATAACTATTATTTTGGACCCTTGATTTTTATTAAGAGTATTTATATTTTTTTTTTGTTTTCACTTCTTACCAACCAAACAAGAGAGAGAAAAAAAAAACTTTCTTTATTATCAAATAACTTACAAAATTATTTTATTTCCACTCATTTTCATTCTTTTCCTTTTCTTTCACTTGATTTTGTTTCTTAAACCAATCATATTATTATGAAAAAATAAAATAAGAAAGAAAAAATGAATAAATTTCTCCTATATGCTAAAAGTAACTTATAATAAGTTAAAATATTTTTTGGAGTGGCTGAATAATTTTATCTTATCTATCAAAATTATTTTAATTTATAGAAGTTTATTTTAATTTTATTTTTATTTAATTCTTTATAATTTTTTTATAGAAAAACTTATCCAAACATATGCTAAATGTGATTAAAAAATCCCTATAAGATGTGTTCTAAACTTGTCAAAAGAAGGGTTGAGACTATTTAGGAAGGCATCGATCATGTCTATGTTGCTTTAAAACATTTGATGTGTTATTGTATCTTAATTGTGCCTACGGTACCTATCTCCAACTTAGAGTGGAACATGCATATATTTGATGTTTGGTAGTTCTCGGGAGTTTTGGACAATAAAGGCGTGGTAGATAAAACAAAGAGTGCAACATTAGACCATTTTGAGTTGGGAGTTTTGATACATGAATGTATGAATTCCTTAGCTCATAATCCAACATATTGTATTGGTTTTGTTAAGACATAAATGTTAGTATTCCAATAATTAATATAAGTTAATATTATAAAATAATCATATTAGTTATTTATTATTAATGAATTTTATTTTATGTGATCAAATTAAGAGAGTTCGTTAGATTATTAAATAAAATTATATAGACTAAAATGAACAAATGCTAGTATTGGTCTATTAGAAAATAATGAGAATTCTATTAGGTTGACATGCTATAAAAAAGTTATAATCTCTAATATATTAAGTCATCACATAATTTTTTTCCTCTTTTGAAGAGTTAGGAAGGTCTCATTAAAAAATAAAGTGATTCCGATTGAGAAATAATCGTAATACCATTATTTGTGATCACGATGAATATCTATAAAGATCTTACAACAAATATCAAAAATACTTAAATTATGAACTAATTATGGATCCAATTATTTTATTTAATCCTTACTAATTAAACATGTTATAGATATTATAATTTTTGGTGAATTATCGTAGATTATAGAGTTATGAATGTGTAACTTTTGCATAAAAAACAAAGATTAAAAATATTTCAACAGCAAATTAATAGTATTGTTCACGAACTTGCTATGCTGGTTCTATGTTTGCGTGATCTTTATTCTCCTAATCATGCTCATCATTGTATTTGAGCAATTAGTTATGAATGAAATGATATAAATAAATTTAAGTAAAAAAAGAAGATAATTATCAGGGGTTACATTTCTCATGTTAAGCCTTTTTAAGAGACCTAAGTGTTAACCAATCATGCGCTAATTTAAAATGAATTTTCATTGATTTTAACGAGTTAAGTTTAATTATTTCAAAGATTAATCACCAAACATGCAATTAACTGATAAAAAACGTTTTAGCATAATTAGGAGTCATCCTAGAACTATAAATCTGTAAGAAAAAATTTGTTACCTATAAAATTGGTTAATTCGTGGCTTAATGGAAGGGTTTCAATATTAGTATTTGTAGAGAAAAATGTCTCAATAATGAGTTATATACTATCTAAATTAAATATCGAATTGCTAATGAAGTAAATTTTCAAAAGTACGCATACAATCCCACTCTTTTCTAGAAGTATAATGTATATTTTTTTAACCACAGACACCCTGAACCCTTCTTCCCTCACTAAATTTGTTTATTTATTTTTATATTAAAATGGTTTTTAAAGCTTTTTGTACTTTTTACTCCTTTCTAGGGGTCAGTCCCACGCTTAAAAAAAATTTTCGGTGACACCATAATAAAAAGAAGAGATATTTACATTTAAAATATTGATAAAGCCTCTATTTGTAAAGCAATTGAAATATGATTTCGTCACTACTAAAAAAAAAGAGTATTTTTATTCATATTTTTCTATAATTTTCTTACCCTTAACAATAGATATAAAAGAAAAAAAAAACTACAAATATAGATATGAGTAGACTGGATTCAATTTTCATTTCGGATTTGAGTTTGGTAAAAAATAAAAAAATAGTTGAAATAAAAATTTCTCTAAAAATAATTAATTAAGTTTTTCAATAAAATCAGAAAGCAGTGAACACTTTATAATAATAACATAATTATTTTTACAACATATCAATAACATCATTAAAAAATATATGAAAGAAAAAAGAGGAAAAAAATAAAAAACAGTAAGCCTAAAATTATAGGTTGATTGTTGACATTTAATGTATAAGATAATTAGCATTGTACTAATCTATCCGATGTTTTGTTTTGAAATCGTGTTCCAATCATCTAACGCAGAAACAAGCAAATCTAAAAAGTGGCTGTGCAATGGAAAATGCATTGTCATTTGTTTCGTTTTTCTTAATTAAGCGTACTTTTGTTTTAGAACAAGTAATCTTTGTTCCCCTATTTTATTCAGATATATCTTAAACTTTAACTATGTCTCAATTAATTCTTATTTTTTATATTATTCTATTCTCGTACCTTAAATTTTAATTTTATCTCAATAATCCTTAATTTTTTTTATTTCAAACATAACCACCATAATTTCAATTTTATCTTATTAATCTTTAAAAAAATATTTTTAAATAGTCTCTTATATTAAATTCAGATTAAACTACTAACATAAAAGATATCTTAATAATTTATTTATTTTAAATCTCAATCATTTATTAGTTATATTTTTAAAATTATTTTCAAACAGTAACCATAATAAAAATTATAATTAAGAAATGAATAAAGACTTTTTATTGTTTCTTATTATTTTTTTTCTAGATTTATATTTTATTATATTTTAATAATGAGAAAATGATTTGCAACAAACGAATAAGAAAAATATTAACGAATGATTAACATTTAACATAAATAATTTAACTCTAATTTGATATAAAGAATTATTGTAAAAATGATAAATTTTAAGATTGAAATTAAAGTTTAAGGCATCTATATTTTTTAAAAATTGTAAATTTTAAAAAGTAATTTGAACGAAATAAAATAAAATTTAAAAATCATTTAAGATAAAATTAAAACTTAAGGTGTCTACTTGTAAAAGAATCGAAATTTACAAGAGTGAAGTGTTTTTTTTCTCTTTTTTTATTAGAAGTAAAATAAGAAAGGTTAAATAAATATTTTAATTCTTTATTTTATTATTTTATTCAGTATAATACTTTATCTTTTAAAATTTTATTGTAATGATCTGTCTTAATTAAAAGTTTTGAAATGATACTTTTGTTAGGGATAACATTAACTTCATTGTCATCCATTCTCTTTTTCGTTATGGCTATTGTGCACCTCCCGTTTTTTCTCAAATAAAATATTCCAAGTCTTATTCTCCAAATCCATGGGGAAAACGAGTCTTCCTGTGTTCTGAATGGTTCAGTTTGCCACTCCACTCTCCCTGCAAGTCCAAATGAGCTTCTCCACCGTCCTTAGTGTGAACATGAACTTTAGCTACCGATTTGTTAGATTTTTAAGAAACAATTATATTATTTAAAGGTTCAAATACTTTTTCTTCCTTATAATTTAGTATTTTTTTATTTTCATCTTTTATCAAATAACTTAAAAACTCATAAAATCCCAGTCAATTTATTTTTATTTAACTTACATTAGTTTTTAATTCTATAAAAAAATTATTCGATATAATAGTTTTTAATTTTTTTCTCGAGTCATTATATATTTAAAAACTAAAGCGAATATTCTTTTGTAAAAACATATATTAAAGGAAAGATTTTATGAAATTTATTCTTGTTTAGATGTGTCAAATACTTGTTCATTTGGTAGGTTGAGTGATTGATTGGGTGTGCTGCATGCGTGTTATAATTTTTTTAGTATTTATTTTTAATTTTTATAAATAAAAAAATTATTTGAATTTATTCATTAAAACTAGTCAATTTTTTCATTTAGTGTATAACTTTCTTTTTCGTATCTTGAGATTTTCACATTGAATAGGATTTGTTTGGGGGTAGATGCGAGTTTTGAATTTATATCTAAATAACATTTTTCCTTACATTTAATAATCTTGCTGCGATCGCGGTTACCACTCAACTAAAAATACCTAAATAGGGTCTGATGTTATTAATTAAATAATTTTTAGTTACACGTACATTTTTCGTAAAATATAATTTCTCCAAATGACACATATTATGAAATTAACCTGCCACTGACACGAGTCCAAGAATCTTTTCCCACATCTTGAGAATTTAGCCAATTTCTATACTCTTAAATGCATGGTAGCCTTCTTCTTTTTTCCGCTTTCTTGTATTAGGAGACATTTTGACCTTTATCCTTTGTTTGCTTTAGCTAAAAAGGAAAGAATGATCCTCTAAAGGATGAAAGCATGATATTTTGAAATCTTTTACCGTTTGAAAGTACTTAAATTTAAAGTTTTACAGAAAATAAATGGATGAAAATATTTATAGATTTAAAAGATAAAAGTACCATCAATATGAAAACTGATAATTTTTTAATATAATATCTCATTTTTATTTAAAATATTTTTGTAATTTTATACTTTTGTTTTTAACTTTTTACATAATTAAATAAGAAAATTAAAAAATTATCTCTTTTTTAATTTCAATAACTTTAAAACTCATCTTACTTTCTATTCCTTTTTCTTTACTTCATCTTCATTTCAATATTTTTCCTAAACCAGCATATCCCTACAATAGAATTCAAATCACTTTTGCCTCACCTTATTATTTTAACTAAAAATATTTCAATAAAATTGTATCCTGTTTTAGTGGTAATACTGTTTTTTTCTTAATGGCAAAATTTCACTCAGGTGTTATTTTTTCATTGGAGAAAAAAATTGTGACATGAGTTTTGGCTTCTATCTAATGATGCATAAGTAAACTAATGTCATATCTTGTGATTTTTAACGTTTGATTGAGTTTAAAATGAATTAAACAAAAATAATCGTTCAATTTGAAAATTTTAATAAAACCAATTTAAAATTACTAAATATAATTAAAATTTTATTTCAATTAATTTTGAAAAATAAATTTTACATTAAAATATATTTTATCATACGATAAATTAATTGTGTTTGTAAATCAAATGATAGGTCCAACTAAAAATAGCTCATTTAAAATGAGTGGGCGATAGCATTGGATCCAAATTATTTTCCAATATTTCGTTTTATTTTATTTTATTGTTAGCTGCCCCTCTCAGAAAATGAAAAGACGTTTACTTATGCCTCTGACATGTCTATATCTGCAACACATATAATGTAATGAATATTTTTTTAGAAGATAAATAACAATCATTCTATACTTTATTTTTGGTACATGAGATGAACAAAAAAAGAATAAAATAAAATAAATAAATTATGCGACATAATATAGATTTACTTGTAATATTGATTAGTTTCTTTACTTTCATATATACTGTTTTAATTATTAACTTAATGTTTAATATTTATCAGATGCCGACGCATATAATAATAGTGTGTAACAAATGAATCAAAGTTATATAACTAAAATAATGAAAATTAAATTAGAAAAATAATAAATTGAATTTAAAAATAAATGGTAGTAGAAGAACCAAAATTACAATAAAAGATGAAATGAAAGAAAAATAAAAATATGACTATGTTTTTAGCTTTTAAAGTATAAAGAAAAGATGAGCTTTATTCCAGTTGAATAGAATAGGTGATTATCCGTCTCCATTGTGAAAAACCTTTCTATCAAATACTTAAATTATTAATAACGAATAATTTTTTCATCTAAATATTTAATATTATAAGCATACTTAGTATTAGAACTTAATTATATATATCTAAAATTTAAATTCAAGATGATAATTACTTAAATAATTTGATATCCATGTGATTGATAATTTGATTGGAGTGATTTTACCAACATACCTATAATTGATTAATTTTTATGATAATTATTTAAAATATGTTGATTATTTTGTATAATATGTTTAAAAAAGAAGGAGGGCATGTACGTGATAAGCTGTAGCATATTAAAGGGATAAAATTAAGAGAAAGATTTGAGAAATGAGATTATGAGAGGGTTGTTTGAACTTTGAAGGAACTCCATAGAATTTACCAAGTTGGAACCCACCCTATCACAATCATTCTGGAATCTGGACTCTGGTAGGGCCCATGCCCCCCGACCCTTTTTTCCCCTAATACTCAAACACTCTCCTCTCTTTTGACTAATTGGACTTTCTCTCCCACTCTCTCACGCAACACATCACAACAATCTCCCTCTCTTTCTCTTTTCTTCTGCAACAAAACAATAATATTACCACACACTCACTTACATACAAAACTTCCCTTCAACACCATCCTAGCTAGCTTCTCACTCTTCAACACCATGCCCGTAATGCGCCGCCGCAGACATCACCATCACTTCCATTGGTTACAAACCTTCACCACCTTCACCACCTTCACTTTTCTCTTCTTCTCTTCCACTTCAGCCATTACCACTCTCACCCCACATCCCAGTAAGTACACACTTCCACACAACATAATAAAGTTTTTTTTTTTATTATAAAAAAAACACCCCACTTCTTTTTTTTCCAACTTCAATTCTAATTTTCATGGTACTTATTATTATTTTTTTAGGTGGTGGGGCAGTGAAGCAGCTTAACCGGGAAGAGAAGCAAAATGGGTCGCCAGTGGATAGGGTGGTGGCGGAGGAGAAGAGGTTCGGCGGGCCAGGGTCGTCGCCGCCGTCGTGCAGATCCAAGTGCGGTTGGTGCAGTCCCTGCTTTCCGGTTCACGTTCCGGTCCAACCGGGTTTGATCATTCGGCTCGAGTACTACCCAGAAGCGTGGCGTTGCAAGTGCGGCAACAAGCTTTTCATGCCGTGACATTAATTAATAATAATAGTAGTATATATAAAAATCCTAGTACAAAAAGAAGAACACAAACGTTGTTGTTGCCAGAACCGAACAGGTTCACATTGATGGTACTAGCAGCAGCCAGCCATCTTAAATTTTCCCCTTTTGGGCTTTTTTTTTTTTTTTATCTCAGTGTTAGTGCCTTTTATGCACTCATTAATGTTGCTGAGGTTGAGATGTTTATGAGTACTATGTTTATAGTAATATTGATGTTTATAGTTATTGATTTTTGGGTTAACCTTTTGAGGGATGGTCAGACAGCAAAGGAGTGTTGGGAATGTAAGATATATGTTCAGGTGTGATTACCGAGAGGAATATATCTTAAACCTTTTTCTGCTTTTAACACACACTACACTGCTACTTCTCTCTATATTTGTATATGATTTCATTTCATTCCCTTTTTGGTTTATGTTAATTTGTGGCACCTTGCATTACCCTACCACCCTCTATTATTTTACAACACAAATATTTGACGTTTGTGAATTGTAATTATGAGTAGCTAGTTTCTCTTCAGATTTCAAATAATTTATAATTCCATCTTTTATTTTCTGTGCTTCCGTCATGTGAAAGGTTGAATAGAGGTAGGGATGGAAGGAGCATAATCTTTGAATGGGGCTGGGTTGGGTTAACTTATTGAACTGTTATTGTTTGTATTTGTAGTGGTTGAAGTTTATGGTATCTCACTGCTTCAAGGCACTTGGGTATCTGAGTTTGTATTCTTAATTTTTCTTTGTTTGGTTTTTGTACTGTTGGGGATTTATTATAACGTAATCTGATTTGTCTTATCGCTCTCAGTCTCTGTGGTTCCTTCCTTCATTGGATATTGATATTTAGTATTTATTTGTTTTCTGCTCAAACTGTGAGTGTTATTTTATATATATGCGCACCCGCCGGTTCCCCTTTCTCCCCCCTTTCATTTTTCATTAAATGTGCACATGCCCTCAAGTGGTGTTTTCACCTCTGCAGAAAACAACGTTTGACACAGTAAGTTCAGTATGTGTTGTGAGAATGAATGAATGAAGTAACAAATGAAACACAGTTGTATGGGGCGTTTTTTTGTTTCATTAGTGTCAATGGATGATAGTTATTGTTTTTTCCCCGTACAGGTTGCTACTTATGATATCCTTGTTCAAATTCCTCTCATTTCTTTTCTTTATATAACTGATCAGGTGACTTAATATTTTACCTAATTAAAGGAATTCCTCGTTTTCACTTTCTGTTTTCAAACGTTAATTCACAGTTCCAACCCGCTAGAATGACCATTTAAATCCAAATCCTATTAATTCTTCCATAAGCCTCAAGTGCGAGTTGTTGTACTATGGAGTTAATGGATCAATTTATACAAGACTATTTTAATTTAATTAGGAATTGAGTTTGTATTTACGATATTTAACTGTAGGCAATGAGTATAGTTTAATTAGTAACACATTGAATGTATGGAGATGACCTGCATTAATTGATTTTGTATAATACATTTTAAGGAGAATAACAACAAATTTTAAGTATGACTAAGTCCCAACCAAAAATTAATCTTATGATTATCAAAAATTAAAATTAATCTTATGATTATCAAAAGTTATGGGAATATTTTGGAGTTCACTGGAGATCCTAAAATCCTAATTAAAGTAATGATACCAAATAAAAAAATATTTAACTGTGTTAAATGTTAAAAAAGAGAGCTTTATTTTTTATAATGGTTCTACTAATTTTCACCAGGATTTCTCAATCTTAAAAAATGCTAGTGGTGTTGTAGTTTTTCTTTATAAGGAGTTGTTGTACTTGAAAAATTGCTAGTTAGTTTTTTTTTTAATCTTTATTTACACTTTTTTTAAAACTCACATTTCTTAATTCTTATTACTATATTTTATAGTTTAACCAGTGTGACATTGTATTTATTCATTCGTCTCCTAAATCTCAGTCCTATGATTAAAATTGAATTCAAAATTTTCAATTATAGTAAGAGAGATTTGAATTTTAATTATCAATGGAACCAAATAATATTTCTTATTTTAGCTTGTTTACTTTTTCTCTTGGGGTCCGTACATATGACCTCATAGAATAAGAAAGTAGAAAAACCAAGAAAATGAACCTATGCCCGATGATTCAAATTTGCGTATCTATGAAAACGCCATGCACATCTTCCTCCACCATATGAATTATGATGAAACGAAACTTTTTGCATAAACAGGCTGACGAACGGACTAATGATGCACATCGAACGTGGGGGAGACAAATTATCTCTCACAAGTCCACCTCTTTTCTTTTCAGAGCAAATTAGAGTTGATGTCTCATTTTAATTAACCTAAATTAATAAATCCTAGATTAAGATGTGTTGGTGTGGCTTTCATATTTTCCTAAACTAAGGAAGAAGAAAATAATGGGCCAACAATTATGGACACATAATAATGGATGACATGTAAGTGACGACTCTTGCAACTAGTGGATGGATGTGCTCTAATTCCGAAGTAGAGGAGAGAATTCAAAAAAATGCATCAGTACACACACGAGGGGGTGAAAGCTCCTTTCTCTGCAATTGGGGTGAACAGAGATAACACAGTTGCTTTGCTTTGGCTAGCTACTCCTGCTGTCAGTGTTGCTTGTATCAATTGAGGTAAAATGAAAAAACTGACAAAACGAAAGCCACCATTCACAAAAATAACACAACAAGTCCCCCTAACAGGTCCCGCTATAGTCTATACCCACAAACTTTGAAAACCCCCTTCACTAATTACCACTCCCAAAACAGCAATGTATTATTATGTGCTAGCTATTTGGATAATTACTGTTATCTTCTCAAATTTTATTTATAAAAAACAAATAACTAATTTATCAAAATTAATAAAAAGGATTAAGGTAGTTACTTTTAACTAATGATATCATAACTTTAAATTTTTTAATTATAAAAATGCATATTAAATATTTAAGTAGTGGGTATATTTAATGACATTACTTATTTTTTAAGGACAATTTTTTTTATCAATGAGTATCTGTATCACTTATTTCATTAAAAGTTTTTACAATAAATAAGGATATAGAAGAAAATTAATAATTAATGCACTTAAAAATAATTATATGTTACTTGTATTTAAGATAAAAATATATTCTTATTTTATTTCTTATATATATAACAACTGAAGGTAGTATCATATACTATTACACAAACAAAGATTTATTAAAATTTTCTTTGACTTGTTCTAAATTTATTTTTATATATCTGTCAACATATGATTATATGTAATATTTTCCTTATAAAAAAAAAGCTGACACAGATATTCACACACAACACAAATGTACAGCCCAAGGAGTCTGCTTTTTCACGAGGCGTGGCAGTGGTTGTTGTTTTTTGTTTGTTTTTTTCTTCTCTTGCACTTATAATATGTCACAGTGCCACAGAAAAACATGTATTTAGTAGTAGTTTTATTTGATAGGGGGGGTTTGACAAGACAGATTGACAATGAAACGGGGAATGGGGTGATGAAGGGGTCATTACTCCATCCAAATCCATAGGCCTAGTCAGGAATGCCCACTACACCACACATGACAGCACCCCACCTTCAACAAAGTTTGGTTAGGTCTCTGAAAAAGAGAGATCAGAGAAGTGATATCTGATTTGACAGTGTTGTTGGGATTGCCTTCAACACTTTGGCTCATGAAACTCACATCTTTATTCCCATCTTTCACTCAAAACCCCCCTCACTTCTCCTTTCATTATCATCATCATTCACTCACACCAGCTTCTGAGTTCTGTGATGATGAGATTGAGCATACATACATGCTTGATGTTTCATCTGCTCGTGTTATTTCTAGGAAGTTTCAATGTCAATGCAGTGAATGCACACTATTTATGTCTCGTTTGAAATAGATGTATATATAGTGCTTGCTTGTGCCTTTTTCTCTTAAATTTTTTTCTTTGCTTTAATTGAAGCTGTGCTAGTCAATGCAGAGGTTACAGCCTTACAGGACATAGTATATAGAAAGCCATTGCCTTCCGACCCACAAAAGAATAATCGGACAACATGTGAAGTGATTGGATTTCGGATCCATAAATTTGTTAGATATCGATGGCAGAAATATTTATGAGCATTAATATTACTAAGTATTAATTCGACACCAGAAAACGATAAAGTTGGTAAAGATCAATGTCTGGAAACTTAACATTGAAAATGAAGTATATAATTAATTATTATTGTACTTCCACAAATATATAAAGACTATCATTTAGCTCTCAAGTCTAAATAATTGAATGGAAAATAGAAGTATACTTGCCCCTAAAATGATGGTTTAGCAGCACCTGGAGTCTGGACCCATACATTAGATGGGAGGCTTCTAGATTTAACTCAACTCCCACGAAAGTGTAATGAATGTCCCTTTCCATGTATAATCTGAACCCACATTTTTATCTCTATCTTCTAACTTCTGATTTTCCTTTTCCACGGGTCTTATGCTGGATATACAACTCCTTTGAGCTGGAAGAAGATATAGTTTGATGATAATAAAACGTATATATATATATATATATATATATATATATTTATAATGAATTTAATTGACATATATTCTTAGGATAACAAGTGTTACTCAATTTTTTTTTTATATATATCTTAAAATGTAGGGTTCAACTTAACTCAATCTTAAAAATTAAATTTAAGGTGAAAGATGTTTTCTATTTGTACATTCAATCTTAACAATATTTTAAGTGAATGTGGGACTTAAAGTTTACCAATAAATATAATTTTTTATATAATTAAATTAATTATTATAAAAAATTTAAAAACTTATTATATATAACAGTTTGTGATAAAAAAGAGTTTAAAGCTTTTTATATAATCAGTGCTTGTGGTTAAATTTTTTAAAATTAACATAAAAAAGTATATCACATATTATATATGATAACTAATATTTTAATAATACTAATTCATAATAGGTCTTACATATGAGACTTTTTTTATTTAAAATTTTTTTAGGACAAAGAAAATATTTGTATTTGAAACAGAAAAGTTGTTCAACTGATTGTTTGTATTAGTTTTCTCAAATTTTGACTAATTCTTGACATCCAATTTTTTTGTCCTTTTGACCAATTGGTTTTTTTATATCAATTCTTTGAGATGACGGAATTGATGACGTAATTAATTTGGATTAACCTGTCAAACTAACTGGTCCAATCTTAATAACCATGTAAAGGATGCTTACTCAAACTAAAATATATATAAAAAATAATTGGAATAAATTAGTCAGAGATTAATTCAGTTTAATTAAAAAGCTGAGGTTCTAATACACAAATATATGTGTAAAAGATACATGTCATTTAAACAAGAAACACACAAAATATCCTCTTTACCAAGGTCATCATTTGGAACATACAGTAATAGATAAACTTCTTGGGCATATATAAACAGTTGGTACCCTCAAGATTCTCTCTTGCAGCAAGACGACCGGATCCAAGTACTTGATCTGATTATCGCCCCATAAAATAGGGGTTAATTAACCCGAGTGATTCGGATTAAAGACGCGTTCAATATCATTCTTTTGCGGCTCTTGCAATTTGAAAGTTATTAGTTATTAGTTATTACTAATATGTTGTTTTTCGATCCTCGCATGTATATGCAATTTCTGTTTGAGGTATTGTAGACATTAAATAAATATGAATACTTCTTACAAAAATTCACACTTTTCTGTCCATCATATCGTGGGAGATTATTAATCTCTTCCAATAAACTTAATCTCTATTAGTTACTGATATTTTTTTACGAGGGTTCCTGATATATATGTTGTTAATTTAAATTAATAAAGAACTTTATTCGAAATCCCATAAACACCGGCAGTGAAGTTAAGTACATAGAAAAGGAATCACATTTGTCTTTTTTTTATTATCTCTCTTAGATGCACTTAATCAAAAGAAAACTATTTTTAAATTTTAAAAAAATGCACAATTTTAGTTGAATGTGCAAGAAAACTTCTGAAGAATAGTATTTTTTTATACCAAAAAGTAACCAATTATTTCTTAAGGCAAATAAAAAGATACATTTTTTTACCCAAAAAGATATATTAATATTGTATAGCTTTTGCACCCCAGAACTTATATATAGTTGAGATATCTTCCTTTCCCCTTTCGACCTGCATTGCTGTGCAAAATCCAAAATGTTTTTTTATCTGTCAATTTTTCTTCTTCTATTTTTTAAATCATGCAGTGTTAATTGTCTCCTTGCTAAGAAATTTAAGGGCCAAGATTTTTCTCAAAATTTGGTTTAAGGTCAATCATCCTTATGTTTTCCAATGTCGTGGGTTAGTATCTCACACGGACGTGAGTTTGAATTCTATTACTGATGTGAGGACTTTACTTATGAATGATTTGTAATAAGTACTTCTATATATATTCTGTGAGCTTTGAATTATGTTTTGAGTCTGATGGCATCAAGAACTAACTCACTTAAATTGTTTTCTACCAAAAAAAAATACTTATGCCTTCCTATATTGTTCATGCCATTCAATTTTGGACATGGACAGGTCAATTATTCACTACTAAATTGTGGGTTCATCATTTGATTCTTCTAGTCGGGCTGTGGATCTTTGTATAAGGCCATGGATAGATTAGCTACTTTCTCTTATATGTAGTAGTAAGGTGGATTCAATCAAAATCATTAGTTGCTTGTTATTGATCAGCCATTGTAAGTTATAATGCTATACGCGCGCGGCAAGTTTCTTTGTGAGTATCGACTATGAGCCTATGATTTTCACTTAGGGTTGGTCTGTGATGCCGAAAATAGGGCAAAAAGTCATTGATCAATTTTCAAAAAGGAGTAATAGGTCAGCTAATAAAGACACAAACAATGTAACAGCAAAATACGTGTGCTACTGTTTGAATTAACATGGATGGCTCATGGCAAGATCTCATTCACATTCAATACAACTTGATCATATCCTTTAGGTAGGTGTAAGGGAAAAGAAAAACTAAGTTGATTTTTTCTGACTTTAAACTAGTAACTGTTTACATAGGATACGAGATAAGAACATGTAACTCCAATTTCTGTAAGCATAGGGCATCTCTGACACATACTGAAACATCACATTGCACCCACTCCTCTTGTTTCTAGGAACACTAATCACTTGTCATCAATCCGCGAAGAGTTGATATCCATAGGAAAATTCTGATTCTTTATGCATGAACCGTGCCAAAACCCCACATTAGTTAATTCACCTTCTAGATTTTGTCTTCATGAAGCTATCTGAATCTTCCCCGCATGCAAAGCAATTACTAACATTGCCCACAAGGAGGGTTACATACCCATATTCCAATGCATTATCATCATTCATCAATGGATACTTTTCTATACGTGCGCTCGGACTCATCATAAGGTTAGTGTAATGAGGAAATTTAATTTCTTAAACGATCCATGCAACATTATACAATTAAAGAGAGAAAGATAAAATAAAAAAAAAGAGATGTAACTAGTGTGTTAAAGATCCTACATCAACTAAAAATATAATTAAATTGAATTATATAAATAAGAGACAATTTATATTTATAAAGTTGATTTTATATAATTGAATTAGACCTAAATTCAAAATTTTAAAATAATATATCAACTCGAGATGTTAGGGACAACACTAATTTAATTTGTATAAAATGTTGTGTCAATTATTGTATAAATAACACAGCTTAACATAAGCTGTCCTAAATTTATTTTTGATTTTTTCAATCACTTCGTCATAAGATTTTAATATATCATTTATGTATAGAGGTGCTTATTTGACATTTGTAATTTTCCTCATTGGTTCCAGCGGATATGATAACTATGTATGCATGTGTCTTTGAAATTTAGTCCGAAATATACAAGGCAAGATCACATGCCACAATAAATGTCTTTCTTTCAAATGTACTTATTTTTTCACAAGAAGGATAACCATTATTATGTGGTATGTATGAAAGGAAGACATTTATTATTATTTTCACGCTAAAAAAAAGGATAACTATTATTTCCTTTAATTTAGAAAAATATTTTTGACCCGTTTGTTCTATTTTTTTTTTAAAGATAGAATAGCAATAAAATTTTGGTCAAAAAATATTCATTTTAGTTTTTTTTTTGTGTGAAAGTTATGACAAGCATAAGCTTCTATCATAATTGACGTAGCGTGAGGAGGGAGGGGTCGCATGGATCCGCATTTTCTCATCACTTGAAGCTTAGTTTTTTCTCATCACTTGAAGCGTAGTTTTTTTAAAATAGTTAGACATTAAAATAATTTAAAAACTGATTACATGCGGATTTTCACTTCATAAGTTATTTTGATTAAATTCTCATAAAATCTATCGATTCTTTTATTAAAAAAAATATGATGTTAAACAAACATAAATTAGCTAGGGTATTTTGTGTTAGAAAATTAAATTTTTATTGTATTAATTATATTATGTTATTTGATATATATTGGATAATTTAAAGTAATTAATTAAATATACCCAAATAGATTCTTAAGTAAATATGATAGAAATGAGTGAATATTAATGTTGAACTAATTAAATATATTAATTATTTTTTTGACTGATTATTTTTCATTATATATTTTTTTCACTGCCATTTAATATTGGTTCAGTATATAATCTAGTTAAAAAAATAGATGTAAATGAAATCTCTTAAAAATCATCAATTGTTAAAAAAAATAACAATAGCTAGAAAAAAAATATTAATCTAAAGTACTCACACACTTACAGGTATTAGAGACTTATTTTCAAAAATATTTTCTAAAGCTTAACTTAACATGTTTTTATCTGCACTGTCTATTTCAATTAGAAATAACAAATAGAAAATAAACAAAGTAAATAGGGCCTTAATTTTCAATGTATTTTATTTTATTTGTTTGGTATTGATATATAGAGAAAAGAACTGTGTGTGAGGCCACGACAATTTGCGAAGAAAACATAATCTGATAAACAATATCCTCTTTTTTATATATCATACGAATTTAAAATTCAATTAAACTTTTTCTCCTTCTTCATCAACTAAACAAGTAAAGAGGAAGTTTTGTTTTTCTTGTTTTCTTTAATTTAAATAATTTTAAAATATGTCTATTTTTCTCTCACCATGAAACAAAGTGTAGGTACGTAATTGATAAAACTTGAATATTAGAATAAAATTCATCAGAATCCCGTCCTAGTTTAAAAATTAACATATTCTAGTATATTAACATATTTGGTGTGAAATCTATTCTACTCCCAATTAAAATTAAGGTATATATAAAATCATAATAAATGACTATCTTTTTTTTTTTACTGAAATAAACGACTATCTTATCTATTTTATTGTACAAAAAAAGGGACAGATAATCATGCAATGTGGATATTAAATTCATATATACTTAGATGATTTTAAGTTTTAAATATGTAAATTTTCTCAATTGTTTTAAAATATTATTCAAAAAACACCATTTCATGATTTTCATAAAGGCAACGTCCTATTTTTTTTTTTTCTTTTCTTTTTCCAGAATGGTATATATCTTTCAGAAACCAACAAATACTTTCAGTACGTTGTCAAGCCCATAAAACTTCAACCCCTAATTCAGGCATCCGTTTCCTTCACAATCTAGCACTTTCCATTATAATATTATATTAAGCCCATTTTCCAGAATGCATTAGGAGATCCAGGATAAAAAAAAATTGCAGGACTCAAATACCCATAACTCATGTGGGATGTAAAAGACCTCGGATTTCAAAGTTTGGATTTTAATAGGTAAGTTATTTCCTGCACTTCTACTATTGCTTTTTGCACCTCTTATTGGATTCGGAAATGGACTTTCTGAAATGCAATAAGATACAAATACAATACGACTGCAAGATACAATGGCCTGGGAGTAGGAGTTTAAATGAGTCTAATCGATTTGGGCAATCTAGTTTTATTTGTGTAAAAAAAATATGTTCCTCAAGCTAAATTCATTTATTTAATTAAGTTTAACAAAAAGTTTGGACTTAACTTGTTAAATAAAATTAAAGTTTGAACTTGACTTATTTGTTTAGCTCATTTTACTTAATTTTTTTAAATTATTTTTTAACTTTATCAATTTAGTATTTAATAAAACATTAAATATTAGATAATAATCTACAAATAGAAATATATGTTAAACATGTGATATGATATAATAGGATCTATATAATTTTATTTTAAATTTATTATGTTAAATAAATACTTCAAAATAATAATAATAGATGATAGGTTTGTCTGTTTTTTGGTATTATTCTTTAAATATTTTTATATTATGCTATTTATTTTAATAGTTACACTGTCCCCCTTGTTCAAAAATAATTATTTCTTTAAATAACTGTAAATAATAATACAATATTATTATTTTTTTTGTAAAAAAGTTACATAATAACTTTCCGGGAAAAGGGTTGTTCATTTTTCATAATATTTTTTTAAAAATTACTTAAAAATTTATATCCGTTAAATATTATTATTGTAAAAGAAGAATTTAAATTAATTTTCAAGTGATATTTATTAAAAATTTCAAGAGTGTCACTTGTTAAGCTTAAAAATTCTGTGTCAATTAGTAAATAAACTAAATTTAGCTTTAAGTTTGAAATACAGATGTAACCTTTTTCACCCCCATTCGTCCTTGCTAGCAAATTGAAAGTATAACAAGTTAACAATAGTAATATAATAGCGTTTAGTATATTGAAAATATTAAATTTTATATGTTCTACAATATAAAATATTCACATTGTCAGTATATTTAATTAAAATCTAAATAGATGTAAATTTTATAATTAGCAAAAATAAAATAAAAAGCAAACACAGCCTATCTTTCTTCTATTAATATATTTCTTTTATTTTACTTCTAAGAAATGAAAAAACTATAAAGATGATAAGTGGCCGCCAAGAGATTCAGAATATATGGATGAGCTCTCTACTTTGGTACATTGATTTTTATATTTTTATGAACTATTTTTTCTTATATAAGTTTTATGAACTACTTTTATCATCTCAGTTTAACATGATTAATTTTTTAAATGTACCCAGGTCAATGTAAGAGATTTATCCTTAAAATTGATCATTTTTTAAATAATAATAAAAAACTTTATCGATACACAAAATCACAAATGACCTTCTCCATCCAAGCATTTTCCTTTCACATGTATTTGTAAAACTTGTGGAAACAGAAGCATGATAAATTTACTTTTAAAAAAAAGTTTAATAAATTTAATAATTTTTTTGACAATAAATTATTGTTTTCTTTTAAGCAATTACGTTTCATGTCACGTCATAATTTATTGAAACATAAGCATTTTTTTAGAAATCCAAACTCAAGCTTCTCATTAAATTAAAACTGTCACCAGTTAATCTATTTATTTGACACTTATTAATTCTTTTATGACATTCCGTCTTAACCATTTGTAACAATGCTCTCGTTACTCTCGTCAATTTTTATTTAATGAGAATAAAAAAATAAATTCATTAGTCATTACACGAAAGTCTCAATTTTTCTTATCTTCACAAATTACATATTCTGTGATGCGCTTGAAAAATAAAATATACAAAAGTGGGAGTCCAAGAAAGTGATGGCTCTCGTTGTACAAAACATTAGTTGGAAAGAATTTAAATAGATCCAATCCAAGAGCCTATGCCCAGAAATTTTTATTGTAATAATCACATGAAAATCTAGACTTTTGACTACTTTTTTTATAAAGTCCAAACCCATATGTACAAACAAGGAAAGATCAAACAAGAGTATATTTGTCCTTAAAGATTATACTTTCCCTCCAATATGATTCTTTCCACTTCATTTTGACTACCCCTCCCCCCCAAGTCCAAGATACCCATTTTCTTTCCAGAACAATGAAGGAACGAAAGGCCAATTGGTTCACTATGGGTCACACTACAGTTCAAATGTTTCTCTTTCTCATTCAAAAAAAATACACCATCCAGATCCCCAAGAGTAAAGTGTGAGAACCCCATTTGGCATTAACTTTGCCTTTAGTTTTTTAACCTTTTTACAATATACAAAAGATCTATATAATGCTACGAACACCACATGGATTGATCCTCCTATTCCCCCATTGCCAAAATTTCTTCTCCCTCCTTACACATTCCCAAAACAAAAAAGGCTCAAATTCTGTTTTTGTTGTTCTTTTCTGCGGCAATAGAGAGAAGCCTTGAAACACCTTGAGTCCACACATCATATTCTCTCTGATCTCTGCACTCAAATTCCACAAGACCACGCATCACTGTTTTCAACCCAAAGTAGCGGCGATCCTCACCACCTTCAAGCAAGTGGCGACCAGGCCAAGCAGGTACATCTTTGATCACTTCAAGTACCACATCTGTGAATGAATTCAAAAGAATGGATATTAAATATTGAATTAAAGAAGAACCAACACTTTTGATCTTTCACAACTTTAGTAACTATGACTTTCACAAATCCCCAAAACGGAACAAGACCCACCTCCAAATCTGTTGTCAAATAATTAGAGTTTGGAGCAAGACAAAAGTAATGAAAACTCACTCTTTTTCTTTTTTGTGATGGTCCCAGCAACGTGCCTGCTCTTCATTTTCAATATCACCTTCACAAAAAAAAAAAAAAAAAACTTCCAAAGAGTTAAAGGTTGCAGTTTTCTAATGAACCAAAGTAAGCTAGATCCCCTCACTCCATCATACAAAAGGCCCCCACCTCTTAAATTTTCCACAATCATGTTTACAGCATATCATTAAACAGTTTTAATACCAATCGATGCCCAAATAATTACGTGGTTAGTTAGTTATACTCTGAAATCAAAAGTACATCATTCTGGAACATCGGTAAAAAAAATAATACACTCACCTGATTCATCCTGTTTACATACACAGATACAACCTTCCAATGAAGATCACCTGCACAAAATTCTCTCATCAGATAAAATCCCTTTCCATTGACTAAACCCCTTAATCCTAAAAATATAAAAAGCCAAGCAAAACATAACTACAACTTCTTTCTCTCCTAGCCAAACATAATAACATAGGAAGGTAAATTATATACCTTTGCGTGTGCGTTTGAGGAGTTCACAACCTCTGGCTAATAATTCTCTACTGCATATACCCAAGAAATTTTCTTCTGGGACAAGTTCACCGCTGAAGCTACTCTTAGAATTTCCATTACTAGCATTATTGTTGTTATTACCTCCACCAGCTACTGCCAAATTTTTCTCCACAGGAATCACTGCTGCAATATTCCACACTTCCTTCAGGGCCCTCGCTTTCAATGTCGCAGCCCCACGCAAAGCTGCAATTCAATTGAAAACCACAAAAAACACACGCGCCAAAAATATCAACACACAAAATTTTCCATTTTTCCCATCAAAATTCACACAAATTTCGCAGAACAGAATGTTCCTTCAACATGTCAATCACAAATTATCATAACTTAACCGGTACCTGTGGCAGCCGCAGCAGTTAGAGTCATGATGTCACCGGCGGATCTCACATTCACTGCGGAGCTAACCACGGACGCCAGGTGCTCACGCTCCGCCCCCAAAGCCTCCGCCGCCTCCACACACTGGGCCGCCACCAGCGTCGCCGCCGAAGCCACCGCCATGTCGGTCTTCGCCATCTGCTCATCTTTACCGGCCCCAGACGTGGCGGCGGTGGCTGCGGCAATCGCCGCTATCGCCGCAGCAACTCCGGCCACCGACACCGCCGCGTGGAGCTGAGCATTGTGCGCCCTGGTCTCCTCTTTCTTCTTCTCCTTCCTGTCCTTGAGCCACCTCCCCACCGTCTTCCCGCCGCTAGGCGCGGCGGCGGGCGCGGTGGTTCTAAAATTAAGACTTAAACTGCTGGCGATATTGTTGGCGCGGGTGTACTGCAGGGAGGATTTCGTATAAGCCATTGACACAAACGGGAGAGAAAAAAAATACAACAAAAGACATTAACAAATTAATCTTAAAAATATTCGCTTGTTGTGTCCTCCACCAAGACAAAGGATGTAACTAACTATTCGTACAACGTGAATGACATTGCCAGCACGCGTAGGTTAAACTTACCACCGTCGTATGTAACATTAATGCGGCAAGGTAAGAGGGACTAAGTTTGACGCTGTGCCTTTGCGTAGCTAAATATGGATGTTCAAGGACAGTTATTAGGTGCTACTCAACGTGGCTGTTCTAACTAATTCGGTAGTAACCAATTAGAAAAAAGCCTAAGAATAGAGGATCAATTCATCTTTCACACGCTTTCTGTTCAACGTAATCATCCCTAAATGAATTGTTATGTTCAATGGTTATTTAATTTAATTGGAGGGAGAATGAAGATTAAATTAACCGAGTGATGAAATTGTTATGTTCAATTTCATCTTTCACACGCTTTGCTTTGGATAAAGAGAAAGTTGAGACATGGTTGGTTATAACCGAGTGATGATGTATTTTTTTTTTTTATGGTGCAGGTGGTAAAAAAGTAAAAGAAGGTGTATGTTGTAGTAATGTTTATGTACCTTGATATCGTCGATGTCAGAAGGAGAAACAGGAGGACTATCGGTTAAGGAGCCACAACTTTGGGTTCCGTTAAGAGGGCCACTGCTATGAGAGAGTCTCCCTGAGGTTCGTGGAGATACCTCCTGCTGAGAAATGAGAAAATCACACCACAATAAATGCGTTAGATTAATGAAGGATATAAAGAAAGCGTTTTTTTAAAATGGAAAACAGAGTGAAATAAACAATAAACAGAACAAACAAAAGAGGTGAAGAAGAAGACAAAGAAAGCTAAAAACCAATTAGCTTGCTTTGTGCGACTGACAAAAAAAACAACACTACTGCAGTCCATTCTTTCAGGTGTATTTTTTTTTTTTTGCAGGGCACTGGGATATGATTCTCACTTTCAAGTTTCAACTCTGACATGGAAAAAAAAAACATCAATACTATGATGCTGTGTTTGGAAGGAAGGCTTACGGATTGTGACATGATTCGTTCCATGACCATTTGGGAGGTTTCGGAGGAGGCGAAGGAAAAGGGGTTCCCGGAGACGGTGGCGGAGGATTCTTCTGCCTCGCCTGCGATGTCTTCCGGTATGGCGACGACGGCGGCGGTGCCATTGGAGAGGGTGACTTTAGAGAGCGCCGGAGAGAGAGCCTTGGAGACTTCGTGAGCGGAGGCGCTCCAGGAACGGGAGAGGAACTCCATGGGCTCGCGCGGCGTCTCCGGCGGCCGGAACATGGCGGCGTGACATGGGTCGGGTCGCCAGGGTTCAGTTTGGGCTTTGTCCATTCTGAGAGAGAGAAAGAGCAAATGAAAATGTGGGAGTTGAAAGAGAAATGAAGTGTGGTGAAAGTGTGGGGTGCGGTGTTTATAAAGAGAGAGGCCAATGTGTGGATAAAAGAAAAAGAAAAAGAAAAATGGCTTACTGCAAGAGAGACAAAGCAGCCGATTGTATTATATTCTATGTCAGTCATTCTTCTTCCTCAGTCCTAATAAAAAGGTCAAAAGTTTGCATTAAAAAAGAAACCAACAAAATATATCAAAACCACAAAAAGGATCAGGATTAGATTACATGATTATAGAAATGACATTTAACATGAATTACATATTTGTCCAATACTACTACAGTCATCTTATTATTCCTTCAGAGTAATATTTTTTTTCTCACAATTTATTCTTTTTATCATTTTTTCATTATGTGCTATTCTCTTTCTTGTCTTCTTATCTCTTTATTAATTATTATATGTATAACTTATACTGATGATTCTTTGATACTTGATGATTATGTTTGTTTTTCTTTAAGGGTCACGTGTTGTTATAATTGTAAGCTTGGTTACTTTAGTGGGAGTAAGGTTGTTATTTCGTGCGGAACATTAATAATAAATTAAAATGGTTTCACTAGTTAAAATAAGATTAAACAATGATTTCATTAACTTTTTTTTTTCCGTTACAATTTAAAATGATTTGTTTTCCTAAAAGTATTAATTGACTGTGCAAGGAGCTGGATATCATATTATAGGGAAAAATGTAGTGTGTGTTTGCGTCTTCGCCTAAATTTTTTTAAATTGTTAATTGTGTACAAGTTCGTGCTTTGTGAAATTATTCCTAATTTTGTTTTCGGTGTTTTAACGCACTATAACTTCAAAATCCATTTATTCTACACCTTTTTTTTATAAACACGCAAACATTTTTTTTTTCTCATATTTTTGCAATTTGTGTGACAGAAAATAAAAATGAAGAAATGGAGATGGAGAAAGAGGAGTGGTGAACTATACGTAGGTCCGTAACGTGGGTGTTGAGGTCCACGGCAATAAGAATATCGAATTGAATTGAATTTGGAAGAGGCTACACTACACTCACTCCATAAAGCTCAAATCCACTCACACTTGTTTTGTTCGTTCTCTTTCTTCCGGTTTCTGCCAAATTAAAGAGCTGCTCGATCCCTCGTTTTCGTCCACCTAAAGAACAACCACCTCCTCCCACTTTCATACTTACTTACTTTCTCTGCCAACAAATCATTCCATGCATTATCTTCTATACGTACAAATGAAAAGGAGTATTATAAAATCATTTTCTGTTACGATCAGTTTATTTTATATTTCTTTTTAATTCTTGAAAGAACATAAAAAATAATTTCTCTAAATTCAATCTTAATCAAACATGCATCTTGTGTTTTTGGTCTTTATTATGAATAAATTATTTTTTGGCTCTTAAAAAAAAATCTTAATTAAACATGCGATAATATATAATTCGTGACGTTGTCTTCATAACACTAGCTATATTTCATTCATGAGTTTAAATGATCATGAAATTCATCTTTGTAATAAATGCATCTTTGCTCAGGTAGAGTGAACATAAATAGGCTAAGGGATGTAATCAAAAGCAGAACCAACAACATCATGTTATCTTTCCCAAAGATCGTTATTTATGAAATCCCAGAGATGCAATCAAAATAATTAATCTAGTACTGCATTCATCAGTTCTTATTTATTGTCTCTGCAAATGGAAAAGCTACTATTATTTTTTACTGTAGTAAAAAATGATGTGAATTTTTTCGTCTAACAGCGTCAACAATATACTGATTAGTTCATAAATCTTTTGAAATTAAGCTCAAAGTTGAATCTTAGCCGATTTCCATTCAAATATCTTTCACAGGTGGGTCAATATGTCATAATTGTATTGGGAATATCAATTTTCTTCCTAAATATAAGATTTTTTGGATGGCGGAGTTTTAAACTTTTCTAGTATGAGTTACGTGTACTTTTTTTATTAAAAATAATTATGTTCGAGTAAAATAAAATTATTATAAATTAAAATTATTTTTGTAAGTATAATTGGGTTCTATATTCATGACTCAATCTCAACATTACTAATTAAGCTACAATAATCTTGTATCAGTTTTATTCCTGAGCTCGTTAGTCGAGTTCTGAAATACGAGTTAAACGAAAACAATGGCATGGTCATTTTCAATAGTAATACGAGGTGGTGAACTGAAATATTAAAAAAATTCAAGAACAAATTAAATGGATGAGCCCCCACTTATCAAGAATAAATTTACAGCTATCGTTTTAGTAATTAAGGATGTTTAAAAATCTCAATCAAGCCAAGTAAATTAAATGGTTTTCGTTTTGTTCATTTAATTTATTATTTTCTTTTATCTATTTTTTGTTAGTATATCCTCAAAAAAGTTTCGCTAGAATTTCATAGCTTCATAGTAAAACAGGATTAGAAAAAAAATATATAATACATTCACCTAGTAAGAATAAGAAGTAGGTTGTCATGATACTCAATTAGATAATTTTCAGACTGATTATTATGATAATTTTTTAATGCTTTCGTCATATTTTAACCGGTAATTTTTTAATTTAAATCACATATATTTTTATTAAAAATAATTATATTCGACACGGATATGACCAGCGAATTTTAACTGCTAATATGCATGGACAACAACAAATTTCAATAAGTATGAGACTACTAGCTGTTATGTATATTGCATTAAATCAGCTTATGACAAAACCAAATCTAAAAGTTTAATTTATACGGCATAATATCAAAATTGACGAACAATAATAAGAAGGAATTGTTACTATCAAGGTTGCTGTAAAGAATGCTATGTGACTATTTGATATTCATTTCTGCAAGCTCCTTGGGGTTGAGCTCATACGCAGGAGATGGAAACAAGTCATGCAGCCCGGGGACAGCGCATCTTGGTAGATTCATCAGATTCTTCCCATCCAACTATTCATTTCTTTCTAACTTTATTCTCTTCTCCATATATATTGTAATTATTTTTTCGAGACGTACTATATGATTCCACCCACTAAAAAAGTGAAAGACATAATTAAGAGGAAGAAAGTGCATGATGAAATGTGTAAGAAAAGGGGAGGGACACAGGAAATAAATTGGGATAAATGAGGAATTTGTACTTGATTTTTAGATGTATATATACATTCTCATTTAAAAAGTAAATTACTCAAGAGACAAAGTGAATCCATAACGAAGATAAAATAAAGTTTATTGCACCATTTATTCAAACAATGATACTGTTATGACTAATAATATGAGCCACAGAAGCTGTCATCCTTTGGTACTAGAAACGTAATCACTACTAAACAACTAGAAATTAATTTTTTTAAAACACATTTTTATTAGAGATAATTATATTTAAATGGACAGTAAAATATTACACAGCTATATATTTAAGATTCGAATCCGATAATTTTTGTAATTATTTAGATTTTAGTTACTATTGTTTTAGGTATGTGAAATTAATTAGGTACCCAGATACGAAAATAATCGAAGATAAATAATGGCGGTGGTATATTATTTGGATCCAACGCGTAGCTAGCCGAAACAAAAGGGAGGGAGTGATGACTGATGAGTGATCTGTATCCATCTGGAGAATTTAATGAGATGGGACCTAACGTTTGGGAAGAAACCTTCGAAAGAGATAAAGCCATGAATTGAAATTGATCAATGATTAGTAGTCACGATCTCCACATATATGGCCATGGAGCCTCCGTACATCAAATTTCTCACACGTTACCAACTTTACTCCAGGATTTTTTTTGTCATAAAATTACTTCAAGATAAAAATTCACCCAGGATTCTCACACATTGGCATAAAAAAAATTTTGCCATCAAATTTCTCATTCTCATACATAAAGTTCTAATGATTCTAGTATTTTTATTCTTTTTATAAGATACGTACATGTTTCTACTAAAACTATATATGTAATTACCATTTGACTCTTATTAGGCCTAGTTTTTTTTTTCCTCTCTTTCTGATGTATAATAAAAAAGCTTCAAAAAAAGGTAACATAATAGACTATTAATTTCCAATTCGTCACATTCAAATTTTGAATACTTACACTAGTCTAGATTTACTGAAAATGGAAACTCACTAGGAAAATAGTTATCCTACATTAGTGTTAATGCAACACACAAACATGTTTCAAAGTTGTTTTTTTGTGTGTGTGAAATGAAATCTTGAAAACGGTTACCATATTTGTTTGATTGAGAAATTCATTTTTCTATAGAGAGGTCTTTTTTAAAGGATATTTTGTATAGAGAGGTTAAAAATACAATAATACTAATTTTTATTAGTTTAAGAAAATGAAAAATTATACATTTTTTTATATGAATATTCTAATTTACCAAAGACCATTTTACTGAGTGTTTGTTAAAGACATGAGAAACCATTTAAATTATTATAATGTGAAATAATTTTTTTCAGTAAAAAATACTTGTGGTCTAAGAAAAATAAATATAAAATTCAATCAAATTAAACTAGAACGTAATATTCATTATTTAGCATTTTTCTTTTTAAATGATTCGAATATCCTTTTGCCTTAAATTCATGTCAAATTCGAATAGCCTTTTCAAATATAATTTGTAAATTATAAATATGACTCATGGAATTACATGAGTGCCCTTTTTAAATGATATGCGTCATATACTCATATGTGAACTGTTACGCACTTAATACCAAAAGTAAAAGATCGTCACCAACACTATACAACTACCTATGTATATGCACCAACTTCATCCAAAACTGAGACTATCTAGTATCGTACTTCTGATAGACTAATACATTAAAAACGGAAAAAATTATCTATTTCATTATAATTTAGACGATTTAGATCAATTTTATATTCAATTATAATAACTGAATAGAAATAAAAATTAATAATTTATAATATGTTAAAATATATTAAAAAATTATTTTCTTTTGATAGTTTCAAATCAATGATTTATGTTAAAAACTTGGATGCAAAAAAGGTAGAATTTGAAACTCGAGATATACAGAGGAGGAAAGGGCAAAAGAAAGTTCGAAAAAAGAGGAGGAAAAAAAAAGAAAATGAGGAAAAAAACGTATAGAAAGTAAAAAGAAATAAATTAATCAATTTATTAATTATTTTTTAAAATATTTAAAAATATATTAAAACAACTATTGTTTTTAGTAGTCAACAAAAGTTCTCTATCTAAAAAATTTCTCTCTTTATGAAAGAAAAACTTGTAATAAATTTTTGTTCCTGTGACTACTATTGACCTAATATCGAACCTCATTAATTTAAAAATGCGATGCCTGAATTTTTTGTTATCTAGTTATAGTTATTAGTCTACTTTACCTATCCGGTTAAATTTTATTATATAGTTAGAAAATTTTGCTAGATTTACACATAGATATAGAATAATTATTGAATAAATGAATAGATGCAATTACTAGCCTTACCGAATGAGTTAGTTATGTTAATTAATCAAAGATAATACTCTCATTGCACTACTTTAACCTCATAGCACCCATTATGTTGGAAATGTACTAGAGCTATGAAACTCAAGCTGTTTAATTTGGCTATTAATCACATGGGTACAGCCTACCAAAAATATAATGGCCTGATCGACGATTCGCACATGCTGCTGCTAGGCTACGTAGAACCAACATGTATAGGTGCGAGACCATTAGGACGATGACCTTTGAACTACCTCCCTTCTCATCTTACTCACAAAATTCAACTTTTTACCCCCGATAAATTAATATTTCTTATTTTAAATAACAAAAATATGGTGCCCCATACAATTCTGATTTATTGCGTGACATTAGGCAATAATCTTCAATGTAAATTCGGATTGAGAGGACCCGAATTTACATTGTAGTTTTTTTAAAAAAATTCAAAATTCAGTTGAGAATTCGGATCCTCTAGCCCAAATTCTGAACTATTTTTTTTAAGATAATAATAAATAAATAAAGAATTTAATGTGAAAATAATAAAATTAAAGAATATAAACAAGAAAAAATTAATTCTAAATAATATTTAAATACATGTACTTACACATAATAATAATTTAATAATTTTTGTTTTATGCTATTTTTTAAGATTTTTAATAAAATTATATAATATAAAGGAAAGGGAAGGAGAGGCAAGACCTATGCTTGCCCCGTCGAATCCGTACTTGATTGTTGGTAGATATCCTGTTTTATCTTGTCATATATGTGAATATTTTTAATTTTGTTTTATAATGTTTGTTAATTTTACTTAATAAATATAAACACATTGATTTTTTTGTTTTTAAATGTCCAATATATTTATATTTATTCTTAATCCGTATTTAAAAATATTAAATATCTATAATAGTAATATATAAATTATACGATTTCAACTTTCAATCTGCACATTCTTTAATTCACTTTTTATTCTATTTTTTAAAAAATAGCGTTGCATTATAAACGAATAATTTTTATTGTACTTATTTTATTAAAAAAATAAAAATAGAGATACAAATGCGACAGTGATTCTCTTTCAGCTACTAATTTTCATAGAAAAATGGAGTTACACACTTACACTAATCCTTATACCAGTTCGTGAGTCGTGACCGACAGCACTCAGAAATTGGGTTTGCGGCAGCGCGGGTCTCTAGTACCGACCGAAATGAATACTTGAACAGTAATTAATGTACTTAAAGGACAGGTTATTGTACACGAACAAACTAAATACTACAGGATTTTGTCAGATTTTTTCGGTGGAGCCTTGGTAATTAGTTTTAAATTAAAAAATTGCTGAAATGGTGATTTGATTCAAAAAAAAAAAATCCTTAATATAATAATTTATAATTTATAAATACAACTTAAGTTCACCTAAAATCCATGATCCTTGAAACACGTATGGAACTGTGATGTTTTTAATGGAGTACTATATGTTAGGGAAAAATTAGAAGAAGAAAAGATTCAAATTTGAACAAAAACAAATCCTTTTTTCTATTATTTTATTTTGAATCAAGTAAAAGAAAAGATGACGTTTTTATATTTTTTTTCCTTCAATCAAATATACCATGAATGAATGAATAAAAAAAACAAACCATGAATGGGTACTAAGAAATTTAAATTGTTAGTATATTGATTAATATTTAATTTATAATCTTTATATATATATATATATATATATATATCACTATGTTAGGAAATATATATAAAGTCCAGTTCGTTACTTTTGATGTTTTAAAGGTGTATCCGCGCCAGCCTAAAACTCTTATGGAAACTACGAACAATATTTGGACGCTAAGTATTGTTCGGTCTCTATCACAGTCACAGTCGGCAATGACATCATTGGAAGCATAATTTTTATATAATATATGAAGATAATATTATCAAAATATGGAGATTAACATTGCCTCAGTAATAAGGTAAGATCTATGAACCCTAATATTCATAAATATGTATATATAAAGAATGAAATTCTGAAAATAAAATTGTTGGCCATTCTCATTTCTAACCTTTATTTATTACATGTGATATTTGACTCTATGGTTAAGTATTTTTATAGGTACACATCCTTTTATTGTTAAAGAAGAGAAAAAAAAAGACAAAAAAATAAATAGAAGAAACTTTTTAAATAACAATGTATGGTAAAGAAAAAATATATTAACTTTGAGAAACAAAATTCTAAATATTTTTCTATTTTTTAATATACTTTTTGAACTTGGTCTTTATTTTTTTTCTTCTTCTTTCACTGCTTGGTTTCTGCTCCATGATCATCCAAAAACTGTTATGGGGGAATTCCGGTGACGGTGAGTGCGTGGAAAGCAGCGCAATGAGAAGTGCCACGTAAGACAAATACGATGGCAGTAGTTGCCGGAGGCAGGGTGCTCAGTCCCTATATCAGAGGAAGACAATTACAACAGTACTGTCACTGACACAAACACCCTATCAAATCTTCACCCTGCAGCTTTTGTTTTCTTCCGTGGGTCCTTTTCGTCATAATTTTATTTTAATCAATTCAATTTAAAATATCATTATAATTTTCTCATAGTTTTATAATGTTACCTTGTTTTTTTACCCAAATAATGTCACCTTGTTATTATTACTATATTTTACAATAATTCGTTAATAGTTTTACAACGTTATCAGTATAACTTATTCTTAAAATAATCCTTATTATCAAACAAATTATCATAAGGAGTAAACGACAGGTTACGAAATTATGAGGAGTTTTTGGTTTCGCAAATACTTCTAACATTCCACTCAATTAATCCATTTTTTTATAGACATCATTAAAAAGTCTAAATTATAATTTTTGTTTCTTTTTTATATTTTTGTTATGATTTTAATATCACATTATAAAATTTTTGTAATTTTCATCATTTCATCATTTATATATATATATATATATATTATTTTAGTCCAATTAAATCCAAGATCTAATATATTTATTTAAGATTCTAAAAATAATTTAATTACTATAAACATAAAAAATAAACATAAACAAAATTAAAAACTAGACTAAAACTATAAATTTTCTAAAATGTAGATAGTAAAATCGTCAAAATAATATAAGGAGATAAAGTTATAAATAAAAAATAAAATAAAATTGAAATTATAATTTAGCCTAATTAAAATATGATTAGATTAATCTGTAGATAGTCGTTTTTTATGAAATTTTTAATTATGTCTCTAAATCTTTTTTATTGGATCCATCAACTATTATAATTTTTATTTATTTTATGTTTATCATATATTTGTTCCTTACTTTGCCACTTAATTAGTGTATTTTTGGAAATTCGATATAAAATGATTGTTTTTAGGCAAAAATCATGACACTTATTTTTATTTTTATTTATTCATTATATATTAAATATGTATTGAAACATACATTGTAGTAAATTTAATTGTAAATCAAACATGAAAGTGTGTCTCTATTTCGTTTTTGGTCTCCTTTGGGATTTTCAGTTTTATTGACAATCACGTGATTCTTCTCAAGTCTTAACCTAAAGGGAGTGCTTCTGAAAATTGCGCGTGTTGGCGTGTCTGTCTACGTCATCATATTCCTCGTTTGATCTCACATTCTCTCTCGTGCTTACACCACCCAAAACCAAAACCTTTCTATTGCAGTACTGCACTGCAGTTCGCTTTTTTCTTTGTTTCTCACTCTCCTTTTCGTTTTATTTTTCCAACTTCCCGTGCTACCCTTGTGCTTTACACCATGTCTCTTTATTTTGTTCTGGCCTTTTCATATACTAATAAATATTTATTTTTTATTTTGTAAATTTTTAGTTTTATTTAATCAATGAGGGGAATAATGAAATACAAAAACAAAACTTAAGAAAAATACTTAAAATAAAACTTCAATTATAAAACGGTATAAAATTATATACATGTATTGTACTTAAATTTGGTATTTGATGAAAAGACGTTGTATGAAGATTTAAAATTGTTAAAAGTTAGTGTTAAAACGAAACAAATGGAAGGGATGTTTTCTATGATCTAGTAGTAGTAGTAGTATGTGGGGTTGTATACAGCTAGTGTGAATGGTGAAATAACTGGAGAATGTCTGTACTTCGTTTCTTTCAATTAATACCAACGATTTTGGGACATACACCATATAAAAAAAATAACAAGTTGAAGTGGTAGCTTTAATTTGTCCACAGTCAACTATTTCATCGTTAAATGTCGGGAGGATCAGGGAATCGTTTGGTATCCGTTTTTTATGGAACTTCATTTTGTTTTGCCTTAATGAAAATTCTTATCATATAATTGTAGACACAGAATATGAAGCTAAGTAATAAAGAGCATGTGATTGTGATCCCTTTGACTGTGCAGGCGGGATAGTAGCCCACTAACATATAATTGGAATTTTTGAACAGAAATCATGCATTTATGTAGTATATGTGTTTTATGGGTATGTGCCACAATATGTTGTATTGGGTCATGAAATTATGTGGTTGAAAATAATGAGTAGTAGACAGACCATAATGTTAGGACACCAAGAGGACGAGTAGGGAGGACGAGTAGGGAGGGGGTCGAGCATTAGTTTCTATAAATGTCGCCAAATTTTCCCCAAATGCTGTGAAGGGAAGTTAGTAATAAAAAGCTTACGGATTCATAAAGCAAAGTGGCAAAAGTGTTACACTGATTGAAGTAGGTTTTTGGGTGGTATAAAGTCTATGAAATATATGTCTGCAAATTTTACCGGATAATTAAGAATAAAATTTATAAGCTTTAGTTTTTATTTAGTTTTTGTACCTTCATAATATTGATGTATTAATTAGTTTATACTTCAAGAAACTACTTTAATCTTTGTACAAGTAAAATCTTTACGTTTTAGTCTTTGGCGTTAATTACAACTTAGAATATTTCTGAGAATGTGTTTGGATAGAGAATTTTAATTAGGGAAAATAATTTATTAGAGAATTTAAATTTTTGAAATTTTAAAACATAATTTTAAACAACTAAAAATGTGGAATTTGAATTTCATTCTAAAAGGTGAGAAATTGAAATTCTCTTCTTTTCTAGAAGTCCAAACGCACAACTTTTTATGCATCTCAATCGCGGATGTATTTTTTCGTGTATCAGATTTAAAATTTGAAAAACAAAGAAATTCAATTTCTTTATTCAAACACAAAATTTTGAAAATGAAGAAATTTAATTTCTTTATCCAAACACAACATTTTAAAAATAAAAGAATCTTAGTTGATATATTTTAATTTTCCTGAATTTTAAATTTTCTGAAATTTTAAAATACTTCATCTAAGCATACTCTAATGGAAATTGTTTAGCTATACTGCATGAGATATAAATACTATTTTAGCATGTTAGGTATGATTTTTTCGGTTATTTAAAATTGAAGAGAGTTGCTTTTAGATAAACAATCATTCTATATGGGTTGCTTAGAATTTATGTGTGTAAACTTAAAAGAGAGAAAAAAGGGAGAGGGAGGGAGGAGAAGGAAAATGGAAAACAAGGAGACGGAGGCTGCAAAATCATAAATGCCTCTAACGGAAATACTAGTATATAGTAGAAGATTTTCGTTTTCAAATTTCTGGCAATTTAAAATTATTAAAAGATTCTAAATGCTCTTGTTTAACAGTAACTCTTAGAAACACTTAGAAACACTCTTATTTAAGAATAACGAGGATTCTTATTTATAATATAATAGTAGTAAATAAGAGAATCATAAATTGTAAATGTTAGGATATTTATTAACAAACAAATTACTTAAAAAATTTAGAGTTAATTTGTGGCTTCTAATTGTGTGTTTGGTTTTGGGTTATCTACCACCGGACTTAGGTCAGGTTTAGAGCTATTCTTAATAGCTTTCACGTTTTTTTTTTTTTTTTTAATTTAATTTTTTCCTATTTTGATATGAGAAAGTCCATACATATTCTAACAACGCTGAGCCAAACATGTTGTAAAATTAAAACAAAAATAAGCTTAAGTGATAAATGAAAATAAAATCTATAACTTAATAGATTTGAATTTATTTCATATACCTAACTAAATTTTAATTATATCACTGCACATTTTTTATAATTTATACGCTCAGATTTAACGCATTATTTTTGTGTGCATAAAATGATAAATCAATTCATAAACAGACTCTCCTACGTACATCATCTTGTTGGAAGATATACTTTGAACTTGATCATTTTGGTTCATGTTCAATGCTATCCTTTATCGAATCTATTACACTAGTCATCACAATATGAATTCCACGCATCAGCTGAGAAAATAGACGCGCAACAACTGAACAGCAATTCATTTAATTTAACCCGTGCTAATATTAAATGCCAATGGACCCAAAAAAGTTTCTTTCATTTTTCTGTTCTTTTTATCTTATCGTACTAAGTATTGATGACTAACCAGATTTACTAGTGTAACATCATCAGTAATTATAATTCATGGTTAAAGTTTTCTTCCAATAAGCTTCCACCCGGAAATTCTGTATGCATACACTGACTGACACACATGGTATACATGAATTGAGTCCCTTTGTTGGTCTTTGAACATGAAAACAAAAGTACAATAAATGAGGTCAGTGCTGGAATAGGAATATTATTATAGGCCAACTACAGAAATTTGCAACAAAATGGAGTGCCCGTAAATTATCATCAGCTACTACAAGCAGAAACACACAACAGTCACCGAGTCAGAGGTGCAATGTGACAAATATGAGATTAAACACAATAAATGCTATGTGTATTGGTTGGTCCCACGTGACAAGGACCTGGTTTCCTTCCTCAGCGCGATGGCTTCTTTTGGTATTTCGAAAGAAATAGAAAAAGGAAAAATATACATTAGTTAGTAGCATAAAATGAAAAGATTCTTATTTATTTTGTAGTAACATTTGATTTAACAAGTCAGTGGTCCCATGAACTCTATTCCTTTAAACAAGTGCTTATAGGTTCAAATTTTGATTTTTGTGTTTAGAAGAAACCTATTTGAGATGGAGCAATCCTTCTTTAAGGGTCTTTAAATGTCTATAGATAGTAACATCTTGCAATGAATCATGTATACTCAAATAAGAGAAAAAAAATACACATCAATATTGACAACAAGACTCTCTTATCGAATATGTAAATTTTTTAAGACCCGAATCTGAAAGTACTAATTAAGGAAAAGAAAAAAAATATTGAGATTCACCAAAATATATAGATAGATAGATATAGTTGTTTTCCTTTCTAATAAAAAAAAACTTGGTACCAAGCATAGAGATATGTTATTATATAGCTCTTGGACACTACCTGTTCCCTCCGACAATTCTAGTTCTCCCCAATACTCAATTCTAATATTCTGTAGTTTTGAGTCCTGAAACGACCTTGGTCTACATATCGTTGAAACAATGAATGCCCTTATGCCCCTGCTCATAAGTCAAAAGCCCATCACATAGCCTTGATTAAAATCTTCGTGGTCACTGTTGTGCTTATACATCAAGTTCTTATCTTTTTTCCATGGAAATATATAGGTTGTTCTGGTGGGTCAGTGTGCAATTAATTTATACATTACAATCGTGCGAAAATGCACAGGAAGGGATATAATGAGATGGGACAGAACTGCACCAACTGAACAAGAATTTAGTAGAAAGATTCATAGCCCCCTGTGAATTTAACAATTAATCACCAAGTGTTGATTTATGCAGTCAGTTGTTAGTATAGGTTGCAACTTGAAAATTGCTTTGTCCATTAATTCCAAAAAGCAATAGGTGTGCCTTAAATAAGTTCAGAATTGACCCTTTTATTGCTTCTGGCTAGAATAAAATTTGCACGTTTAGTTTGATTAGCACATATATGTTTTGTAAATTGGACAAAAGAGGAAAAGTTTTCCAAAATTGTGCTACCTATATCCATATAGTATTTCCTTTTGAACTTACCCCATTTTTTATGGGTCAAAGCTACAGTTAAGATCATGCACTTGTTATTGCATGCATGCTTTGCAACAGAAACTGAATAGTTAAGCAAAGGATAGGGTGGGATAAGAATAGGAAACCCAAGTCGTGGAGAACATGTAGGCCTACTGTTTAAAGGTGGTGAAACGGTGATACAAGAGATTCGCAATTTCTTATTGTTTCAAGATGGCGACTACGGTGCGCAAGTAGAATTTGTTGCGCGATGAAAAGACAGCCATTTGATATATCATTTATAAATTTGATGGCTGTGATTCTTTTTTCTTTTTATTATTTCTTTCCCGAGTTACTCTTTAATTCTTCCCTTCTCTCTTCTTCTTCCCTTCGTTCTCCACTCCCATCGCCTCCAAGGCTCCGCCGTCTCCACCATCGCCGACAACGAACCCTTCACCGTACCACCGAAATTAGTTTTGTTTCTCCTTTCCTGTTCCATTATTTTTTACTCCGACCACCGCATTCCGCTCGGGAAGTGATTTCCTACGGCCATCCCCCCTCTCCTCCCTTTTTCTTTTTTTTCCCTTCTTCTTCCTTATCCCATCACAACAAATCGTGAGCAACTGACCATGGCGACGGCGCACCATGCACCGCCACCCCCAAATAAATCTGAATATAGAAAAGGATAACATATTACAAAAAATTACAGATCTATAAAAAATTGAGAAAGCAAAACGAAAATAACAATTTCATTCAATACATTGATTAAACTCAAATATCCAGTTTCAATTCTATAAAACGTATGTCGTCCAGATCTAAGAAATCAATACATCAACAAAAATACACGAAACATTTAGACAAATTTGAATCAAAAATCGAAAAATAAAACAAAAGAAGCTTCAGATCTGAAACCCATCGCTCTCGGGAAGCCACTGTCAACGGTGAGCCGGCAACATCCTCGCCATCGTAATCAGCAACCGCGGCCTCTGCGGGCTGTGATTTCAACAAATCACCAATAAAAAAAAAAAAAAAAAAACATTGCTTGGGGTTACAACACCAACGTTGGTGGGAAAAGGAGGTAAGGAAGAGAAGAAGAGGAAAGGAGAAGGAGCGGGGAAAGAAGAAAACAGAGGAAGGAAGAGAAACAGATTGTGCTTCCGGTGGGATGATTCATGTGGCTCCGATGTGCCGGCTGTGCTTGCAGCCACACTCTACTCTACAAAAAATGGAGAAACGTAACAGAGAAAAAGGAACAAAATTAGAAAAAAAGGGGCTAAATTAATGTTCCGCACGGTGCACAACAAGTTCTACTTGTGCACCCTAGTCTTTATCTTGTTTCAGACATGGTTTTAGTGGAATATTTGACTAAGACCACCAACCCTAGCAATGTGTACATACTGGAGTGGGCTTCTATTCGTTTCCAAATTTTGTATCAAACGTTATCCAATTTGACATAAAATGTTACACAATGCGTAAGGGACTTTTTAGTAGGAAGTAAGGGAATGGACAGGGGAATTTTTGTCTTCATTTTTACATTTTAGTTTGAATTTACGTGTTAATATACATTAAGAAGCAATCCGTAGTACTTATTTTGGTAGAAGGTGCCGGGAAATGAAATAATGTGGTGGTGCAATTTCTAGAGCAGAAGTGAAAAAGTTAGGAATGAATTTATGCTAATATTGCCTTTGAATGAGTTGATTATTTTATAATAAGTGAGAGAGGAATTTTGTTCTACATCGTAAGACATATGTCCTTTTATAGTTTTTCTGTCTTAAATCCAACTTTTTGGATCTTGTCCCATAAGTGTTTCTTTAGTAGAGGTGTTTTTGGGTTTCCTTTTGTAATGAGTTGGTTCATATTCTAGGTGTTTATTATAATATTTTTTATTAGTATGTTCTTAACACGTAATATTTTGGATTATGATAATTTATTTACGCATATATATATATATATTATAAGTTGAAACTTTCAAAATTAATTCCATCACACCAAATGATTATTCACGCTAATTATCTAGGATACGTTACTGTGCAGTGGATGGATAGTTGATGACACCCTTGCACCCACGAGTGTAACCAATTGCTAACAAAAGATTCGATATAGGCAATAAAAAAAAGTCTTGATGCGAAGTGAGATATAATTATTGTGGCACATTCTAGGGTAACCTAGGATAGTCTTCAATCAAATATATGCATAATATCACACTATTTGATTTTGATCTATGAAGCAGTGGGCCTATACCACCCGTGTATATATTTTCTTTGGGCTTGCTAAACGCCTAAACCAAGAAGGCATAATCTTATTACCCGATTAGAATATCCTAGCGTATATCTAAATAAAAAACTTCAGAACCAAACGTCAAACGGAAATAGGAGTTAAGGAGTGCTATGGGATCGAGAGAGGCCGTTTTTTTCAAAAAAAAATAATAAAAAGGGGTCACATATAACTCTAATAAGTACCTTTCCTATTCGAGCAGGAATATTTCTTGTAAAAAATATTTGCAAGATTATATCTAAAAATAAGTAACTTTTGGACCGATCCACAGATTCTGATGATTAGACCAGACTTGCAAAAATTGCCTTGATTGAATTTTAAATATTTTAAACGGATTTGGAAAGTCTTGAATCAATGAATTCCATAGAGCCAATGTAGTTTTGGGCTTCAATAATTAAACTGAGTTAAAATTTTGATGGTTTAATTCATTAGGAGGTCATCATTTTTTTTAGATATTAAGTGTGTTCTTTAATTTATTTTGTTAGAAATTAATTTTGTTTGTAATGTATAATTATCAGAATTTTTCTATACATGATAAAAATTGAATAATTTTTTAAAATAAATTATTTTCACTCATATTAACTTAATAAGACTTTTATCACTACACCAACCTTTGAATTATAAAGTATTTCATTTATTTTTAAAACTACTTTACAATCATATCAATAATATGCTAATAACATGCATGATGCATATATTATTTATACAAAATTATTACCTGCTATCATACACTAACATTGTCACATTTTTTAAAACTTAGAAATTAAAGTAAAATTTTAAAATAATTTGAAGAATAAATTGATAATCAAATATAAAATTTAATACATTCTTCCTCTTAATTCTCTTATTACACACTGGGTACTAATAATTATTGTGCTTATTAAGAGAAAAGTTGACGGAAGCAAAGGGAAGTTTTTAGGGCAGCGAAAGCCTGGGTCTGTGGAGAGGAACAATAATTGAAGCACGAAATTCGAAGATAGTGTAGTATGTAGCAGTACAGGCGAAGTAAAGAGCAGAAAGTACTCGGCACCACAAATTTATCTGTTGGGCAAGTGAAATTGACCAGAGAAAATTGTAATTCATGTTACCATATAATGAATAATGATCATTTTAGGACGTATTTGCCGCCAGGAAAGGAAGCGCCCTACATTGGCTAGTGGCGGTGGAGGGTGTTCAGAGAAATTTTAAGTTATATTTATGTGATGGGACAGAAATAGCCCTGTTGTATTAGCTTAGGTTGGCTCTAGTAGCTACCTGGTGATGGGGATTGGTATTCAGATTTCAGAATTGAAGGCTTTTCTCTCTCAGAAAGTTCTGTACCAGCTTGCTGATGGATTCATTGAAATCAATGTGTTCATGGAAAACGACTCAAACTCAAATTTCACCTCTGCAACTGCCAGTGTAATTATAATTGTCTGAATATTAATAAAATTGATTTTGAATAAATATGATTTATATTTAAATATTTTATTATAAAATTAAGTTTAAAACAAAATTTTAAATTTTAAATAAAAATTATTCAAAATTATTTCATCTTATAATTAATTATGGATCTAAATTAATTCTTTAAAATAAAATTAATCATATAAAAGCATATTCAAAATCAATTACTGTGAATTAATTTCCTAATGTGATTTCAAGCACGAACTACATCAGGAAAGAGTGCATTGCCTTGCTCTTAACTTTTAGTATTATTTTTAATAATTTTATTGTAATTTTATTAATTTTATTTGAATTACGTAAAACTATTATAAATAATAATATGAATAATATATATATTTTAAATTATAAATAATTATATAATAATAAATAAATAATAGCTGATGCATGATAGAGTTGACATAAATGTGTTACTGAGCTCACTAAATAGATTTCCATTTAAGTTCTACCTAGTTCTACTGCCGGATTACAAGGAACTAGGCCAGGAAACTCACACTGCACAGATAAAAGTTAAAAGACCCTTATTATGTTTTTCAGGCATGCGTTAAAAAGTCTTTGAGGGTTCTCTAATAAAAATGCAAGCCAAATTTGAAAATACAATTTTCATACTTGAATGCGTTAGAAATCCTACATTCAATAAACTAGAAGATATAATGCACAAGTCATGAGATCCTTACAGAAATTTTTTTATATATATATATTTCTTTTTTTTTCTTTCTATAATTCCTCACAAGTCATTACAATAATTATATTTTCAGTTGAGTTGTAAAATATCTAATTGAAATCCTATAAATTTGATAGGAAATATAAAATTGATTCAATGATAAAAGATGAATGAAGGAAGAAATAAATTATGAGTACGAACTTTTTGATCAAAATAATAAATTAATAATAAAAAATTTAGATGTGATTGATACTGCTTATATAATAACAATATAGAATCTAATTATATAACATTAATGGAGAGACGTATTTATCCGAAAACAGAAAAGGAAGAAAAGACTGAAAGAAGTTGAAAATGATGGAGTGGTCTATTACTTTACTACATTACAATTGAAGGGGGCGGAGATGGGACAGGGACAGGCGAGATGGGTGTTGGAGCTGAGGATTCTGTGATCTGAATTTCATCATCCAGATAGAGGCCACCAAACACATTAAATAGCTCTAACAATAATTCTAAACCACCAGCCTGTGCCATCACCTGTTTGAAGTTGAATTCTGGATGGGACACTTTTTTGTTTTTTGTTTTTTACTTCTCCTTCCAAGAAAAAACCATATATCTTCTAGTCTATGTATATGGCCCAAGATTTTGCTATGGGCCCTTTATCTGTGGTGCATCAGTAGGTGAAGTTTCCAATCTCTAAAGTAATTACCGTTACTATGGTAGATGATGGGCCTTTGCTACACGCCATAAAATTTCGAAGTGGTAGCCCATCTTGTTCTATAGAATGAAATTGGTTCTGGTTGGTACTAGTCTTGTTTCATGTGCAAATCTTATTGAAAAAAAGTACGAGGTTTTTAGTAGCTTCCACCCTATCCTCATGATGAGGAAAATTTACGGTCTAAGGGAGAATCAAATTTAAAGATAAAATTGCAAACTCATGCGGATTATTTAAATGGTTTTGTACAAGTTTTTAAAACCAAAATATAAGAAAAAACAATATGCTAAGTTGAAGCATGAGGGTCTTATAAATGCTCAAGTTGTCAAGAAGAAATCAAACTACGAGTATCTATCAAGAGCTTTGGTGTAAACTTCAGCAAATCAATTGTATGTGCAAACATGCATAGGAGCAACACTACTATCTTGTTTTTCATAAAAAACAAAGCGACAAATCTACCTCTATACTTTGCGCTATAACAAGTTGACAATCACAAAATACTCATAGGCTGAAAGTGTCACACTTTAACTCACATGTCATGGTATAGCCAAAGATGGATACTTGGCTTCTTCAGACGAATGAGAAACAACAGCCTGCTCTTTTTTTTTTGGTCTTCCAAGATCTAGGAGAATCCAATAATACAAAATAGCCTATTAATGGACAATGTGTAAGAGGACAACTTGCTAAATCACAATCACAGTAAATATATATAAGAAAGATTCCTTATCATGGATGCCGTTTTAAATAACTATACACTCTCAATGCACATTCTAGTGCTCTTAATCTTATCAAGAACAATGCATCAAGTGAGCAAAAACATGAACAAAGCAGCTAAATTCAAGCCAAGCAATGGTCAAATAGATCAATTCTCACATTCGACTCCAACTGCCTAAGCCAATCCGTGATTTTGCTCAAGAGCAAACCTTGCATGCTTTGCTTCCAACAAAATTATTTTTGAAATAATATCTAGAGCATACATTGACATAAAAGTATTCCTTTGAGCCCTCTCGCAATCATAAAAGTATTCCCCCTAATGACCTCTTTTATTGTGTCATGCAATTATTAGATAATCAGCATACACAACGCCGCTCAAAAGCACACTGTTAGTCCGTTATTGTCATAAGTAAATAATGATTAATGTATCACATATATGATAAGCACCCCACAAATCACAATGTATCAATCAAAAGGTTCAATAGTTTTATTATGATTGTGGCATTAAAAACTTGTATACTTAGCTGCAGAACAGATATCACATGTGTTCATGCTTATCATTCTCAACAGTATGATTGTGTGTCAGCATATAAGTGACTGTATAAATCTAGTAGACCCCATTCACCTCTCAAGTCTCAACTATACCACTGTCCTCAAAATACAAACTTGTACCACACAAAATTTTATAGAAAATAGTGTATAATTTGAGCATGTATTAGTCGAGACATATAAATAAGATTGCAAATTAGATTTGGCACATATAATGTGTTATTCAAAATTAATCCTATGACAAAGTTTATTGTTCCTTCCGTTACTGCGATTGCACTTTTTCCATGGTGCAATCCAACAGGACAAGGTTCAACCTCATCAACTTCTGTTAGTAGGCTAACATAACGTGTCATGTGATTTGAAGCTCCAGCCTCGAGATACATTCTGAATATATATATATATATATTCACACGCTTTCCCCTTAGGTTTTAACTATTCCCTTAAATACATTGATCAAATTTAAGGTTTCACATCATACACAATCAAAATACAAAATTGAGGCCATCAAACTCATTGGTAGCTCTTATATTCAAACTTTCAAAGGGTTATCTTCCCCCACCTTGTGCAAGAAATTGCCCAAATTACAACGGCCTTGTACTTGTTACATTTAAAACGCAGAAAACCAAGAGTCAATATTATGCTGAATAAATAGAAAGGTACAAAGTTTCAAGTTTTGTTGTAAATATCTACATACGTATGTACGTGTATACCAGTTACATATACGAAAAGCTTATGATGAACTTATTTAACAAACTACTAAAACTAAGTTGTTTTAGGAAATGGGGTCATGTGAGGCACACTGAACAATTCTACAGTAAGCACTCAGGTCATGTAGCCATGACAACTAACTTTTGACCACATATTTTGATGTGGGATCGGCCAAACTTTTCGTGTAATGCTGCTTTGTGTCTTTTGGCTCTCCATATGCATATACAGGGAGCAAGTTTTTGTTTGACAAACTTTCTTTAAGCAGTACTAGTTCCCAAAATAAAATAAAAATAAAAAGTATAAAATTAGTGGAGGTGGAAGATAAAGCCATCAATCATTACTTTATTCTGCTTCTGATCATAGAAAGAAACATAAGTATATTTCTTCAATAATTTGTACAAAGACAATGAAATACCAATACAAAACGAGTTGCAGGTGTCAAAATTCAGTCTCTCTTCTTCGCCATATAATGTTTAATTGTGATGGCATTGTACTCTCTGCCGCTCTATAGTCTATAGATATGGCTAGGAAAATCCGGTTCTCACTTAAAAAAGCATATAGTTCAGTATTGCAAAAAAGTCATGTGCCAAATTTCCTACTGCAACTGCATATTAGCTATGAATATAATCAGCACGAGTAACCACAGGGAGCTTCCTTTTAGAATCAAGCTAGCTGAGAATCCAAAAAAAGAAAAAAGGATTAAACGCATAGACAATGCACAAATAAATAGCTAATCATGTCAGCTTAATGATCTGAGTTAACTTGGAAATAATATGTATTGAGACATAATGAGCCGTTTGATATTCACCAAAAAAAAATAAAAATGAGCCGTTTGATTCTATAATAACAATTGGAAATAAAATTTAGAAACAAAACTATATAAGCAAGGTACAAATAGAGGCCAAAACATACAACTTCCATTGTGTTCATCCTTTGGATGAGGAAAGAAAAATAGCAAAACCCAAATGCAGGTCTAATCATACAGTTATGACTTTACACTTATTCTTACCATTCTCATTTAATGGTGGTGGGGGTGAAGCGGTGGATGAGTTTGTCATTGATATTCCAAGGTTAGAGCAACCAAAACCAATAGCACCTTGAAGAAAAATTTAAAATCTCAAGTTATTTTGGATTAATTTGGGAACAATGAAATTACAATAAATAATTTTCCCCCCTTCCAAACCAATGATTAAAGTGAACATATGAATCCCCCCAAACAAATGGATTTAACTATATCTGAGGTTTTATGTTCTTACATTCTCTGAAGCAAGGTAAGGCAGTGGCATTGAGAAGATTGTAATAGCCAGCATCACAGTTGCAACTATAAGAGAATAAGGATGTCTTGTTGCACGAGCCACCTCGGCAATCAACCCAGTGGCAAGCTACATAAACATATGACCAAAATGTTGCATGTTACAACCTATCAGGAAAAAAGAAACAAAAGTTGAAGCATGAGTTGCCAATGATTACATCTGTCAATTACCATCAAATATTGATTCATTTGCTTTTCTTTCTTGTTGAGCTGGAGCAGGAGCATTGGAGCAAGAGCTGTCTATAGTACCTACATTGGGGATTATGCATATCTTTTAGCATCTGTTAAAATAAAAAGTATTTTCAATAGTCATCAAGAAGACTTGAGAACTGTTTAAACAATCACAATCCAAATCTTAATCCGTGTGGAAGTTTTTATCAACAAATTTGATAAAGTTGCAATATCAACAATATGCTTTTCATTTATTGGTAAGTCAAAATTGCTTCATCTGACACTTGCTAAAGGTTGAGAAGACTACACTTCAAAACATATTTATACTGATCACAAAGTTGCAATCATTATTCAATTTCTTAGTTTCTATTAAACAGATTAAGTAGTGTGCGGCTATTCTGCATTTTGACTTAATGGTCTCCATTGATTCCCTTTTAAGGCAAATTATAATTAAAAATGTTGAACATATCATCACCTTAGAGCATCTTTAGTGGTAGATTCCCAATTGAGATCTTAGATCACTTTTTAGTGGATCCCACAATGTCACTTAGGATTGAAGATCTCTCAAGATCTCTTGCATTTTTTTCTTTAGTGATAGATCTCATTTTGAGATCTTAGATAACTTTTAATGGATCCCACATGAACCCCACTTTTAAATATTTAAATTTTTATTAAATTAAATATAATTAAATACAACGATAACTTATTTTCATTTTAATTTTTTTTTCTCCTCTCAACTTCCTTGGTTTATCCTCTTTTATTTTTTTCCCTCCTCCCTCTCTCATCTCTTCACACTTCCAAAATCTCTTTTTTCTTCTTTTTTTCTCCTCTCTCTCTCTTCTCTTTTCACGCTCATTTTCTTCTTCCTTCTTCCTCTCCCTCCGCCGTAACCCCCCCACCTCCCCTTCCCCCTCTGCCGCGGCCAACCCCTTCCTTCCCCTTCGCACGCGCGACTTCCCTTCCCCCTTGTATGTTTTTTTTGCACTGGATTTGTTGCCTCCGCGCACGTTTTATTGTTACTGCTGTTGATGAATAATTTTTTTTTTGAAATCTGTGCAAATTTTTATAGTTTTTGTGGAAGAACGAGATCTCTAACATATAGATTTTGATGACTTCTTCATTGCTGGATCTGAAAAAGGTTAGATCTTCTTCAGCTGAAGATCTATTCTCAAGATCCAGCATTAAAGATGCTCTAATAATAGTAGCAATCCTAATGGAACTACACTGTGTTAGTAACTTCAGATTTATTAACTTTAAATTTAAGCAATGCTTGACTGTCATACCATGACTTAATTTTTTGCTTTCATATTACTTTAACATCTTAAATCCAAGGAAAAAACTCTGTCAGGATCCATGCATGCGAAGAAAATCTACACCCTTTAAGCAAGAAATGCATTTTAGTAAGTTTGTGCCAAGCTATCTTGCCATCTTCCTTTATTGCAAGTCAATTGCTTCAAAACTGTGTTATTTAGACACTTCCAGATAGTAACGTAGCAAATAATTTCACCAAATACCAGACTTTTTCAACCACATGCAACCAAAAACAGTCACCAAAACGAACGTACTACATAACAATTCAGGCTTCCTAAAAACTGCCGTTTTTAGATTAAATCAAGCTGAGAACAACGACCCATAAGAAAATAATAGAGTTCTTACAATTAGGAACTATGCAAGGAAGAAACTTGAAGCCCTCATCATGAGCAGAAAGAGTTTGCCTCCAACCTGGATGACAATCGCATTCAAACAAGAGAGTGCTATTCTGAGAAGGCTTGCAAGTTCCCTTTCCACATTCCACTTCTTTGCACACATCCTCTGAACACAACTCACAATGCAAACAGAACAGGAAGTCAAAACCAATTTGAGAAGTCTAAGCTACAAATCAAATTTTAAAAAAAGGAACTTGAGAAGACCCATAAGAAGAAAAGTCATGGAATCTCAAGCCAGTGAATCAAAAGCGAGAAACACAGAATCCCAATAAAGAAATCGAATCCAATAAAATAAGTAGCTAAAAGAAAAAGGGTCACTTGCACAAACCATATAATGGAGCGACCAGAGGACTTAGAGGAGATAGGAAATCGCTTCTAACTGATGAAAGAGTATGCAGAAGAAGAAAAGCAATGACACTTGCGAAGGCCATGCCTTAACTCTGAAGATGAGAGAGAGTTAGGATTCAATTATATAATTATAAGGCGTTAGTGCTCTCCAACTACAATAGCTAATTTTTGTAACGCGGTTTTCTCAAGATTCTTTGGTATCAGAGCCTTTCACTGCAAATAAATGATGCGGGTGGTGATAACAGCAATAGAGTGTTCCCAATCAAAGGGCCAGCGCACAACCACCGCTTGGTCACTGAGAACTGCAGATAGCGTTTGTAGTGCAGTTTTCCCAAAATTCTTATCACAGAGAGAGAGGATCAAAATAGCATGAAGATCGTGGCTATCTAACAGATAGATACGTGCATCAAACAGTTAACTGTTTGAACCTACGAATGGTGGAAGTCAATAGTCTTTGAGGGTTTTTTTGGCACAAAATTCTCATGTTTAAGTAATCCTACCAATTATACTACTTCACGCAATCACATGATCAATTTGATTATTTACGATGTTATGCATATTGTTGTTTCAGCCTAGAACTAGAATGGATAAAAAAACGTTGATTGCGCTCCAATCTAAGAAAACAAGTACATCTCCCATCAAATGATCTGTTAGTATATATGCTTAGATGATAATGATAACAAAATACTACTATTATCAAAAGTTTCTCTGTTTTTCTTTTAAAAAAATAATTGGAATTTATATTATTGTTTGATTAAGATATTATTGTTTAATTAAGACTTATCGTATTCATAAAATAATTTAAAGATGATAAAATGTAGCGCTAAAAAAATAATATTTAAAATAATTGAAGAGCGTGTTACAAAGTGATTAGTTTTAGTAGTTAAAAATTAATATTCAAAATCACTTATAAAAAAAATCAAAATCAAATCATTATATTTATGTACAACCGAAGACCTAGAAATAGAATTTTGTGGGGCTGTACTGTACTTTTTGTCATGTCATGTTGGTATTTACTTTATAGTTTGTTTTTCGAGTCCCCTTTTGCCGTTGATCAAGAAGTCTACCAACAGCAACACGGCAAATATTTTCTCGGGTATTTTGGCTCCTTTCTCTTTCAATAATTAACTTTTGTTCAAAATAAATTAATACAAATTTGCAAACTCTTGATAGTTTTAAAGATAGGCTACTAATTAAAGAACAAACGTCTGCATTGTATACCCAATCTTCCGAAGAAATAAAAAATGACTTGCGTTGTTGTCTATAAGGTTATTGTGGATGCACCAAAATGACTTAAACAAGACTTTTACGCAAATCATAATAGTTAGTGTTTGGATTAGGCTGCCAAACCATAATTTCAATCAATGGAGGGGAAAAGATTTTTTTACTTCAATTTTAAACTATTATTTGAGAGTCAAAATTGAGTTAAACAATAGTTTAATTATGACTGAATTAGATCTGGGTGTCTTCCATCATAAAAATTGTAGATAATTTTATCTTAAAATTTAGGCACCAATTCTCTGTAAATCCAACTTCTACATCTCAAGACATTCTTTAAATATTGTACCTATATCAAATCCCCAGTGGGAATAACGTCTCCAACTTCGTGACCCTTTTTCTCCTTGAATCTATTAGAATTGGCAAAGACGGCCACCATTTCAGGGACAAAATTAACAAAATCTTACCTTTTTTTTACAAGAATATAAAATGTTACTTAAGACCAATAAATATTTTAAGAAAATTAAATAAATTAACCTTATTATTGATTGGAAAGGAGATATTATTATATACTAAAATATTTAAAAAATAAAATACAGTACCTTTTTTATAAATTACTTTTGCATAAGACCCATTTTAAAATTTGATTTAGGCCTAAAATTTAAAATTTGATTTAGCCCTATATAAATGATCAATTGCTTTTTAAAAAACTTATTATAGTTGTTTTTGGGAATCTTGGACTCAAAGGAAATGTTTAACTTGCTGTAGGTTAGGTTTGTCCTTGCCCCCGATAAGTTTATTGCTTATGAAGAGAAAATAGCTCAACAAACTTGGGCTTTTAAAGTTAACCATCATTGATGATGTTAGAAAAGATAATTTTTATTTTTATTTTTTTTGAAAAAGCAAGAAAAAGTAGTTATTGCCTTCTTGGGGCTAGTGGATAATTTCAATATTTTCACGAGCATATATTACAATAGGGGAAATCCACCAATACCTGAAGAGAGCAATCAACAATAAGAAAAATATGCGGCAAATTGCAATACTAGTTAGCTAGCTACTTCGATATTTTTGTCCATTCTGAAGGCAAATTAAGTAAAGTCTTGAGCCTTGTACATGATGAGGTCAGGGATGAACAGGGGTTCGACAATAAGGGCAATGGGGATGGGATGCAAGCCAGGGAAGAAGGCATGCTGAATGGTACTTATGGGAGCATGAAAGGTTCATAACCTGTTGCTCTTGCCCCAAATCTTCTAGGCACACGGCACACACTTTTCTATCTTTCTTAAACTTGTTCCCACGCAATAACCATGAACTCTCTAATAACTTCCTACCTATTCCTCCATCCTTCTTCTCGTAGCTGTTTTGTCTCACTTTTCCTTCTTTTCTTGGATTCTCACTTGACCTGTAATGTATTTATGTATTAAGCAACTCGGATAATTAATTAATATTCATTAGTATACACTCAAATAAGCAGAGCAATGGCCTTGCCATAAATTTAAATTCTTACCTGTTAGGTTCACAAATCCTATCTCAATAACCACACATGATAAATTGTATTTGCATATAAAAAGTGTTTTTTTTTATTAATTTATAACTAATTTGAAAGTAAATTTGTTTCAATGAATGTAAATTAGTTCATAACATATGTTAAATTTGTGGAAAGAAACTAGATTTAAATTCAATTTTTATATAACGCATCCTTAGATAGTAATAAAAAGTTTTAAGTGTAACTAATCAGGCATGTATCCTGGTGTGCACACAAGTAACTGGTGGGAAATGAAACTAAGTCTTTAACAAATTAATACAGAAACTCAAGCTAATAGGAACAAAAGTTAACTAATTCACAAAATATATATACCTGTATGAGGAAAAGAAGTGTCGAAGCTTCTTGTGAAGCCTTTGTCTGGCCTTGAGAGCAGTTTCATCCAAGACAGTGAGTGGAATCCATGGTGGGTCGAATGATGATGATTCTCTTAGGTAATAGGAGTGTCGGCATGTGGGAAGGTGTTGGTGTTCATATCTATGGTTCTGCTCTGTTCTCTTCCTTGCAAGCAACCCAACACCAGGCAACCTACCAGCCATTAAACTCCTTTAGCTGCTTATTCTTATCTCAACTTTATGGCACCCCACCCCAAATAATGCATTCAAGTAGTATTAGATAGATGGTTACTTGTGTTGTTGTGTCTGATGGGTGTGTCAGTGGGAGTTTGTTTTGTTACCTCTTCGTAAATATCAAAAGTTAGAGGGCCCATTCAATTCTCATGAATCTAGCCGTTTCTAATGATTTCAATTATGTGCCATACATGTGCCTATTGTGACAGCTATGGCTGCCTTTTGGAGACCATGGAATGGAATGCAAGTGTCTTGTGTTGTGGCAATTTGGTAAATACTCTGCAGAGAAATTTTACTGGTTTAATCATTGATGCAGTTCACTCCACCGGGACGAGGATTTTTAGTGTCCACAAATGAAACACGAGATTCCTCAAATAGGCGTGCGGGGTGTTCCAATGCAAATTCAAGGCAAAATGAACTTAAAAGCAAATGTTCTGAATCATTGGTAAAATTATTTTTGCCTCGGACATAATTTTGTGATGGATTTTTAAACATACTCTTAATTGTTATGAAACTCGAGTTGCATCTTACTAACTTGATTGGGGAAAGTGAGAATAAAACATGTTTTTTTTTTTCTTGATTTTTTAGTGAGACTCATATCATACATGCAACTCAAAAATTACAACTAGTAACACAGAAAAAAGTTGTAATCTCTTAACTATTATTTATATATTTATAAAAACGGTGTACTTTATTGTCACGTGGATGCTGGACAGTACGAAATTGTTGTTTTAGTTTTCACTTCTTTCTTTTATTTTGTTTTGTTCAATTTGATTCTTTTTTTTTTTAAATCATGCAAGGCGTACGCTTAATTTACTTTTTTCTTGATCTTTTTAGTGAGACCTGTATCATGTAGGGAACTCAAAAATTACAACTTGTAACGCATAGAAAAATGTTGTAATCTCTTAACCGTTATTTATATAGTTTTAATCTCTTAACTTTTATCTCTATATTTATAAAAACTGTCCAACTTATTGTCAATACTGAACAATGCTAAATTGTTGTTTTATTTTTTAATTCTTTCTTTTATTTTGTTTTGTTCAATTTTAAATTTTTAAAATCGTGCACGGCACTGCTGCCCACCTAGTTTACTTCTTTCTTGATTTTTTTAGTGAGACCTGTGCCATGTAGGGAACTCAAAAATTACAACTTGCAACGCAGAGAAAAAAGTTTTAATCTGTTATTTATATATTTATAAAAACTGTTCACCAACTTATTGTCACGTGTATGTTGAACAGTGCGAAATTGATGTTTTATTTTTTACTTCTTTCTTTTCTTTTATTTTGTTCAATTTTTTTTTAATCATGCAAGACGCGGGTTCACACCTAGTTATAGGCTTGTTTAGTTTAAAATCTAAACAGTTATATCAAATTTAAATTTAGCATAAAATTGGAAGATTTGTTTAAGTTATGCTGTCCCATTTAACCTATGATGATATTTTCACCATAACCTTCGAATAATTTTGAATTTTCTTGACACAAGAAAAATTACAACATTATATATTTCATATGAAATTGGTTTTCTTTATTTTTATAAAGAAATAATCAAGCGGATTTTTGAATCACTGCCTAATTGAATTTGAGTTCAGACGAATTAAATAAAGGACTAGCGGTCCCAAGTTAAGCGCCTCTGCTTCTAAATCTTGGTTTTTGGGTCCGATAATCTTTGAGTCCAACCTACTATTTCTGTTAACGCAATTATATATAAAAGTTTCTTGTACAAACTGTGTACAAAAAAAATATTTTTTCTAAAACCTCAAATTTCATGTGGGAAGGTGTTGGTGTTCATATCTATGGTTCTTCTATCACATTCATCTTTTCTAACTAAACTTGTTAGACTCATATTTGGCAACTGAATCCAAGTCATAGAGTGTCTTTCATTACTCAGATATGTTGCCTTTCTATGAACTCTTTAACACAACACTACTTTAGCTTAGATTTGTTGTGGGTGTTTCGGGTAAGCTCGTCTGAGTTGTTGTTGGCAAGTGCTAATCGAGAAGGAATAACAAATGAGAAAGAAAAAAAAGAAAAGAAAAGTTTAGGTTTTATCATTTTTATAATATTAGGAGGACATGGTTTTATTTTGTTTGTATTTTCAGGATTGCTAGGAGGATATGTTTTTTTTTTAATACTAGGAGAAATTAGAATCATTCAACAAATATAGTAATATAAATAAGAGGGGGAAAAGAGAAAAGAAAATTATAGGGTGTTTAATATTGTGAGATAAAATTTCAATTTTAAATGAAGAGAGGTACAAAGACACCTAAGGAACAACAATCTTCAAGAATTGGCAATTGGATCTGATGCTAGTATGCATTATTTTGATTTCATTCCAACTTGTATACTCATTTTGAACGAAATAATACAAGTTATTTGCCTTCAAATTCTAAAAAAATGGCATTTGGCACTTCCAGTTTTTACGGTACAGAAATTTTGGGGTATGGATATTTAATTTGGAATTTATCTTCACAAACTGACACTTCCAATTGCCAAGTGACTGTTAACAACATTCTCATTTGCTTAGGAACGAGTAGAATAGATGATATTCTAGCACCAACCTTGAAAGATGCCATTCGTGGCAGAGAAATAGCTTGAAATGCTTGTTGACAGAACCATAACCTTTTATGAGAGTGAATTGTCTCTAACATAAATTACATGAAAATGACGCAACTACCTTACAGCACATATAGGCCAACAACGTAATTGTGTTGCTATATGAATACGACTATACTGTTAGATCGTGACAGCTATTGAGGCATGAATAAAATGAAAGCTGTGGAGTCCTATCAAGGTTGCTACAATGTGGTCATAGATTGCTGGGCTTTAAACGAGGCTTATCTTCAGTGCTCTAGTTTTTTTCTATTCAAACTTTTATTCTCTAGGAGGCTATGAGTGCAGTTTGCTTACTGTGCGCTCAACCCATTGTCAGCACAGGGTGTTTTTTCTGCACTTCCCATATTACTTTCGAAATGACCATTCTGATAAACAATTTGGGGAGTGCAGGAAATAATATATATTGCCGTGAGCATACTAGATACTCCTACATATTAATCAAACAACCTTGACTTATAAGCAAGCGTATCATCGTAGCATTCACAAACACATGCACAGTATATTATTACATGGTCTCGAACAATAAATTTTCGACCAATTTTTGTGTGACATATTATTCACTTTATGTAACACAATTTATGAAAAAAATTAATAACATTTCACATAAAGATTAGTTAGAATCACGTAGTCTCAAACTATACAATTATTTCTTGGATTGATGTTGAGATGGAGAATCAAACTTTAGACAATATTATCATATCCAAGTTTTGAGAAGTTGCTTGAGTCGCTGCCAAATGAATTACATACAATACACGTTTTGGTTGCACATTACGAAGTCCCACACCAGGACTCTCAAACCTATATCCTCTTAATACCAAGTTTGTAGTATAACTCAAACACCAAACTTTTTACTCCGATAATATTGTCTAAAGTTTGATTATACTTATACATGTCTCAGATTGCACATATATATACGCCACAAAATTGTTCCCAGATTTTGAATATAACTCATGACTCCGTATGAGACCGTATCAGTATTGCTAGAAATAGAACTCCATTTAAAGAGGCCAAAGCTAATGTTTAACATGCCTACTCCCAATTAATGGATTCATAAATGGAGTGAATCCAACATAATCTGTGAGCATTGACAACAAAAAAGGAATTCAAGTTATTGACATCTCACCATTCGGAATGTACTAAATGTTTTCATTTTTGTTTTGCTTAGAGCCCAGAAGACAATCATGGTTTCTTTGGTTATACTTCTCTAATTTTTATTTAAAACTTTGTCACATAGTCAAGTTAGGTAACAAGTCTAAACTACAAACTTTTTTTTTCTTTTTTTCTTTTTCCTGTTCTTTATCCTCCCTCCCTTTTGACAAAGTTTATCACTGAAGCACATTACTGGGTAGTCTCTCGTGGGGAAAGAATAACAAAAAAGTGAAGCATGCGCTGGCAGTAGTACAAGGACCATAAATATAAGCAAAAAGTTTAAAGGAATCAAAGGATCTATCTCCAATTAAACCTCTTTCACATGCACTGCTATATCCTTTGAAATCCACGTGAACAGCACTAGAACCATTAAGATATTCTCTCTTCAATGCTTCTACCTCGTAATTTTGTACTCTAAGGCTATGTTTGGTTGAGTTGAGAAGCCCTAAACCTTAGTCGAAATAGTAAAATTGAAAAAAGCCCTTTGTTTGATTTTCAGTTGGATCTTATTGTAAATTAAGCTTTGCCTTAAGACTCAGTTTGAAATGGAAGAAGAATTTTGCTTTTGCTTATTCAATATACAAAATGAAGTTCATTCGAGCTTAAATTTGCAAATTTTAATCAAAACATGTACTAAACCATGTAAGAAACAAGCTTCTAGTTTGTGTTTTCTTTAATCAAAACATGTAATAAACCATGTAAGAAACAAGCTTCTAATTTGTGTTTTCTTCCATTTTGTTTTTTTGAATGAAGTATTACGTGATGAATAACAGAATGTCTTTGAAGGGATGTGGATTGTATTCCACTGGTGGAGCAATCAAGGTAGAAGAGAACTGAAAACTATAAAGACTCCTATAGGCCCCACCTAGAGGATCTCCTGCATCAGAAATCATATTAATTAAATTTTTTTAGATATTGATGTTGTAAACGTGTCTTTACATGTTTTATGTCAACTCCGAAAATTTATATCTTTTCCTTCATCAGATTATGTAAGATGTAATACCCTTAAATATATAACTAAGTATATATATATATATAATATCATAATAAAAAAAATAATATTATTAAAAGTAATTTTTAGAATAAAGATAAATTTTAGTATCTAATTTTAACCACGTGGGAATTCTCAGCTAAGTCCAAAATTATTAAAAGATCTTCCTGAATCTCCAGGTGGCATTAGGAGAATACTTGATTAAAAGGAATTAACCTTCTGTAGCCTCCACGTTGGTGGAAATCATTAATGAAGGGATAATGTAATGATTAACTTTGAT
>PYAF01000250.1:451240-465967 GCA_007407185.1 Glycine tomentella
TCACTTTCTACCCGGAAACTCATTTTGTACCCGGAAGTCACTCTCTACCCGGAACTCACCTTCTACCCAGAACTCACCTTGTACTCGGAATTCACCTTGTACTCGAAATTCCCCTTGTACCCGGAACTCACTTTCTACCCGGAAGTCACTTTCTACCCGGAACTCACTATGTACCCAGAACTCATTTTGTACCCGGAAGTCACTCTCTACCCGGAACTCACCTTTTACCCAGAAGTCATTTTGTACCCGGAACTTACTTTCTACCCGGAAGTCACTCTGTACCCGGAACTCACTATGTACCCGGAACTCATTTTGTACCCGGAAGTCACTCTCTACCCGGAACTCACCTTCTACCCAGAAGTCATTTTGTACCCGGAACTCACTCTGTACCCGGAACTCACTTTCTACCCGGAACTCACTATGTACCCGGAACTCATTTTGTACCCGGAAGTCACTCTCTACCCGGAACTCACCTTCTACCCAGAACTCACTTTGTGCTCGGAATTCACTCTGTACCCGAAACTCACTTTCTACCCGGAACTCACTTTGTACCCAGAACTCACTTTGTACCCAGAACTCACTTTGTGCTCGGAATTCACCTTGTACTCGGAATTCCCCTTGTACCCGGAACTCACTTTCTACCCGGAAGTCACTTTCTACCCGGAACTCACTATGTACCCAGAACTCATTTTCTACCCGGAACTCACTATGTACCCGGAACTCACTTTCTACCCGGAAGTCACTTTCTACCCGGAAGCCATTTTGTACCCGGAACTCACTTTGTACCCGGAAGTCACTCTGTATCCGGAACTCACTTTCTACCTCGCTTTGGAAACAATAAATTCTTTATATTATGAACTATTGAGATTGATCTGGGTTTCAATCCCAGACCTATGATTTTATGAGAATGACTCGAGTTTCAAAAGTTGGAAACCGGGCCTATGATGAGAGATCAGGTGCTGATACATGGAAATTCATGCATGATTAGCGTAAGACGGCCGCAGCATTCCTACATGATGTACACATGTAGAGGCCATGTGCACCTGTAACCATTGCGTTTCATTCCATGCATTCATACATTCATTTTATGCATTCCCTCAGATATATTGCTTTATTTTCCAACCTGTTGATTTATTTTGAAAATTTCATTGGTTTTCTTTTATCCAGCTAACCTATTTGGTGGTTTAGATTTGCCTACTGAGAAATTTATTTCTCACTAGGTTTTATTTAATGTTTTAGATGGCTGCAATCATGATCTTTCTTGATGCTTTGGATATCGCCTGGTACATGGATGAAGTTCACCACTGCTATGTAGTTACCATGCAACCAGTTCTACGTGCACCTATCTACTTGGGTGCTCATTATCCTGTTTCAGTCTTTAGTGAAGTATTTAATCCCTATGACCCTTTTCTTCAGTTTGCCCCTGTATATCCGAATCCTGCCACGGATCCCATCATCATTCTCAGTGAAGATGATAGCACTGGAGACTGTGTTTGAGGAGGGAGTGGAAACTTTGTAAATAAATAAGAAAGTTGCAGTACTATGAGAATACGAATGTAAACTGAAGCTAGTATGTAACATGAAAAGTATTTTATAATATGATATGATGTGTGTATCCGGCTCTTGGTGTGTAAATTAATTTTCTTATTTTAAAGACAAAGGATTAAATAAAATAAAATAAATAAGAAAATTTAATAAGTAAGTAAAATTATTTAGGATGTTACATAAGAACTTTCCAAGAAACTACATCATTGCTGTCCTATGATCAACAGATCAATTTCATCACTTTATGGCTTTGGGTTGGATTCGTTGAATCATTATTGATTAATATTTTAACCATAAAAGACAAACTTCTTCACTAACTTATCACCAATCAAATTATTGTGTTCTGTTTTTGTCTCCTCCGCCTTCTTATAAAGTATTAATATGATGTTCGATTAAGTTGAATATCCTAGGTCCATATTTGATGGAGTTACTCATATTACTCCATACTTTTACCTTGTTTCAGTAGAGTCATTTGCATATTACTCTATTTGAACAATGCACAACTACTAGGGATGGGTTTGGATAGGAAATTCACTTGTTTTAAATAAATATCTGCCGTATGAATTGTCCTTCACAATTTACAAGGATTAAGGATAGAAAAAGTCATACGTGAAGTTATTTGTTCAACTAAAACGATGATTAAGGAATCAAGTAGAGAATTAGAGAAGGAAATGAGCCAAATCCCAAGGCGGTGTTTCCCCTAAACAGAACACCTAGTCAAATGGGGAGCATATAAACATGCCATGTGACTGCCAACTCGTTGTTTGTTTATGAAAAGATGTCATTGAAAACAATGCAAATCACCGGTCTATGATGGGTAAGATGGGGTATAGCCCAATTAATTTCATATTCATGTATTTGAATAAGCATTAAGCAACCAGTGGGCTACCTTTTGCTGGAATACATTATTTGCATGCAATTTATCAAACATTAATCATAATTTTAATCATTCGTTTACTGCATATATGTCATTAGCCAAGTAAGATGCGATAATGCAAAGAGTATAAGATGAATTGGGTGGTTAAAGGAGAAGGGAAGGAGAATAGATCGTGGGTTTAATTTCTCTTGCTAACAAAAAACTAACAATTAGCAAGTATCATTTAAAAAATGCTGATAATGCCTCATATTTGTACCATAAAACATGAAATTTTCACTTTCTTATATCAATTTATTAATATGAAAAATCCACCCATGATAAGCTGTAATCGTATACTTCCTTTCTCAACAGAATTTTGACACATGACTACTCGCATGCATAGTCTAAAATTGTAAAATCATTTGATTTGACCACTAAAAATCTGTAACAGTGCTTGCTTAAGTCCATTTATGTAGTTCTCCAAGTTCATGAAACAATCTTGCAGGGAACCATTAACACATTCTGCTCAACACATGCCATAAAAGTTCTTGAACCCATTTAGCCTTTGGTTATAGGAAATGTAAAAGACAGATGACTTCTTGCAAGGGCATGGTATCAGGACAAAATAGTAGTAAGTAGAAAAGTGGTTAACAAAAGCAAACACTAGAATATTTAACTCTAGTTCTTAACTACACGGATAAGATGGGCACGTGCACATCCTCAGGACCCCTACTCAATCATTTATTATTGGATCCTGTAAGGTCTTTTAACTTTCTTTAGTTCATGACCCCTGTAATGGACCCTCAACAAGACACTCGCCTACCCAAATATGAGTATTTTACACGGATGCTGCATGTTCTTGATCTATTATCACATGGTTTCTGATCCATCCCATCCCATATTAACAGACACTGAAATCACCAAAACACCCTTGGTATCCACTCAAGAGGGTTACTTACCTATAGGGACAGCATGGGAACTGAAAATTCTTTTCCACTTTAGACTTTGGAGGGCAAGGAATCTCGTTATCTTAATCTGTAACATTTACTTGGAGCATCCTCGTTGCTTTATTTCACACAACCAAGCCTTACCTGTTACTACATGGCATAGAGAGAGACCCCCCAAAGTAACATATTCTCAAAAAATGGTGGTTAGTATTTAGTACGGAAAAGATGTGATGAGACAGTGTGTTTAGGCTGTAAACTAGCGTTATTTTATTTTAATAAGGGGGGCCATATAAAGTTGAAAGCAACTTAACAAACTGTAGACATGAAGACATCTACATACAAATCATTTTCTGTTACTTTCTTTAAAGTTGTTGCTACTTGCTAGTATCCAAAATTAGCTTACTACTAGGGTGTTTGAAAGAGATGGGGAAGACAGGAAAATGGCTTAGAAACTTGTTGACAGGTAAGAAAGACAAGGAAAAAGAGAAGGGGAAATCTACAACCAACCTGAATTGTTCTTCAAATGGAACAGAAAACTCAACCACTCCAACTTGCACAACCCCAAAGGAGAAAAAGAGATGGAGTTTTAGAAGATCATCAGCCTCAGCCACTACTGCCACAGCCACACCACCAACAACTTCCAAGGAATTGAATTTTGTAGAAACAAATGTGACTGTTTCACAGACAGTGCAAACTGACACTGATATTCAGAATGAGCAGAGGAAGCATGCCATGACTGTGGCTGCTGCCACTGCAGCAGCAGCTGATGCTGCAGTGGCAGCTGCTCAGGCTGTAGCTGCTGTGATCCGTTTGACTTCTGCTTCCAATGGAACATCTAAAAGCATTGAAGAGGCTGCTGCCATCAAAATCCAATCTTCCTTTCGCTCTCACTTGGTATTTCACTTTCTAAGGAATCTAATTTTGTCTTCGAGAATTAATGGTATTGGTATTTGAGTATGTGAATGAGTGATATGATATATGTGTTAATGTTTCTATTACAGGCAAGAAAAGCATTGTGTGCTCTAAGAGGATTAGTGAAGTTGCAGGCACTAGTAAGGGGTCACTTGGTGAGAAAACAAGCCAAGGCAACACTGAGATGCATGCAGGCTTTGGTGACAGCACAAGTCAGAGCTCGTGCTCAGAGGATCCAAATGGGGTCTGAAGGAAACCCTAATCAAAAGCACAGAAATGCCACGGAGGATAATTTGTTCAGGCATATATATAATGTTAGTTTCATGACTTCTCTCAATTATCTTTTGATAGTAACATGATTATGGAAAATGAAATTTCCAGCATTCATGTGATATATAATATATATGATGATGTGAAATCTTTTGTTTATTTGCAATATCTTTCAGCATGATAAAGAAATTTTATAGGGAAAGAAAGTAACAAATATAAGTTTGAATTATATTTTAAAGCACTCTAGGAAATGTTGTTATGTGTGGAATATGATGTCATTGATATGGAACATGGGTATTGTGCTTCTAGGAAATGGACAGAGGCTTGGAAGACAATATCAAGATTGTAGAAATGGATGTTTGTGAATCAAAAGGTAACTCCATAAGCAGAAACAGCAGTGTATGTCATCATGGACATCAAGAACAATATGACAACAGATTTTCCACACATTATTCAACAAACGGTTCCTACTCAAAGGAAGAAAATTACAAGTTATCACCAGCTCCATCAGCATTGACAGAGTTGAGTCCAAGAGCCTGCAGTGGCCATTTTGAGGACTCTTTCAGCACAGCACAAAGCAGTCCTCACCCTCAGTTCTACTCTGCAGTGTCAAGAACAGAAGATTCAAAGCACCATTTTGCTTTCCCTAGGCCAGCTTATGCAGAATCTATGTCCTATGACTACCCTTTGTTCCCAAATTACATGGCTAACACTGAATCATCAAGGGCCAAAGTCAGATCACACAGTGCACCAAAACAAAGACCAGATTCATTCGAGAGGCAACCGAGCCGGCGAAGAGCTTCAGTTGAGGGAAGAAATGTCCCAAGGCCAGTGAGGATGCAAAGATCATCTTCACATATGGGGGCCACTGCCCATAACTACCATTATCCTTGGTCAATCAAGCTTGATAGATCCGCAGTTTCACTCAAAGATAGTGAATGTGGCTCTGCAAGCACAGTGCTCACTAACACTAATTATTGCAGATCACTTGTTGCATATGACGTGAGTACTTACCATCTCTCATACCACAAGTTTTCATCATAAAAATTTAATACTAGAGATGAACAAGAATAATAATTAAGAGTAAACATGTTTATTGTTTAATAGTATATATGTGTGTATAGTCTTCATATCACTTAATTATAGCATTATTGTTTATTGGATCTGACGATGTTTTTTGGTTGCTTGCTTTTACTGTAGCCACGTGGAGATAGGTACTGACTACTGAGAAAGTGCACCTTGTGCTACACCAAATAGTAGTCACTTTGCAAGAACACCAAAATCGGGAGTTGAGAGTTTCAGTTTGCTGAGTTTTTCTCCTTGTAGATTTCAAACAAAATAATAACTCTGCTTTTACAATAAAGAGTTGTTGCGAGGGATTGATTGAAGTCCAATGATTGTAGAGTTTCTTCTTCTATTCGTTGTCTGCCATGTTTGAGGATTGCTTTGTAATAAAACATTGTAACGGCTTTTGGTCTGTATAAATTTTACTAAGTAAGATATTACCAATGTGAGCAATGATATTTGTGATAACAATTCATAAAGGCCGTCGAATGCTACTACATCGGTCTTTAAAACCCAGATAGTTATGTAACTAATTTCCATGTTGATTTACCGCACTAACTTTGGCAGACCAATGGCAATAAACCAGATTGCCCTTTATTTTAATTTTCACTCAGCTTAGCGATGGGTAACTCCTAACGAATACAAAACAACATCTCAGCCATTAATTGCATTGATATTGATACAAGTGGTACCAAGTTACCAACATGCTTGATGAAGTCATGAAAATTGCTGTTTCAGAATCCGAGTCTCTGAGACCATTGATAAAAAATGGATTTATCTTACATTAGTATAGGCTGTGGTAACAATTACAGCTTCATGCTGCACATTTGCATAACCAATGGCATCATAGTTGAACCAAATGTAGATGTCTAATTTACATGTACATCACAAGTTCAGGGTATAAAAATGAGCACGTCACCTTCAAGAAATGCATACAAGAAGCTCATAGTCAAGCTATTTACAAATTAAACAAATTGGAAAAATGTAATCAAAATTGAAATTACGAGGCAAGTAGTGTAACAAGTGTAAAAAGACTCAATAGTCGAAAGACTTCCTTAATCTTCCCTTGCTCGAGTGATAGAAGTGCTTGGAATCTCAATCTGTTCTGGAACAAAAAGGTTGAAACATTTAGCCACACGTTTAACAAAAAAACCGTTGACTCATCTAAATTCAGCAGAGTCTTCGTTGCAGCATAATATGCACAGTAGTATAAAATTAGTTACAACTTACACGAGGACATCCTCTGGGGTTGAGATATTTTCATTAAAAAAAAAAAAAACCGCATGAATTATCAAATGGTCATTCTCGTTAATTTTATATTTTTTTAATAACATTTTAATATTTGTTGGATATGGCTTATCTTTCACAGTCAGATGACAACCCTTCTTGTTGGTGGGGTCAGCAGAAAGTCAACTGGGATCCCGCTCGCTAGGTACTGTTGTGGGCCTCTGATTATTTGTAATATTTTACTTTTATTAGTAGTTTGGGCTAGGGCCCATGAATAGCTACTGTTAGGGTTTCTTTTAATCCTATTTATATTTCCCTTGTAAACCGTGTGACTTGTAACAAGTGGCGGAGAGGTGATTATAGTACAGACAAGTTGGACGTAGCCTACATTGGGTGAACCAGGGTAAATTACTGTGTCATATCTCTCTTTCCTATTCTCTTTTCTGTTTTTCGATTTATGTGTGTGATTGTCGATTTCCAACAATATTAAATAATGGTTTAAATTTCATTGACTTTATTTTATCTTCATACTTAACAATTCCTTTTAATGTGTTCCTTCTATTACTCGATCAAATTAAAGACCCAAATTTTAAAAAATAAAAATAAAGGACCAAATTAAACTTAAATAATAATTCAGAGGAGAAAGAAACTAATTTAACCATTAAATAATCATGTAAGTTTCATTGACTTTAATTTTATCTTTGTTCTGTTATGTGATAACAGGGATGTCCGGCGATGTCGCCGGTGGTGTTGTTGTAGGACCTGACTCCTCCCAGTTGGTCTATGGTGGTGAGACTAACGACTGAGGACGAGATCACACCGACACGGAGGCAATTGGGGTGCTGTGTGTGCGGTGTGAAATGAAGGAGAAGGGTCCGAATAATCAGTGTGTACCTTTCACCGTTGGGTGTCTTTTCCTTATATGCCTTCGTCTGGGCCTGGAGCAGGGCTTTCCGCCTCCGGGATGGCAGCCGCAGAATCCTCCTCCATCATACCTGAGCCGAAGACCTGGGGATATTGGCCGACAATTGCTCGTTCATCATTAACGGGGGAATCCGTGACTGGCGGGATTCATTAATTGGACGGATACGGGTGTGGGACGTCCATATCCGTAACAGATGCCCCTCGTCCTGTTTCCCCAGGACTCTGGGGGGCCAGGACGTGTAACTGACATTATCGGCCTTTCTGTTTGTCCTTGGCCGGTTTGACCTTTCCGGCCGTTCGCAGAGATGACCGACATCTTGGTGGCCATTAGCTGGCTGGCGGATTGAGTCTGATGCCCCGTCGGCGTTTTCCATGCGTCGGTCCTGGCCCGAGTACCTTTGGGCCGTCGTTGGCAGTCGCGTTTCTTTCTTCGGCTGTCCTATTTGTGGGTATTGGGCCAGTTTCGCCCTTCCAGAACTAATAGATTTAGGGCAACGAAACGTCCTTCAATCCCGAGGCGCCACGCGTCCCCCATTGTTCTGTGCTTTAATCATCACTCGGGTGCAGTTATGACGTAACCGCCGCTCCCACGTTCTTCAATGTGTCAGTTATTGCCCCCAATTTGAATTTCGACGGTTTTCTTTCTTTTCGTATGCCCTACTTCACTCATCCTATTGGTCTTCTCATCCTTACTTGCTGCTTACCAACTCTCTCAGCTTCCTTCTCCGTAGGTTTTCCTTGAGCGCCTACATTCTTCCTCTCCGTGGTCGCTTGTGCTTCCTACCTCACCATTTTACTTTCCAGGTAACTTTTCCTCGCTGCTCTTTCTTCTGCTTTGCTTTTCCCTTGCCCCTTGTTGGCTTCTTCTCCGTTCTTCCCCCATTCTCCAAACTGGTGGTGCTATTTTGCTCCTTTTTTGTCTTTTAGTCTTGTCTCCTGCAAAAGCCATTCCCCCCCCTCTTTTGTTTCCGTCATGAAGTATACTCCAGAGGAGGAGGCGGAGATTCGCCGGCTGTATCCTCCCCGCGTCGCCTTCTGGCTATTTGGGCTCCCCCTTCCTGACGCGGAGAAGGAGAGGTCTTTTCTTCGGGTGCCTTCTGGTTTTGGTGCCCCTAGTACCCCTAGGATTTCAGTTCCTCTAGCCCCTAGGCCTCCCATTGTAGGTATCTCTAGGCAGTTTCCTCGAGGGTTTTCAGGGTCTCTCCTACGCCCTAGCTTTGTGCAACCCGTGCCAAGGGTGGGGGTGGCCCCTAGGCTTCCTGCTTCTGCCCCTGTTAGGCCTAGGCCCGCTCTAGGGGTGCCGCCCCAATTCGAAATCCGCTATAAGCCTTGCTCCAAGTGTCTGGATGAATTTCTCTACTTGACCAGCAAGGACTTGGATAAACAAGCCGAGGACCTTTTGGACAGGTGCCGGCACAATCCCGTTAGGGTGCCCAAATCTATAAAGGGGCCGGCCCTGGCCTCAGGTGTCCGCCCATCGGTGTCCGTATCGGTTCAAGCTTTGCCCCTCTCTCCGCCCTTGTCAGCACGCCTCCCAGGTATCTTTCTAACTGCTTTCTCTTTCTTTTCTTAGGTATTCATGGGTTCTCACGTTGGTGGTGTTAGTGACTCGACAACTGGGTCTCGTTCTGCTCTTTCGGCTTTGTCCGATGAGCTTCCTTGGGTCGCCCACGAGGTTCTGGAGTACTCGTCGGTGCTATCTTCCGATGATCTTGCCCGCTTGCCTATTGAAGTTTCTGAAGAGTTTCATGTTCGCTCAGCTGGGTCAGGCGTCCCTGTTTGTGTCGCCCAAAAAGATAATGAACCCCCCTTCTTTTCGTTTTATAGTGAGGTGATTACTAGAATAGGGATTCGCTTCCCTTTGTCCGATTTCCAAATGCAAGTCTTAGGTTACTTGCATGTCTCCCCTGCCCAACTTCATCCCAACAGTTGGGCTTTTATCCTTGCCTTCGAAACACTTTGCCAGCAGCTCAGCGTCTCCTGTACCTGTCCCTTGTTTTTCTATTTCTTCTCCATCCAGGCCAGCCGTTCGGGAAAGGATGACGCTGACCGGAAAGGATGGATTTCCTTCCGTGGTCGAAATGACACCGGCTCTGACCGTCGGTTGTTTTCTTTATTTTCTGATTCTTTCAAACGCTTCAAGGATAAATTCTTCTTAGTTGTCGCCAATTCCGGCCAACGTCCATTATTTTTGGCTGATTCTCTTGCACCCAAGTTCCCTTTGTCTTGGTCTTTTCTTCACTATGAGTCTCCGCCTTCTTCTTATCGGACCGACCAAGCCCGGTTGTCGGAGTCAGAACTTGTTTCGGTGGCTCAAATATTATCGTGCAAGAGTTCTGGGAATCTAGCACCGATATCCTCTTATATTCAGAAGGGTTAGTTGTATGATTCTATCAACTGTTGTCTTCTCTTTTTCTTATTTCTTCTGATGGATGTTCATCTTGCAGTTATCGACATGGGCTCTGACGTTCTTCCCCGCCACTTAGCGGCTCTGAAATCTCGCAATAAGAGTCGCTTGGCCGATACCCGAAATAAAGATGCAGCCTCTGACCCTACTCCGACTACCGTCGCAACTGGGCCGGCCCAGTCTTCTGTGGACCCAGTCTCTGTCGTGGTTCCAAATCGCCCCACTTCTTCTCCACCGCCCACTACCATTGAGATCCCTGATAGCCCGGTGGAGACTTCTGAGGCTCTGACTGCCGCTGGCCTTCCATCCGCTGCGGCCGAGACCACCCAGGAGGTTACTCCGTCTCTGCCCGTCGTCGACCATGCTGAGGCTTCTGGTCCGGGTTCCTCGTCGGCTGCTCTTGTTTCTGCTGCGGCCGAGTCGTCGGATGGTCATGTTCATCTTCCTCCCCGGGCTCTTTGGAACCAGGGCATGACCCAAAACCTTTTTGAGGTTCTTCGGGCGCCAAAGAGGTATTCCGACGTTGTTGCTTTCTCCGATCCTGAGCTAGAGGAGCTAAATAATCTGCAGTCGGCCTGTTTCAAGACTGGGTCGTTGCTTGGGAGTCTGACTTCTCTCAACCTCAAGGCTTCCAAGTTGGCATCCCGGGCCGAAGCTTCTGAGGCCGAGGCCGAGACACTCCGACGTGAGTTGGAATCGGCTCATGCTGAGGTCGCCGAATCGGCCGAGACCTTGAGGGCTGTCAGGGTCGAGGCTTGGGAAGCCACTGCATCGGCTACCCGATTGACTGCAGAGCTCCGGGAGTCTAAGGAGTTGGTTGCTAAACTGACGACCGACTCCGAGGCCGCTCGGGAGACAGCGGCCAAGTTGACGGCTGAGCTGGACGTCCACCGGACCAAAGTTAAAGCTTTGGAGCGAGAAGCCGAGACTGCCAAGGCCGCCGCCAGCCGTTCGGAGGAATCACTGAAGAAGCTTCGGAAGAGTTATGCCGTGTGTAAGTCTAGCCGCGACGAGCTGCTTGATCTCAACGCCAAGAAAACTCAGGATTACGAGGAGGCTTCAAAGGAGCTTTCCTTCGTTCACGGCGAGCTGGAGAGGGCCTCCGAATCTTCTTTTTACAATACTTTGAGCCAGCTGTACTTCTTGAATCCCGGGGTGAAGCTGAACACTGAAGGTATGCACCATCGGGCCTACGTCAGTGATGGCCGACTCCTTATGCTTTCTGATAGCGATGGGGATGAGGGCGTTTCCGACGAGGCCCATGATGGTGGTGCTCCCGACGGTGGTGATGCTCCTATTGGTGGCGCCCCTGGTGGCGTTATTCCTACCGATGACGCTCCTCCGACCGAGAAGGATGACTGAAGGGCCGGTATGCCGGTTTTCTTTGTAAATTTCCGACAATTTGAACATGTTTAATTCTTCTTTAACATATTCTTCTTAACGTATGTGCTAGTTTGACTTTTTGTGTGGCTCCAATGGCCTTGTTGCATGATACGTCGCCTTCGCTTAGTCGATTTAACGGCCGAGGGTCCTAATCCGGCTCCTGGGCTTTTAGGACCCAAATTATCGTCTCCTGTTAATCGGTACTCTAAGGCTCCAATGGCCGAGCATCCCAATCCGTCGTTTGACTTTTAGGATTCCGATTAGGAGGTGACCTATTTTCGTACGTAGGTTTCGCTAAGGCTCCAACGGCCTAGCGTCCTAATCCATTGTTTTTGATTTTTAGGATTCTGATTAGGAGATGACCTATTTTCGTACGTAGGTTTCGTGTAAATAAAACAATCAATTGTATAACTGAATTCCTTATAAGGATTTTATTCATATTTGAAATGAGATTTGCATGATCTGTCGGCTCGATTTTTCCCGGGTTGTACTTCCCCGGATCGGCCGATGAGATTCATGATACATCTGGTGGTCATATTGTGGCATATAAGCCGTTCGTAGGAGAACCCGTCGCCCATGATACCAATGACAGGTTGAGAACCTGCTAATGGGAAACACATGGGTGTTAGCTGTAGTATTTCTTGAGTTTGTCGACGTTCCACGTTCGTCGGATCGGTTCACCCTTCAGCGTCTCTAAAGTGTAGGCTCCTTGGCCGATATTCGTGACAACTCGGTAAGGTCCCTCCCAGATTGCCGCCAATTTGCCATCTCTGGCATTCTTGTTTCCGATGTCCGCTCGTCAGAGTACGAGGTCGCCTTCTTCAAAGGACTGTGCCTTTACCTTTTTGTTGAACCTTGTTGCCACCTTGCTTTTGTTGAGCAGGTCTCGGCTGTGTGCCGTTTCACGGATCTCTTCTATCATGTCCAGGTCGGCCGCCAGTGCTTCATTGTTGTCGTCCATTCGTCCTCTGTTCTGTTTCCTCCAGGATGGTACGCCGACTTCTACTGGTATCATGGCTTCGCATCCGTATGTCATTCTGAATGGGGTTTCCTTTGTGGACGTCTGTGCCGTCGTCTGGTACGCCCATAAGACATAATATAGCTGTTCGACCCAATTTGACCCTGCCTCGTGCATCCTTTTCTTTATTCCGTCCAAGATTATTTTGTTGGCCGCTTCGGCTTGACCGTTGGACTGTGGGTGTTCGACGGACGCAAAGTGGTGTTTTATTTGTAGGCCTGTTGTCATTGCCCTGAACTTTCCGTCGGTGAACTGGGTTCCATTATCTGTTACGATCTCCGCCGGTATGCCAAACCTCGAGATTATATTTCGCTCTATGAATTTCTGGACGCGGGCCGAGGTGATTGAAGAGAGGGGTTCTGCTTCGATCCATTTGGTGAAATAATCCACGGCCACAATCAGCCATCTCATTTGCCCTTCTGTAGCCTTGAACGGTCCTAGCAGGTCCATGCCCCATTTATAGAACGGCCACGGGGCTGTGATCAAATTCAGTTCCGATGGGGGGGTTTGGATTATCCTCGCATGTTTCTGACAGCTATCGCATCTCCTCACATGGTCCTCTGCGTCTGCCTTCATTGTTGGCCAAAAGTATCCTGCACGTATGGCCTTCAGTGCCAGAGCTTTCGCCCCCATGTGTTGGCCGTTGATTCCTTCATGTATCTCGGCCAAAACATAACTGACCTGGTCGGATCTTAAGCATAGCAGCAGCGGAGTGTGGAGGCCTCGTCGATATAGTTCGCCGTTTATTATTACATATGGCGCAGCACTTCTTACTAGCTTTTTTGCCTCTGTTTCATCATCCGGTACTGTCCCGTGTTCCAAATAGCCGATCAGGGGTTGCCTCCAGTCTTCGTCGCCCGAGATGGTCATAACGCACGTCGGCTGGGATACTTCTTGATGAATGACCGATCTGTGGTTCGTGGTTCCTTTGGTGCTGGCTAATTTGGATAGGATGTCAGCCCTGACGTTTTCTTCTCTTGGGATATGGGCGACTACCACCTCGTCAAAATCTGCCATGATTTCTTTGACTTTTACCAAGTATTTGGCCAACAGGGATCCTTTGGTCTGATATCTACCCTCGATCTGTGCGGTGACAAGCTGAGAATCGGTAAAGACGTTGACTCTGGTGGCCCCCTGTTCTTTCGCCAGTAGTAGCCCAGCGATTAACGCTTCGTACTCCGCCTGATTGTTGGAGGTTGGGAAGTTGAGTTGCAATGACTGCTCTAAGAATACCCCTTCTGGGTTCTCCACGATGACCCCGGCTCCGCTCCCCTTGGCGTTGGACGATCCGTCGACGTATACTTTCCACATTTGGTCTGGTTGATCGGGCGACGTTGGTGTCAGTTCTACGACGAAATCGGCCAAGGCTTGAGACTTGACGGCCTGGCGTGCTTCATATCAGATATCATATTCGGATAACTGGATCGCCCAATTCATCATCCTCCCGGCCAAGTCCGGTTTATGCAAAACCTGTCGGATCGGCTGGTTTGTTCGGACGACTATCGTATGGCTTTGGAAGTATGGGCGGAGTCGTTTAGCTGCTGTAAGCAGGGCGAAAGCCACCTTTTCTAATTTCTGGTACCTGAGCTCCGCATCTTTTAAGACCCGGCTGATGAAGTATATCGGATGCTGGGTCTTACCTTCTTCCCTAACTAGTACTGCACTGATGGCCTCGTTGCCGACCGACAAGTACAATATGAGAGTTTCACCCAGCTCGGGCTTTGATAACACTGGGGGTATGGATAAGCATGTCTTGATCTTCTGGAGGGCCTCTTCGCACGTCGGACTTCGCTCGATTGTCGCTTCTTTCTTTAGTAGTTTGAAGAAGGGTAAAGCCTTTTCTGCCGATTTGGGCAGAAATCGGGTTAGGGCCGCCATCCTTCCAGTCAGCTGCTGTACTTCCTTTTTGCTGGTCGGGAGCCGCATGTCTAAGATGGCTTTACATTTGTCCGGGTTTGCTTCTATTCCCCTGTGAGTTGATAGGTTGCTAATATATGGTGAAATTTAGGATAGTTTTAGTCAAAATTTAGTAGAAAATGTTAAATAAATGATAGAATTAAGCCAAAAGTTCACCACTTTGTGATTATTATTACTTATTGTTATTTTTATACATTTTAGGTACAATAAATGAAGAAACAAGCAATAAAAAGAAGCAACCCAGAAATAAAGCCAG
>PYAF01000251.1:17940-29554 GCA_007407185.1 Glycine tomentella
ATTAGAAAAGATTTAGTAATTGGATTACCCAAACTCAAGTTTGAGAAGGACAAACTTTGTGATGCTTGTCAAAAGGGGAAACAAACAAAGAACTCTTTTCAAAGTAAAAACATTGTTTCCACCTCTAGACCACTTGAACTTCTTCACATTGATTTGTTTGGTCCTTCTAGAACAATGAGTGTAGGTGGGAATTATTATGAACTTGTGATTGTGGATGATTACTCTAGATACACTTGGACTTTGTTTTTGAAATCCAAGAGTGATGCTTTCCTTGCTTTTAGAAAAATGGCCGAGCTTACTCAAAATAAAAAAGGTTGTAAAATTGTCTTTATAAGAAGTGATCATGGTAGTGAATTCCAAAATGAACTTTTTGAAAAATTCTGTGAAGAAAATGGAATTAACCATAATTTTTCTGCTCCAAGAACACCCCAACAAAATGGTGTTGTGGAGAGAAAAAATAGATCTCTTGAGGAAGGAGATAGAACACTTCTTAATGAGTCTAATTTGCCTAAATACTTTTCGGTTGATGCTGTAAGCACTATGTGTTATACTTTGAATAGATTACTTATAAGGCTTATTTTAAAGAAAACCCCTTATGAGCTATACAAAGGGAGAAAGCCCAATATTTCTCATTTAAGAGTATTTGGCAGCAAGTGTTTTGTATTGAACAATAGGAAAGAATCACTTGGAAAATTTGATGCTAAGGCAGATGAAGCAATTTTCCTTGGATATTCATTGCATAGCATGGCTTATAGAGTATTCAATAAAAGAACATTGTGTATTGAAAAATCTGTACATGTGATTTGTCATGAAACTAATCCCTCTAAGGAGGAAAAAGAAATTGATGGTCATGCAGGTCAGCTGGAAGAATTAATTGAAATAGACATATCCTCAACCAAAATTGAAGAACCAAGTGCTGAAGCAAAATCCACAACCCCTGTTCAAGTGCATGAGGATTGGAGAACAACAAGAGATTTATCACTTGACAACCTCATAGGTGAAGTTTCAAAGGGAGTATCTACTAGATCTTCACTAAAGAACCTATGCTGTGATATGGCTTTGTTTTCTCAAATTGAACCTAAGAACATTGATCAAGCCTTGAATGATGAACATTGGATGCATGCCATGCATGATGAGCTCAATCAGTTTAAGAGGAATGAAGTTTGGGAACTTGTTCCTAGACCTTCATCTCTTAAACCCATTGGCACTAAATGGGTTTTTAGAAATAAACTTGATGAGAGTGGAATCATAGTCAGAAATAAAGATAGATTGGTGGCTAAAGGCTATAACCAAAAAGAAGGCATAGACTATGAAGAAACTTTTGCTCCAGTTGCTAGATTGGAAGCAATCAAGTTATTACTTGCATATGCATGTCTCATGGATTTCAAACTTTTTCAAATGGATGTAAAAAGTGCTTTTTTGAATGGATATATTGAGGATGACTTATATGTTGAACAACCTCCTGGTTTTGCTGATTTCAAACATCAAACTATGTTTTTAAACTGAAAAAAGACACTTTATGGTTTGAAACAAGCTCCTAGACAATGGTATGAAAGGTTAAGCAAATTTCTGCTGGATCAATCTTTTACAAGGGGCAGTGTTGATAAAATTCTGTTTATCAAAAGGCATGGCAATGATTTCTTATTGGTTCAAGTGTATGTGGATGATATAATTCTTGGTTCTACTAATCACTTGTTGTGCAAGGATTTTTCATCAGCTATGTAGAAAGAATTTGAGATGTCAATGATGGGTGAACTAACATTCTCCTTTGGACTTCAAATAAAGTAAATGAAGAATGAAACCTTTCTCAACCAATCCAAGTATTGTCTTGAAATCATCAAGAAATTTGAGATGGAGAAAAGCAAGGATGCTGCTACTCCTATGGCTACATCAACATATCTTGATTCAGATGAAAGTGGAAAGAAAGTTGATGAGTCTAAGTTCAGAGGAATGATTGGATCCTTGCTCTATCTAACAGCTAGTAGACCTGATATAATGCTAAGTGTTTGCTTATGTTTAAGATATCAAGCAAATCCCAAGGAGTCTCATCTTACTGCTGTCAAAAGGATTCTCAAATAGCTCAAAGGCACACCTAGAGTTGGTCTTTGGTATCCTAAGGTGCTTCTATCAATATTGTTGGATATTCTGATTCTGATTTTCCAGGGTGCAAATTAGATAGAAAAAGCACAAGTGGCACTTGTCATCTTCTAGAGAGTTCATTAATCTCATGGCATTGCAAGAAAAAATCATGTGTTGCATTATCTACTGCTGAAGCATAATACATCTCAGCTGGAAGTTGTTGTGCACAAAGCTTGTGGCTTAAACAACAAATGCAAGACTATGGAGTAGAACTGAATGAGATTCCACTGCTATGTGATAATACAAGTGCTATAAACATATCAAAGAATCCAATTATGCATTCAAGGACAAATCATATTGAGATCAGACATCATTTCCTCAGGGATCAGGTTCAAAAAGGTAACATAAAGGTAGAATTCATTGACACCAATAACCAACTTGCTGATATTTTCACAAAACCATTATCAAGGGATAGATTTTATACACTTAGGAACATGCTAGGGATTCTAGATGAAAGCAACATTATGTAGCTTGTTCTATATGTGTTTTGTGTGTTGAATTAAAGCCATATGTGCCACAAAACAAATGATTGCTTAAAACTTTGATCAAAAGCTGCTAATTGCTCTGTATCTGTTGAATTGACTGTAGTAATCGATTAAAGCACGAATTAATTGATTAATTTCATTAAAAATCACATCCTGTATGAAATTTGTGCTTATGTAATCGATTACACATAGATGGTAATCGATTATTCTTCGTATAATCAGAATTCACCTATCTCTGGAATAATCGATTACACATCGGGATAATCGATTACATTGATTAAGATTCTGTGATTGAATGCATGTCTCACTGTGATAATCGATTACTTAAGTCTTGTAATCGATTACCTTCACCATTAGAAGATATAAGGCTCACTAGAATAATCAATTACCACTCGGGATAATTGATTACTTATACCCTCTTACCTGTATAATTCATAAAATGAGTCATATAATCGATTACTGCAAGTAATAATCGATTACTGGTCGTCTTCAACCTCTGATTAAGGATCAAATAGTCGATTACTTAATAAAATAATCGATTACCATGTGTTTTTCAGAAGCCTAATTGCTCTGGAATAATTGATTACTTGACAAAATAATCGATTATTCATGCTGTTGAACGTTACCTGACAGGTTTTTATGGGTTATTTAACTGCCCAATTAATTTTAAAACGCACCCAATGTTATTAATCTGTCACCAACAGCTATATTTTTTAAATTATGGACATTTAGGGTCTAATTTATGCCTATAAATAGTGGATTACAAGCCTTAGAAAATCTGCACCTTGTCTATCTCTCTCTCTGCATTTTCTGATTTTTCTTAAGCCTTGTTTCTGTCAATCCTCTCTCTTAGTAACCATGTATAACCCTACACCTAAGAGAACTAGAACCACCAAGAGAAAAGTTGGGGAATCCTCCTCTAACCCACCTCCTCCTCAACCTGCCAATAGGTTAGAGTTATGATTTTCCTCAGAATCTGATAAAATCAATTACCTGCAATTCAATGCCACCAAGCCAGTGGCCTCTCCCAAATATCTTGAACTTGATTGGTTCATAAGGGAGGGTTTTCAGTTTCCAGCCTACCTTGAAGCCCAAGGGCTGAGAAGGTTTTTAGAAATGAAGGGTACCTTCTACCCTGATTTACTGAAAGTTTTCTATACTTGCTTGAAGGGTTCAATGCAAGTGGCTATCAAATCTAAAGTTAAGGGAGTAGAGATGATTGTAACCCCTGAGATTTGGGAAACAGTGGCTGGGGTAATGTGTGAGGGTGTTAGGAGGTTTGATTAAGATCCTGAGGGCTATAGCAAAATGGATACCTACAGAGAAATGCTTCATGATCCTCACATGAGGCTAAGGACTAGGCTGGGTACTGGTCCTATGACTGCTGAAGACAGGCTTCTGCACTACATCATCACTTATGTGATTACTCCAAGGGCAACCAACCATGCCCAAGCAACTGATGAGGATCTTCAGTTGGTATATGGGCTGAAAAATCACATTCCCATGAATTGGGTGCTCATAATGTTAATTTGATGGGGAGTTACTTGAAGCATAAAGAGATTTGAAGACATGGAAGTGTTTTGAGCTTTCAACATGTTTGAAGATTTGAAGAAAAGCTTGTGATCAAATGTAAAAGGAAGGAAGTTCTCTGATGATCCAAATCATTCATTCATATCATTCATAAGCTTAAGAATTAAATCACAAGGCATTAGGAAATAATTTTGAATCCTGAAATAAACAAAGTGTTTTTGGAAAAATAGCATTTCACTGGTTTAATCGATTAATATAAGCAAAAAATCGATTATTTTGTTCTTAATGCTTTCTGGAAAATTCTTAAGAACAGTTTAATCGATTACACTATCGGAATAATCAATTATTTTGCCTTTGATCACTTAGAATCTGCCTTAGTGACTTATTTAATCGATTACTACTCATCTGTAATCGATTACATTACTCATACAGTTTATATCATCACTCTGGCTTAATCGATTACCAATTACTGTAATCGATTACGTAGTTCAAACATGTTTTTCATATTTTCGGATATAATCGATTACCAATTATTGTAATCGATTACACAGTACATTCATGTTTATATATATTTCGGATTTAATCGATTACGCATCGGGATAATCGATTAAATTGCTCGTTGTGGTTACCCAGAATCCTTATGAACACTTTAATCGATTACAGGAGCGTATATAATCAATTACATATGCTAAATAATCGATTACAAGAGCGCATTTAATCGATTATAAGCGGTTACAAAAATTATTATAAATAGAACCATTGGTCAGCTGTTTTCCTAACTTGAGTAATTCAAATTTTGAGCGTTCTAAAGTTTTCTAAACGTTCTCTAAGTGATTTTTCTGGGTTCACAAAGCTCTTGCTTTCACAAAACTCTTATGGGTGTTTAAGGATTGAGTGAAGCAAGATTTTCTTTTCAAAGATCAAGGAAAGCCATGTTCTGAATTTGTTGTTTGCATTAACCTGGTAAAATCATTTCATGCATATCAATCTTTGGATCATCAGGTGATTTCTATCCTTAATCTTTGAGTGCTGTAATTCTTTGTTGACATTTGTATTGCCTTGTCTATTGTGTTTTGGGTTCTTGCTTGTATTTTAGAGATAGTGTTTCTCCAAGTGTTGCTGGGTAGTGCTCTCAGCTAGGTTTGGTCTCTAAGGATCTAATAGGGTTTTAGATCTCTGAACTTTATTTAGGGTTGATAAAGAGAGACTTGTAAGAATCTTGTAAGAACTAAAATTTGCAATAGTGGAACTCTACTCTAGTGTTGGGTAGAAGAAAACTGGATGTAGCTTCATAGTGTTTGAAGTGAACCAGTATAATTCCTTTTGTGTTGGTTTAATTCTGCATATTTGATTGTTTTATGTAAATTCTTATTAACTACTTTATTCTTGAAGCATTACATCTCTTGGGTTGATTCTTGGATAAAGGTTCTTGGTTGTGTTTGTGATAAAGATCCAAAAGGGCAAAAACTCTGATTTTGTTTAATAAATTTTTAAATTACCAAGCCTAACCAATTCACCCCCCTCTTGGTTAAGTGTGAAGTGTGTCTATATTTTACACATAATTGAAGAAATCATGCTTAAGTCCAAGAGACTTGTGAACTACCCTTTCCCATATCCCGTGTTTGTCTCTAGGCTAATTGATCATTTCAACATTGATGTTTAGAATGAGGTTGTAGACAACACTAACTCATCCAAAGCCAGATTAAACAAAAACATTTGACCAAGATGGGTATGAGGAAGACACCCAATGGCTGGGTGATGGCCAATCAAATTGGAGCTACTGCACAACGAGAAGAAATGGCTGCTGATTCAGAAGATGAGGAACAACAACAGCCTGCATAGCCAACACAGCCTGCCTTCACTGATTTTGAATCATTGATGATTCAAAAGATGGATAGCATGTTCAAGCTCCAAGAAGACTTCAAGGCTGAAACCCATGAAGCCTTAGAAGAAATTAGAGAAAGACTGGATTCAATTGAGGCCAACATGAATGACAATGCCTCTGTTGAATTCTAGGATTGCTTAGATTGCTTTTAGTTTTGTTATTTTAGTTTCTATGTTTGTTATGTTTCAGTTTTTTTAATATGTTTCTTTTTACTTTGTACTGCCCTATATGACACTTATTCTAATGAAATATGCATTTCCAGTTCAATATCCGCTGTGCTTCCATTGTTTTTGACTTTTAACAAGCCAAATAGGGGGAGAATTGATTAAGGGGGAGTAAATTTGAATGTACTCTGTTTGCCCCTGTTTTTGGTTCAATTTTTTGCCCAAAAATTGATTTGAATATGTGCTGGAATTTAGGGGGAGTAAAGGTGTAAAAAGGAACTCAATAGAATGGTATAAAGCTTAATTGAAGTTTCATGAATCACATATGCTTTAACAACTGTTTCTTGGCAAAAGGCATTTGAAATTTTTACAGGTTATAAAGCTTGAAGTTCATCAATGAAAACCTCAATTAGTCTCCAAGTATCTGAGCTTAATCAAATTGTAGATTTGGCATGTTTAAAGCCAAAAAGGGGGAGATTGTTGATTCAAGAGAAGCCATGCATAAATGAACAAGGATCAAGCTTTGGTGTTTTGTGCTTTCAACATGCCTCATTGGAAAAATGCCAAAGAAGCTATGAAGATCAATTTGATTCATGTAAAAAGGAAGTTGTGTAATCGGATAATCCAAGAGCATATCATGCATAATCATTCATCTAAGATTGTTAGAGTGAAGGTCTATGTAAAAGCAATTAACAAGTAAGGCATTTAAAAAGCAAAGTTTTTGGAAAAATGAACTTTTCCTGCGTTAATCGATTACAGCATTGATGGCATCGATTATTTTGTTCTTCGTGCCTTCTGGAAAACAAATCAAGAACATTGTAATCGATTACATATCGAATTAATTGATTACATAGGCTAAAATGAAAAATCTTACTGACTGTCTTAATTGATTACATAAGTTCGTAATCGATTACATATAATGCCTATGGATTACATGTTCTGCTGATTTAATCGATTACCTATCGTTTTAATCGATTACATTGTACATTTGAGAATATTGATCTGTCTGTCTTAATCGATTACTAAATTTCGTAATCGATTACTTAGTGCATTTGGAAAAACATGACTGTCTGTCTTAATCGATTACTTCACAGAATAATCGATTACATTATTCATTGCTCAAACCCATAAAATATCAGGAGCATTTTAATCGATTACGTTCTTGAATTAATCGATTACAAATGCAAAATAATCGATTATAGGAGCGTGTTTAATCGATTATTTTCAGTTGAAAAGTTGTTATAAATAGAACCTCTTGCTCTGTGTTTTTGTAACTTGAGAATTTCGAAATCTGATCATTCACAAACACTCCTAAGCTTTCTTTAGTGTATTTTTGGGTTTCTAAAAGCATTTAGACTTCACAAATTTGTATGGGTTTTTGGTTTTACAGAAGTGAAGCATCATTGACTTTCAAAGCATAAGGAAAGGGATGCATTGAGTCTGTAATCTTTCTTTCTGTAAAATATAGGAACACTTCACACTTAACCAAGAGGGGGGGGGGGTGAATTGGTTAGCCTTGGTAATTTTAAAAGTTTATTAATCAAAATCAGAGTTTTTGCCCTTTTGGATCTTTATCACAAACATAACCAAGAACCTTTATCCAAAGATCAACCCAAGAGATGTAATGCTTCAAGAATCAAGTAGTTAACAAGAATTCACATAAAGCAATCAAATAATCAGAATTAGACAAACACACAATGAATTATATTGGTTCACTTCAAACACTATGAAGCTACATCCAGTTTTCTTCTACTCAACACTAGAGTAGAGTTCCACTGTTGCAAATAATATTCTTACAAGAAAATACAAGCCTCTCTTTATCAACCCTAGATAAAGTTCAGAAGTCTAAAACACTATTAGACCCTTAGAGACCAAACCCAAACTGAGAACACTACTCAGCTTCCCTTAGAGAAACACTATCTCTAGTTTTCATGCAAGAAACTCATTTACAATAGACAAGAAAATACAAAATTCAAAAGAGAATTACAAACTCAAAGAGTAAGGAAAGAAATCACCTGATGATCCAAAGATGAGATGTATTAGAATGAATTTACCAGGTTGAATGCAAATAACAAACTCAGAACATGGCTTTCCTTAAGCTTTGAGCAAAGAAAATCTTGCTTCACTCAATCCTTAAGACCCATATGAGTTTCAAGGAAGCAAGAACTCTATGAACCCAGAAATATTACTTAGAGAACGTTTAGAAACCATTAGAATCCCAGAATACAAATTACTCTCTTTTTTTAAATCAGTTGAGCATTGGATCTATTTATAATAATTTTTGTAATCGCTTGTAATCGATTAAATGCGCTCCTGTAATCGATTATTTAGTATATGTAATCGATTACCCACGCTCCTATAATCGATTAAAGTGTTTATAAGGATTCAATTTAACTACAACGAGCAATTTAATCGATTATCCCGATGCGTAATCGATTAAATCCGAAGTATGTATAAACATGAATGGACTGGGTAATCGATCACAATAATCGGTAATCGATTATATCCGAAATATGCATAATCATGAAATGTACTGTGTAATCGATTACAATAATCGGTAATCGATTATATCCGAAATTATGAAAAACATGTTTGAACTACGTAATCGATTATAATAATCGGTAATCGATTAAGGCAGAGTGATGATATAATCTATATGAGTAATGTAATCGATTACAGATTAGTAGTAATCGATTAAAAAGGTCACTAAGGCAGATTATATTTATTCTAAGTTTAAAATAATCGATTAATCCGATAGTGTAATCAATTAAGCTGTTCTTGAGAATTTTCCAGAAAGCATCAAGAACAAAATAATCGATTCTTTGCTTATATTAATCGATTAAACCAGTGAAATGCTATTTTTCCAAAAGACACTTAGTTTATTTCAAGATTCAAAATAATTTTCTAATGCCTTGTGATTTAATTCTTAAGCTTATGAATGATATGAATGCAATTACTTGGATCATCAGAAAACTTCCTTCCTTTTACATTTGATCACAAGCTTTTCTTCAATGCTTCAATCATGTTGAAAGTCCAAAACACTTCTTTATCTTCAAAATCTCTTTGTGCTTCAAGTAACTCCCCCTCAAATCAACAATCTCCCCCTTTTTGTCTTTAAACATGCCAAATTTGAAATTGAACAGCATTGGGTCTTGTGATTAACTAAAGAGTCTTCGTACCATTTTTCTGAGCTTTTTCAACACCTGAAAAATTCAAATTCCTTTGCAAGAAAAAGTGTTAAAGACATCTGTTTTTAACTTAGCATTCATTCACAACATATATTTGTTTATTGCAGCCAATTTGAGCCATTAACTCCCCCTAAGTTTTGCAAATAATGCAGTTGAAATTTTAGTTAAAAAACGCACAAAAAATAGGGGAAAACAGAGGTGAGAACAGAGCATCCTGAATTTCAATTTTTCTCCCCCTATTTGTCTTTTTAAAGGCAAAAATGCAAGGCACAACGGATTAATAATGAATAGAAGCATAATATTGTATTACTATTTGAATAAGAAGTACATCATAAGGCTTAAAATTTAAATAAAAACAGAGTACACCAAAACAAAAATAACTAAGGCTTTAAAATCTACAGATTCTTCATCCATCCTAAGAGTGGCCTCAATGTCATTTAGCCTTTCATTAATCTCCCTAAATGAGCCCTGAACTTCTGCTTTAAAGTCATGATGCATTTGTAGAAGCCCATCCATTTTGGCCAGCATAAGGGATTCAAAGTGGGAGTGAAGAGGCTGTTGAGAGGGGTTTCCCTCACTTGCAGAATCAGCCACAGGTTCTTCACTACCAGCCACAAATGGTTCTTGTTGTTGAGGCACATGGGGAGGCTGTCCACCCATCATCCATCCATCAGGAGTCTTGTGTAGTCCAAGCTTGGACAGATGCTTCTCCTGAATAAGGTTGTTGGAAGAATTGGTGTTGTCCACCACTTCATTAGAGACATCAATCCCAAAGTGATCAATGAATCTTGAGATTAGAACAGGATATGGAAAGGGATAGTTGAAAAGTCTCTTGGTTTTCATCATTACTTCTTGAAAAATAAGCACCCAGTTCATAGGAATGGAATTTGTGAGACCAAACATCAATTGTAGGTTCTTATCTGTGGCTTGGGCATGGTTGGTTACCCTTGGGGTTAAGACATAAGTGATGAGATAGTGGAGGAGTCTGTTTTCTGGTGCCATAAGACCAGTGCTTAACCTGTTCCTAATGGGTTGGTTTGGGTCAGTGAGGGATTCTCTATAGGTTCCTATTTTGCTATAGCCCCCTGGAGTTTCCTCAAATTTCCTCTCCCCATCATTGACAACTCCAACAATTGGACTCCCACAACTCAGGGGTGATGATCATTTCAACCCTTTAACAGTAGATTTAAAATGTTGACCATCCATAGAGCCTCTTCCACACGTGTAAAAGACTCTTACAAGATCAGGGTAGTAGGTACCCTTCAGTTCCATGAACCTCCTAAGACCTTGGGTTTCTAAGAGAGCAGGAAAGACAAATCCTTCTTTGATAAACCAGTCAAGGCTTATATATTTTGGTGAGCTAATGGGTTTGGTGGCATTATATTGCAGATAAGTCATTTAATCCGCTTCTTTGGTGAACCAAAGACTCAAACGATCAGGTGGAGGTTGGGGTTGAGGGTCAGAGGAAGATTCACCAACCTTTCTTTTCCCAGTCCTAACTCTTTTAGGTGCAGACATATTGAATCATAAATGAAGGATAAGGAAAGCTTGAAATATTGAGAATAGAAAGCAAGAGAGAAAGGGTTTTTGGTGTAAGGGAGAGATGAATCACAAAATCACTATATATAGGCAAGGATTAAACACACAACGTTCAGATTTTTCAAAAATATAGCTGTTATAGACAGTTAATGGAGGTTAATGATGATTTGGGCATTGCAGATACCCAGAAAAACTGTCAGAAATTACGTAACAGCTTAAATAATCGATTAAATCCATGAGTAATCGATTATTTCAGATCAGCAAATTTCAAAATTTACACTCTGTAATCGATTAATCCGTAAGGTAATCGATTACATTTGAGCTTTCCAGAGGTTGAAGATAACCTGTAATCGATTATATGACTCATTAATCGATTATATACATCAGGATAGGAGTCCAGTCATGGATCAAAGCCTTTTTAATCGATTATTGTAACGCCCCAATTTTTTAATCAGGGTCATTACCAAACATACACCACAATCATCCATATAATCAATCAGAGTTTTAAGCAGTTTGGAAGCAAATACTAAAAGTGACATCATCCAATGTCATTTGTATAGCACTGTACACTAGCATATGGTGAATATACATCAAAAGTTCCACTGTATAATTCAAAACTATACCAGATCCCCTCAGGGTACATCAAAATACATAACCAAAACGAAATACAAAACATCGGAGCTA
>PYAF01000251.1:83641-103576 GCA_007407185.1 Glycine tomentella
CGGTAGCCCATAACTTAAGAACTCCATAGTTAAGCGTGCTTGACTTGGATTAATTCTTGGATGGGTGACCTCCTGGGAAGTTTCTCAGAAAGTGTGTGAGTGAGGACAAAGCACACTGAAAAGTCTTGTGTTGGTATGTAGGGACAGTCGTTGATCCTGCAAGTGGCCGGGCGTTACAAGTGGTATCAGAGCAAGGCCTCTCTACCAGTACGGTGTGGTTCGAGGACGAACCAGGCGGAAGCTGGACTCCATAGTTAAGCGTGCTTGACTTGGATTAATTCTTGGATGGGTGACCTCCTGGGAAGTTTCTCAGAAAGTGTGTGAGTGAGGACAAAGCACACTGAAAAGTCTTGTGTTGGTATGTAGGGACAGTCGTTGATCCTGCAAGTGGCCGGGCGTTACATAGAATGTGTTTAGTAATTCGTAAACTAAGAATGTAAGTTCTATCTCAAAGCATAGATCCAAAAGCTTTAAATAGAAAACAAATTTAACAGAATGTAATCGATTAATACGTTATGTAATTGATTATTTTATGATATGTAATCTATTAATGTAACAAGTAATCGATTAAAATGTTCTTGAGACAATTTGAAAAATTTTGATGAACAATGTAATCAATTAATACGTTATGTAATTGATTAAAGTGGATAGTCTCAGTTATGAAATAAGTCATAGTAATCGATTACAGATAATCGGTAATTGATTAAGGCAATCATGCATATTCTTAAATGAACTTGTGTAATCAATTACAGTAGAGTGGTAATCGATTAAAATAGTCATGCATATTCTTGAATGAACTAGTATAATCGATTATAGTAGAGTGGTAATCGATTAAAACAGACAGACATGTTTTGCATTTTTTGCTATGTAATCAATTACGATTTGCTATAATCGATTAAAGTGTTCTTCATGACTTTTTCAAAGATAAACAAAACTTGTGTAATTGATTATCTCATTGTGTAATCGATTAAAACAGTGCAAAATAGATTTTTCAAAAACTAAGCCATGGAATGTTTCTTTTCAAATGCAAACATGTAAACCTTATGTTCTTTTCTTAAAACATGTATGCATGAATATTTTTATGCTTTATGCTATGCAAGGATCACAAGATAAGGCTCTTAAACTACTTTACAAATTACAAATGCTTTCAATTGAATGACATGTAAAAAGCTAAAATCTTTTAAGTGAAAGGGTTTCATCCTTGATCTTCTCTTCAGCTCCTCGTATATTCAACAGATAGATTAATTAATATTTGTCATTTGATTCATCCTTTTTTTTTCTTCTTCTTTTCCTTTATAGTTATCTTCATAAGTGACTAATCCTTCATCTTTTAGAGTCAAATTTGTAAGCATAGATATGTTACCTGTCATGTGTCTAGAGCATTTTCTGTCTAAGTACCATAATGATGATTTTGCTCTAAAACACACATGCACAAATCAAACTAAGTGCCAAAGAAAGGTACCCACTCAATGTTGGGTCCATAGGGGTTAGTCATTTTCTTCTTTTTCTTTGGAACCCAAATGTAATCTCCATTAGGCACATGGAACCTTCTACCATAGCTCCTATGAGATGTATGACCTTTCTTCATGCAGTGATTGCATGTTATAGATTTTGATGCTCTTTCAAAATGAGTCAATTGATTATATTTTGTTTTTGAAACAGCTCTTGGATTCTTCTGTTTTAGTGGTACATGAAAATAATAGGAATACCCACAATAACCAAGAGGGGTTGAATTGGTTAAAACCTTGGTATTAAAAAAAAAACTAAATCAAATTAGAGTTCAGGATCTTAATCACTTTCAAAACCAAGAAATCAATTTACTCAATCATATGTCTCAGCCCCAAGAATTCAATAGGTCAAAAACAGAACTTGTTGGGCAAAGCAAATGAATCAAGAATCAATGAGTATGATGAGAATAGAGATAGAAAAGCAACACACAAGCAATTTATACTGGTTCACTTAACAACTTGAAGCTACATTCATTTTCTTCTAATCAACACTAGATTAGAGTTCCACTATTATAAATTTCTATTCTTACAAGCTTTTACAAAACCCTCCCCTTTATCAACACTAGATAAAGAATAGAAATCTAAGACCCTATTAGAAATCTAAGGAGCAAGAACCAGAGAACACTACTTTGTTCTTGAATTGGAGAACCCTTCTCTAAAACCAAGCAAGAAGAACCCACTTTACAATATCAAACTTACACAGAAATTCAGAATCAAATTTACACACAAAGATTAAGGAGAGAGATAACCTGATGATCCAATAAATATTATGCACATGAATTACCAAATCAGGTTAAGAAAAAAATTGAATCAGATCAAGCTTTTCCTTAATCTTGAAAATAATCTTGCTCAAGAATCATTCAAAGACCCATTGATGTTTTGAATGAAGCAAGAAGTAAAAACACTTAGAAAATCACTTAGGAAAGTTTAGAAGACTTGTGTGAGCTCAGAAATATGAATGGGTATATCTCGCAAAGTTAGAAAATAAGTCAAGCCATCAATCCTATTTATACCAGAATTTGTAACTAACTGTAATCAATTAAACACGCCTGATAATCGATTAATCTGCATATGTAATCAATTAAAATAACCATGTAATCGATTAAACTGTTCAAGAATATTTCTGAGTTTCAACAACAAGCAAAATAATCAATTATCCCGAGCTGTAATCGATTAAGACAGAAGTCTCAGGATAACAAAATGCACTATGTAATCGATTACAAGATTTGGTAATCGATTAAAGCATAAGACTTATATTTTCAATATGAACAATGTAATCGATTACAAGTTGTGGTAATCGATTAAGACAGGGAAGTGACCTTTCTCAAATAGCCTATGTAATTGATTACGGATAATGATAATCGATTATCCCAGTAAGGCTTAAAATAATCTTTTGACTATGTAATCGATTCCAACACTTAAGTAATCAATTAAAATCATTAACAAATGAATGAGAAATTTAGGGGGAGTTAAAGCTTGAAATTACTTGCTATTGATGCATACATGACAGGAATGAATAATGAATGAAGCTCAGATATCTTTAACACTTGTTCTTGGAAAGAATTTTTTGAATTTTTAGGTGATAAGTAACGTACAGAAATATTCAAAGCTTTTCCATTAAATTCCAAAGACCCATTGCTTTTCAATATGAGATTTGGCATGTTTAAAGCCAAAAAGGGGGAGATTGTTGATTTGAGGGGGAGCTGAATGAAGATCAAGTTAAGATTCAAGCAAGGTTCAAGACTTGGAGGTTTTGGCTTTCAACATGGATCAAGATTTGAAGAAGTGATGTTTTTGATTTAATGTAAAAGGAAAAGAAAGCATCATGGTGATCCAAGCTTTGAATACATATCATTCATACATCATACAAGCATTGCATCATATAAGTCTTTAAGTAATTGATTTGAAACTGAAGAAAAAGCTAAATATTTTAGGAAAATAGCCTAGCACTGCTTTAATCGATTATTGAATTGAATGAATCAATTATTTTGTTCATAAGTTTTCTGGAAAATCAAACATGAACACTTTAATCGATTATTCCATCGTATTAATCGATTACATGAAAGTCAGCATACTTAGGATTCAGCCTTATGACTGGTTTAATCGATTACCATGATATTGTAATCAATTACATGTTTGTTTAGAAAAGACAGTCACTCTGGCTTAATCGATTACCACTCATTGTAATCGATTATATAGTTTAAATCATGTTTTGCACTCACGCTGGCTTAATCAATTACGGTGGATTGTAATCGATTAATCTACATTATCCAGATTTAGGATTGCTCTGGCTTAATCGATTACCATGTAATGCAATCGATTATTTTACTTAAACGGAAATTTTGCTTAAACTGATGTAATCGATTACACCATGGGTTAATTGATTATTTGACCCGTTTGTTGAAATTCTGGAAATCCAAAGACGCTTTTAATCGATTACAGGAGCGTCTGGAGCTTATTTAATTGATTATTTCCGTTACCTTTTTAACTATAAATTGAACTCTTGCCTCTTGTGATCACTAACTAACAGAGATTAAAGCTTTTTGACATTCTGAGCATACTAGAGCATCACTAAGGCAATATTCTGAGTTCTTTTGAGTCTTGCTTCCATAGAGTTATTCATAGATCACTAAGGAATTAGTGAAGCAAGCTTGTTCTGTCACAAAGGTTTAGGAAAGCTGGTCTGCATAATTGCTTTGCATTCAACCTGAGTATTTTCATTTCATATGCATTTCAATCTTGGATCATCAGGTGAATTCTTTCCTAACTCTTTGTGGGTATTAAGTTTTTTGCAGTAATTGTGAATTTTGTTGATTCTATTGAATTTGGGTTTTCTTGTAAGAGGGGATAGTGTTTCTCCAAGGGAGATAGGTTTTCTCCAAAGACAACTGAGTAGGTTTCTCAGTGTGGGTTTAGCTTCTAAGGATCTAATAGGGTTTTAGATCTCCGAACTTCCTCTAGGGTTGAGGAAGAGAAGCTTGTAATTGCTTGTAAGAAACATAATTGCAATAGTGGAACTCTACTCTAGGGTTGAGTAGAAGAAACTGGATGTAGCCTCATATGTTTTGAGGTGAACCAATATAAATCTTGTCTCTTGATTTATATTCTGTAGTTTACATTATATCTTGTGTGAATGATATCTTGTGTATTGTGTTTTCTTCTTTGTGAAGTTGATTCTTGAGGTATTACAAATCTTGGATTGATTTTGGATAAAGTTTTTCAATTGATTTTGTGATAAAGATCCAAAGGGAATTAAACTCTAATTTTAAACTCTGATATTGTTGAAAGAAAATTTTAATTTACCAAGGTTAACTAATTCACCCCCCCTTTTGGTTAAGTGTGAGTGGTTCTTATTTTCCACATATCCAACAGTACAAACTTTGTATTTCCATAAGGTTTTGCTCCATGTTTGTAACCCAAACTAGAAGTATCTCCAATATACTTTTGTCCACTTAGCATTTGATCTAAAGTGCATTTTCCTTTATAAAGCTTTTTCAAAAGATCAACTAAATAAAAATTTTCTGAAACCAATTGCATATATTTTTCAGATTGACCTTTTTTGAAATCATCCAATTATTTTTCTAAAGCTTTGCAATTATCTACATTTGTAAAAGAAGAAGCACACACACATCCATTGGCTTTGTAGCTTGAAAGAAGTTTCTCATTCTCTTCTTTCAACTTACAAAGTTCAACTTGTTGTTCAACAAGTTTAGTGATATGCCATTTAAGGTTACCTTTCAACCTTTTGTTGGATTTTGCAAGCTTTTGGGCCTCTTCATGTATATCATGGAAAGCATCAAAAAGTTGATCAAGTTTAGAGTTTACTTCTGATTCAACACTTGAGAGTTCTTCATCTTCACTAATTATGGAAGTGAAGCATACATTAGCCTTTTCATACTCACTTGATGAATTAGATGTTGTTGACGCATTGTCTTCCCATTCATTACAAGCTTTCTTTGATTTCCTTCTCACCTAGCTACATCTTCAAAAATATAGGACATTCAAATTTAAAATGGTATGGCTTACCGCATTCGAAGCATGAGAAGTTTGCATTGTTATTGTTGTCATTTCTCTTGTTGAACTTTGTAAACTTCTTGTTCTTTTTGTTCTTCAAGAACTTGCTAAATCTTTTGACTATTAGGTTCAGGTGTTCATCACTTTCATCTTCACTTGAGTATTCTTCTTTTTCCAGATTAGAAGTTGCAGCTTTCAAAGCTATACTCTTTTGCTTTTACATGCATTTTCATTATGTGTTAATTAAGACAATTCTAATTCATACTCAAGAAGCTTACCAAATAATGCAGCCATGGGCATCTTGGATAGATATTTTGATTCCTTGATTGCTATCACTTTTGGTTGCCAAGGTCTTGTTTGGACATTTCATACTCATGAATCAAGGCATGCTTCCTTGATCTTCTGACTTCATCTGTCCCTTCATGAGTGACTTCCAACATCTCCCACATCTCCTTGCACTTTTACACCTAACAGTTATAAAGAATTCATTAGAACAAAGTGCAGAAGTAATCATGTTCTTAGCTTTAAAATCATATTGAACAATTCCCTTTTCTGCATCAGTCATCTCATCTCATTCTTTGGGAATCATATTATTACCAAGAGTTTTCATAGGAATCAAAGGACCTTTTTCTATTGCATTTCAAGCACCTAGGTCATTTGATTGAATGAAAATCTGCATTCAATTTTTCCAAAAACTAAAATGCTCTCCTTCAAACATTAGAGGACAAATGAGGCAGGCACACTCTTTGAAGGTAATTTGTATGGTATTCATTTTCTTTAAAAAGGAAAGTGATCTTGAATAACACTCAAGAACCAACTCTAATATCAATTGAAAACAATGATGAATACACAAAATAACCAAGAGAGGGGGTGAATTGGTTAAAACATAGTCTTTACAATATCTTTAAAACAAGCAGCGGATTTAGGATCTTTTGTAAAATATAGGACACTTCACACTTAACCAAGAGGGGGTGAATTGGTTAGGCTTGGTAAATTAAAACTTTTCTAAAGCAAAATCAGAGTTTTCCCTTTGGATCTTTATCACTTTTGAAACCAAGAAACTTTATTCAATCTAATGCTCAGCCCAAGGTATCCAATAGCTCAAAACTTAGTTGATAAACAAAGTCACACAACCAAGAAAGACAGAATATAACCAAGACAAAGACAAGAATCAACGCACAAAAGATTTATACTGGTTCACTTCAAACACTATGAAGCTACATCCAGTTTTCTTCCACTCAACACTAGAATGGAGTTCCACTATTGTAATTTTCTGTTCTTACAAGTAATTACAAAGTCTCCCTTTATCAACCCTAGATAAAGTTCAGAAATCTAAAACACTATTAGATTCTTAGAGACAATCTCACTGAGAACACTACTCAGTACAACCCCTAGAGAAACATTATCTCTAGATTACAAGCAAGAAACCCAATTACAATAGACAATCAAAAATACATCCAAAATCAAAACGAATTTCAAACACAAAGTTTAAGGAAAGATATCACCTAATGATCCAATGAATGATATGCAGATGAATGATTAATCAGGTTGAATGATAAAAACAAACTTAGATCATCTCCTTCCTTAACCTTTTGAAAGAATCTTCTTACTTCAAGAATCACTTAATAACCCATAAGTGTTTTAGTGAAAGCAAGAACTCAAAGAACCCAGAAAATCACTAAGAGTGTGTTTAGAAGGCTTAAGTATGCTTAGAATACGAATTGATCAAGTTAGTAAAACAGCTGAGCAAGGGTTCTATTTATAACAAACTTTCTAACCGTCAGTAATCGATTACATACGCTCTTGTAATCGATTATTTTGCTCATGTAATCGATTATTTCAAGACTGTAATCAATTAAACTGTTCAACAAACTTCTGGATATGAGCAACGAACAAAATAATTGATTATTCCGTCTTGTAATCGATTAAAACAGAAAGTTTCACAAATACAAAAACACTATGTAATCGATTATGAATTCTGGTAATCGATTAAACCAGGAAGCTACATAAATTATATTGAACTATGTAATTGATTACTACATTTGGTAATCAATTAAACCAGGAGAACATGTTAAGTATAGACATATAATGTAATCAATTACAAACCTTAGTAATCGATTAAGACAGGAAGGTAATATTTTATGTTTAGCCTATGTAATCGATTAGAGCCTGTTGGTAATCGATTCAACTGTTCATCAAGGCAGTTTATAAATGAACTAAGGTAAAATAATCAATTATTCCGATACGTAATCAATTACATTATTCTTGAAAAGTTTTCCAGAATGCACTAAGAACAAAATAAACGATTCTTATCTTAATATAATCGATTAATCCAGTAGAGAACTTTATTTTTCAAAAACTTTTGATTCAATTCAAAAACTTAAACAATTTATCAAAGCCTTGTAAATTCTATTACTCAAACTTATTGCCTTAATGAATGATATGAATGCAGTGCACTTGGATCACCAGAAATGCTTCTTCCTTTTACATTTAATCACAAATTAATCTTCAAGGCTTCAAGGCATGTTGAAAGTTCAAAACCTTATTCTTGAATCAATCTTTGCTTATGCTTCAAGCAGCTCCCCTTGAATTCAACATTTTTATCACAATTAAACCAAGAATGCTTCAATCAATCAAACCACTCAGCCCAAGAAAACAATTATGAAAACTTCACTTGTTGAGTAATGAAGAATTCACCAAGAATCACAGATTAAGATGATAAGAAGAGATTAAAGAAAGTAATCAACACAAAGAGCTATATTGGTTCACCTCTCAACAAGAAAAGCTACATCCAGTTTCTTCCAACCAACCATGGTTAGAGTTCCGCTAAATCAAAATTTGTTCTTTACAAGCTTTATAATAATCACCCTTTATCAACCCTAGATAAAGAATTGAAATCTAAAACCCTATTAGGCTCCTAGTGATCAAGGGAACCCTTCTCTATTCTTTCCTCTAGAGAACACTACTCTAGAAAAAGCTTAAAGAACCCTTTTGAAATAGCAACTTACAATTTGAAATGTAAAAGTAAATTACACACAGAAACTAATGGAGAGAAACAACCTGATGATCCATAGTATATGAATGCAACTGATTACCAATCTTGATCAAGGTTGAAAGCAAACAAGTTTCTTATCAAACTCTCCAAAAGCTTCTTTGAAATCTTGCCCAAGAAATCTTTCAATACACCATGAAGGAGCTTTGTTACTCAAAGAATCTCTTCTTACTTCAGAAGGCTTTTGAAAACTATGAAAATTCATAATATAGTGAGTTGTGATTTTCAAAAGACCCAACAACTATTTATAACAAATTATTGTAACTGAATGTAATCGATTAAATCTCCCAAGTAATCGATTAAATCTTACTTGTAATTGATTAAAAACAAACTTAATTTAAAATGTTCTTCAGTTTTCTGGAAAGGATACATGAACAATGTAATCGATAACCAGATAGTGTAGTATTCAAAACATGCTTATGTAATCGATTACGATTACCTTGTAATCCATTAAAGCATACAGACTTATTTTGTGTTTTTGTGATGTGTAATCGATTACGATTTGTTTGTAATCGATTAAAGTGTTCTTCATGGCTTTTTAATATATTACACAAGCAAGTAATCGATTAAAGCAGTGCACATTTTGATTTTCCAAAACCTAAGCCATGAGAAATTTGTTTCTTATGCAAACATTAAAACCTTTATGCTTTTATCAAATCATGTATGCATGCTAATAATCATGTTTATGCAATGCAAGGGATCATCAGATGATGCTCTTAAACAACTTAACAAATTACATGTGTCTTCAATTGAATGTCATGTATAAAGCTAAAACTTCAAAGAGCTTCTTGATCTTGGTCCACTTCAAGCTCCCCTTGTGTCTAACAAAGTGCGTTACTAAAGTGACGTTGTTTAGAAAAGCAATTATTACTTAATCAATTATCAATAAAAAAATTATTTTTCTATTACAAAATTTAATGTGATTTAAGTTAGATACTTACTCTGACAACTTTAACATTGGAGCAACATTTTATATAAAATTTTTAAATTTATATGACATTGTAGACTAAACAAGTTTAAAATAAATTACATTACACTTTCCTTTTAAACCAAGCTGAAGCTCAAGATATAATTATCCAAGGAAGTAGTAGCAACCCGTTGCATTAGGAGTTGATTGGAAAAAATTCCTAAAAGCACTTTTGTTAAAGAAATACTATTAAATATACTCATGTCAAATAATAATTGATTAAAATGCTCCAATTTAAAACAATTATTCTAATACAGTTGAAATAATATATTTTCATCAATTTGAACTGTTAGATAAACAAAATTACCTTGTGTTAAAATTTTAATCGAAAGGATCTGATGGTGCAACTTCAAATGTAAGAGACAACACATAGGTTTGTTTATTTAAACTTTAAAAAAATTAAAATTATTCTAAGAAGCATATAAAATTTGTTTCTTGAAAAAATCAATTTTTTTAGAAAAAAATAATTTGAAAAAATATATCAAAAAGGTATAAAATTACTTATTTTATTATAAAAAATTTAAAAATAAACTTTAACAAACAACACATATTCGAGTCTCTTATAGTTGATAGCACTATCAAATATATAAACTAATGAAAAACATATATCAACAAAAGAAACATCAAATATCAAAAGTGAGTAGAGACTCGTAAAATTATTGTATTTTGACCCACTAAAACATGTGGTTTGATTTCTATTTTTAGCTAGGTATTGCTATTAGCACTACCAAATTTGTTATTGACATTATCCATGTGGGTGCCTTTTCGTGGTATTCCCATATTGCCCTTGACAAGAAACACATTTTTCACCCCATTTGCAAAACACTTGTACAACAAAATTACTATTTTGTTGTTAATTTTTTTCACCCCCATTTGTAAAACACAAATATGTTTCTGTTGTACATTTTGATAGTTAGACAACGAAAGTGTGTTTCTGTTGTGTTATTTTTTTGTTGCTCCCATTTGCTCACATTTTTGTTGTTGAGATGAGAAATTGTCCAACAGAAAAGAGTTTCCGTTGTTATATTTTTTTTCTGATGCATTGTGCACAATGGAAACACATTTTTGTAACAAGTTGTACAACGAAAACATGTTTATGTTTTGTAAAATGATTGTAAAAAAAATAACAACAGAAACATGTTTTGTTGTTATTTTCATTTGTTGGCCATAATAATTAAATGTTAAAGTCTTAGCAAACTTTATAGTCCACATTAAATAAATAAAAACATTTTAGCTAAAGTCTTATCATGTGTCAAATGAATACCCATAATAGTACTTAATACAAGACGAGTTAACTAAAACAAAAAATCCTCAGTGATGTCCACTACATATTGAGATCTTACACTCGAATGAAACATCAATGAGTTGATTCTTCTATGTGTCGTAGGTACGGTCTTTGTCATGAACGAGTTTCATTATGCAGTATGTACTCCATTGTGGTGCAATAGGAGATAGGGAACAATCATCCTTCAAATACAGATATATTATCATAGAAAATGGTATAGTTAAGTTAGTTAACAAATCAATTAAGTGTTACAATACTAAAAGATCTCTTAAGTAGATGTTGTACACTTGCCCAAAGTGATTTTCATTAACAAATCCAATTGCAATATGGCATTGTTGTGCCATAGATGGTGTCGAGCTCCTGAGCGAAAAGAAAGTTCAACTTTGGAACATAGATAAGGAAACCAAGACAACATTATACCGACTATCAATGACATAACCCATGCAAAAATGGTCATCCACTTCTCAATAGATGTTATCTGGTGAGGCTGAACATGCAAAGAGTTTAACAATTTAATCGGTTTGTCTTGTGTGCCAAACAACTCAACATATTAAGAATTCCATGTTTGAAGATCCTAAATCAAGTCTTACCAAACTAGAGTCCATGATTCCTCACCCTCACCTAGTAAAGTTGTAATTACCTTGTAAGCACAATTTTCATTGGGTCTCACATCAATAATTTTTATAGTGTACTGTTGCAATGGATCGAGAAATTCATAAGGATTGTTTTGTCTGCTTTTTGTTACTGACATCTTTGTGGACCACACTTGTAGTTCCCAAATTACCAATTATCGTGTTCATTTCATCGACTTCGCTCCCACATTGAAGGTGCACATTTAGTAGATTTCATAGACTTTGATGTACCCTTTCGTTTGAATTTCTCTGAAGGGGGACACATTGATGTGGTATCCAGAAATGCAAGTTTACAAACCTTATTCTTCAATGTCAATTTTTTGCCCACGTCAAGCTGTGAAAATCTATTTAACAATGCATCGATCTCATTTACAAGAGTTAAGTCCCCTAAGAATCACCTGCGTTGTTTGTACCACTAATGGATAACATCTTCCAATGAACATGAATAGACGACAAGGGTATTGAGCCGCTGATACGGCTATACCTAGCAAGCTCACAAGCACAAGATATACCATGAATAGTTTTGAGTGTGCAGCCACAAGATGAACTATCAATACCATCGGTTGCAGAGTGCTTATACTCATCAAAGATTAAACTTTGTGTTTGTGATGAAACAAAGCAACATAATCTCTTGTAAAATGGTGTATTGAACCTGTGGTTAATCACGTTGATGATTTTATGAAATGACGTCTTAAGTTTAGAATGTTGCAGCATAAGCATGTTATTTATTGCATCCCAAAAAGTACATAAATCCCCCATGCTATCATGAAGCAACCTTTTTAGTCTTGCATGTGTGCCTTTAACCCTGTAAAGCAATTTAGTGTAATGTCAGAAGATACATAACAAAAAAAATGTGAAACAAGTAGGTAATTACAAAAATATACCTATTTGTTGTTGTGTTTCTAAGATGCATAACATGATCGGTTCATGCTTGTACAAATTTCTCCCAATGATGCAACAATCATGTATAGTAAACATACTCCTAAAATGTCAAACAACGTGCGCACATGTTTGTAAAGCTTTTGAACTATTGCTCATATATTTGCTCATCAGTAGAATTCACTAAGGTTGCCCAAACATCCATCACATCGTCCCAGTCTTTTGCCTTAGTCACAGGCATCTTGGATTTTGCTCTGACATTCTTGGAAATGTGAAATTCACATAAAAAGTTGGTTGAAGAAGGAAATCTTCAATGCATTCATCATAGCAAGATCTTTGTCAGTGACACTCACCTGAGGAAACATATCATCCTTCAACGACAATCATTTGACCTTATTTAAAGCCCATTCAAACTTGTTCTTCCTCTCAGATTGTAAATAAGCAAATGCAACATAAAAATGTCATTTTCATTGAAGTCACACCAACAATCTCCAACAACAAAAGATGATATTTGTTGGTGTTATAAGTAGTATCACAAATCAACATTGTTGAAAATGAATTGAATAGCTTGATGGAATCTGGATGAGACCACATTATATCTTTGGCAACATCTTGAGTGTCCACTCTTCTGAACCAATATACAAATTGATCACGTTTTATCAACTTCAGTAGATGTTGTACCTCTATTTTTGAACCTCTTTGCTTATGCCGATATCTTTGTCATTCATTTTATATGGTCTTGATGGAGTGACATTTTTTTTTATCTTGATCTTTGATTGTTAACACAATTTGACCTAGCTTCCACATGCTTTTTGTCATTTGGCTAAGCATGGTTTTTTTCTTCATTGTTTAAATGACTAACATACGCATGTCCCAACAACGTTTCACTAACTGTGGTTATGAACATCACAAATAACAAAAAGTTTTCAAGCTACCTCTTGGACAAACTTTTCCTTTACTTTAAATGGACACCAACATTTTCTAGTTTCAATACTCTTACAGATTATCCTTGTATTGCTTGTACTTTCCTCCATTTTCACAACCCACTACAACATAAATTTTCTTCTCATTTTTTGACTTATGAATGACAAGAACAAATTCAAGACTCTTCCCCAAATCTGGAACCTAGTGCTACAAATCATCTTGATGTGCACAAACCTAAAAAAAATATTTTTCTTCACTTACACAACATACACATACACAAATATAAAATAAATTGTCAATTGATCAAGATACCTTATAAGTCATGAAATGATTGGAAAAGTTAGGGTAATCAGGTTGGGGGGGGTCAATGTCCAACCCATTGTCAGGATCTTTATGTTGATTTCCCAAACCATCAGGATCTATAGGCATTTCATCTTATTAATTGGGATGGTAAAAATCATTTTTGCCATCATTAAGTATTCTTCGAAAACCACAAGGCATTGTAACTTCATTAGAAAAAAAATGTATTACAATCCATGTATTCTCTACAAAAATTTTAATCATAAATTTGTGAAACAAGATTTTTTGTTGTTGAAGTTTTTGGAATTTCAATAGCTTTGGTCCCCTTTCCCATTCTGTTTTTTGTTGTTGCAAAAATAACCTTTTTAATTGTTAAATTTTAGCCCGTCATTTACTTTTTGTTAAAGGCTTTCAATTCATGCATCCCCTTTTTTTCTTCCGCGCCTCCAAAAAACTCCAATAGACAAGAAAAACTCTCACCTAGGCAACCCCTATTACAAAATGGTCATTCTTGAAGAGAGTTCTATTATGGAATAGATATTACTGAATAGTTTTTTTTGTATCCCTATGCACTTCCAAAATATCTAATCTAGAATATATAAAACCAAAATAGCTATTTTGAAAGTGTATAGGAATCCAAAAAATACCTATTTTGGAAAATGAAAATCATATTCCAGAATAGGATTGCAAATTTTTTGACACCCTTTCACTTCTTCTTCTTCACTTATTCACTCGTTCTTTTGTTCAATTATTCATTTATATGTGTCTTCGTATTAAGGATAAGAAACATCTTATTCATTTAGATTTGCCTTGACTTCCTCAATGCTAGCGAGATCTGTCTTTTGATAAGTAGAAGATTAAAAGAAGCGTCTTTATTCATTTAGATTTGTCTCGACTTCCTCGGTGTTAACATTAGTGTCTGTGTCAAAGGAGACCTTGACACACCTAACGAAGTGTACAAACTTGAAGAAGGGTGCAACAAGGATGCACTCGTGGAAGCATTGGCCTTACAATTAACATGTGTCAACACTTACTCGCACACCTTGCAAAGCATCACATGAAGTGAAGGTCAATGAGGGTGAGAGTTGAGGTCATGCTTCACAACAAGTTCAAGATCTTTTCTCCATTGGCATTGCCCGTTTATAGTACCGGTGCAAGGAAAGGGAAGGGTTGTACTTAATACAAAGGAAAAGAAAGGGGTGCTAGGGTTAAGGACATATTTGTCCATTCACTTTTCTTATGGGGTGTATGAAGCAAAAAATGGGAGTAAGAAGTAATTGCCTTTGTCAAAATCTTCAGTAGGCCCATAAGTAAACGATTTAAATTGGGTTGAATTGGTCCATTTTGTGCTAACTACACCCCGATACTAAAAATCATTAAAAACATTAAAATTGCATTTTTATTCCTAAGCCTGATTTGTACTTCTTGATAACATAAAAAGTTTATGGTATGCCAATGTGATGTTATATTATGAACAAACATTACTTAATAATAGAGACTAGAATTATTTATAGAAAAAATACTACGACGAAAAACATTTTAAAAAATGTTTAGGAACTAAAAATAAAAAATTGACAAAGTTTAGTAGCCAAAAATATAATGAATTTAAATTATTGTTTTCCATATTTTTCTATAATTGAAATCTTATTTAAATTTGAACATATCAAGTTTAATTTTAATTAAATAATACTAATAATCATTGAACCAAACATTGTCTTTGAAAAATTCTATTTGAGTAAGACAGGACAGAACCTAAGACCTCAAATTTTGAACCTTAGGTTAGCTTAAACACAGAAAGCAAGAAAACTATAACACAAGGATTTATATTGATTTGTCTCAACCCTCGAGACTACGTCCAGTTCTTGGTAAACCACCAAGTTCCACTATCTTCTTCAAAGACACATGTATTCCTCATGGCCATTTTTGTCTCTTACAAACGAAGCTTTACAACAAGCTTGAACAACCCAATATTTTTTATCCTACCAACACAATTTTGGCTCTAAAACAAATCTAAAGATTTGTATGTTTGGGTCATTGACTAGCTCTTAATTGTCTTACAAACGAATTTACACTTTATGTAATTATTCTTTTCTCTCAAGATGTTTAAGGTGTTGTGAGAGCTTTTGAACTTTACAACAATATACACAACTTTTTATAGAAAGAATTTGAATGACAACGCATAGGTTCGTAAATCAGTTATATAAAACTTTAACTTTAGGTAGTTATATGTCTTTTTTTTCAAGTGTTTGTTGTTTCTAGATAAATATATTTCTTCACTTGAGCTTGTGTCTAAAAAATGTGACGATTGGAACATTTAATACTAGTTAAGTTGAAACAACCCACATCAATTAATTCACATGCTTGATGACTAATTTTCTTATTTTCAAAGACTAATGTAATAACCTCACCACTTTAAGGACTAAAATACTATTTTATCCAAATTATAAAAATAAATAAACTTTATTTTACTAAATTAACAACCATCCATTAATTATACTATATTTTTGTAGGGTAACTATACTTTCATTAAAAATCGTAAAAATCAGAAAACTAAATTTACATTTTTTAATCACGGGTCTATCTTGTTAAATAATGTGTATGGGTTATTGCAGTTTGCAAATTTCGTTATATGTGAGTTGATTATTATTGATGAAAAAAAGAATTAAATCAATCGATATGCTTATAAAAAATAAATAAATCAATCGATATTTATAATTTAGAAATTAATAATTTGATAACCTAGTATCCTATTTGTGGAAGAAGAGGAGGTATGAAAAAAAAACTCTTCAGAACAAATGTGCTATACTGCCATCCTTCGGGGCAAACGCAAATCAAATTAAACTATACAAAAGTGCTGTTGAAGAGAGAAAGTAAAGCAACCAAAGCAAAGAAAAACCCTGGCTTCAGTTCAGAGCAAAAATAAATAAAAATAAATAAACATGTCCCTCCACCGCCATGTTTGCACAATCACCTCAAAGCTCTCAGCAGCGGCAGCGATCCCTTGGAAGTACAAGAAATTCGCCATAGCACAGGGCCAGAAGTCCCTCACTGACTACCTCCACGCCACTCGCTGCATCCCTTACGCCTACGCTGACCAAATCGCCAAGAACTCCCTCACATCCCTCACCACCCTCATCACCACTACTCTTGGTGGTTCCTTCTCCCCTCCCCACTTCCCCCACAACCTTAACAAGTTCCTCAGGTACCACCCCATCAACGAATTTGAGTTCTTCTTCGAGAGCATCGGCATTCATCCCTCCAAGTTCGCTTCTTTGCTGCCCCAAGACAAGTTTTTTTTCTCAGAAGATGATACCCTTTTGAATGCTGCTTGTGTTCTCCATGAATTTGGGTTTCCCTGGAACAGGCTTGGGATTTTGTATGTGGAGAGTGGCTGTGTTTTCAAGTGGGGTGCTTCTGAGTTGAAGGGTAGGCTTTGTGGGTTCAAAAGGTATGGTTTTTGCAATGCGCAGGTTGTGGGGATATGTTTGGCTTTTCCCTTTGTGTTTGATGGCCAAAAGGGTGATGAGGTTGAAGCTTTGTTTTGTGATCTGGAGTTGCTGCTTGGGGAGCTTGGTTTGGCTGAGTGTGTTGAGGGGAAGGGGCACAATAGTGGCAATGATTGGATTGGGGTGTGTAGGAAGATAAGGTTGTTTTATGATTTGAATGGTGGGAGGAGCTTAGTGGAGCTCGTTGGAGGGAACAATGTTGTTGGTGTAGGTGTCATTTTGGAGCATGGGGAAGAGGAGTTGGTTCAAGCAACTGAGTATTTTTGTAGTTTTGGTGCGAAGAAGGAGGATGTGGCACGGTTGATTGTAGATGGACCGGAGTTGTTGGAGCTTGATTTGGAGACACGGGTGGTTGATGTGGTGAAGCTGTTGAAATACTTTGGGATGAGCTCCAACGATGTTGAGGATGTTAGGAGGGATTATGCTCATGTGTTGGGGACAGTTAAGATGGGTAATCTGCCCAATGTGATGAGGGCTTTGGGTTTACATGAGTGGTTCTTTGATAAGATCAAAGATGGGAATCATTGGTTGTTAGTTAGTTTTGTTGCGAGCTATCCTGATGAAGTCCAGGATGAAGGCTATCTAGGTTGCTTGAAGGCGATTCAGGTGTCGAGAACCCCAACTCACAATATTAGCAAGTTGAATTTCCTGCATGCCATTGGCTTTGGCGAAAATGCTTTGACCATAAATGTGTACGCTCAGATGCATGGAACAAGTGTCGAGTTACAAAAGAGATTTGATTGCCTTCTATGTCTTGGGATTGAGTTTTCAAAGGTCTGTAAGATGATCACGATTCATCCTAAGATTCTTAGCCAAAACCCTCAAAATTTAGAGCAAAAGGTTAATTTCTTTTGTCAAGAAATGGGACACTCGCTGGAGCATTTGGTCACTTTTCCAGCATTCTTGTGCTTTGACTTAGAGAACCGCATTAAGCCTAGGTACAGGTTCCATATGTGGATTATGGAAAAGGGTCTGTCTTCCAAAAAATATTCCATTGCAAGCATGGTTGCAACAAGCAACAAGAATTTTGTTGCTCGTGCTTTTAAAATTCACCCAGCTGCTCCGAAACATTGGTTTGAGCAATTCTATCCGAGGAGCTTACTGGAGCTCGTTGGAGGGAACAATGGTGTTGGTGTAGGTGTCATTTTGGAGCATGGGGAAGACGAGTTGGTGCAAGCAACTGAGTATTTTTGTAGTTTTGGTGCGAAGAAGGAGGACGTGGCACGGTTGATTGTAGATGGACCGGAGTTGTTGGAGCTTGATTTGGAGACACGGGTGGTTGATGTGGTGAAGCTGTTGAAATACTTTGGAATGAGCTCCAACGATGTTGAGGATGTTAGGAGGGATTATGCTCATGTGTTGGGGACAGTTAAGATGGGTAATCTGCCCAATGTGATGAGGGCTTTGGGTTTACATGAGTGGTTCTTTGATAAGATCAAGGATGGGAATCATTGGTTGTTAGTTAGTTTTGTTGCGAGCTATCCCGATGAAGTCCAGGATGAAAGGTATCTTAGTTGCTTGAAGGTGATTCAGGTGTCGAGAACCCCAACTCACAATATTAGCAAGTTGAATTTCTTGCACGCCATTGGCTTTGGCGAAAATGCTTTGACCATAAATGTGTACGCTCAGATGCATGGAACAAGTGTCGAGTTACAAAAGAGATTTGATTGCCTTCTATGTCTTGGGATTGAGTTTTCAAAGGTCTGTAAGATGATCACGATTCATCCTAAGATTCTTAGCCAAAACCCTCAAAATTTAGAGCAAAAGGTTAATTTCTTTTGTCAAGAAATGGGACACTCGCTGGAGCATTTGGTCACTTTTCCAGCATTCTTGTGCTTTGACTTAGAGAACCGCATTAAGCCTAGGTACAGGTTCCATATGTGGATTATGGAAAAGGGTCTGTCTTCCAAAAAATATTCCATTGCAAGCATGGTTGCAACAAGCAACAAGAATTTTGTTGCTCGTGCTTTTAAAATTCACCCAGCTGCTCCGAAACATTGGTTTGAGCAATTCTATCCGAGGAGCTTACTGGAGCTCGTTGGAGGGAACAATGGTGTTGGTGTAGGTGTCATTTTGGAGCATGGGGAAGACGAGTTGGTGCAAGCAACTGAGTATTTTTGTAGTTTTGGTGCGAAGAAGGAGGACGTGGCACGGTTGATTGTAGATGGACCGGAGTTGTTGGAGCTTGATTTGGAGACACGGGTGGTTGATGTGGTGAAGCTGTTGAAATACTTTGGAATGAGCTCCAACGATGTTGAGGATGTTAGGAGGGATTATGCTCATGTGTTGGGGACAGTTAAGATGGGTAATCTGCCCAATGTGATGAGGGCTTTGGGTTTACATGAGTGGTTCTTTGATAAGATCAAGGATGGGAATCATTGGTTGTTAGTTAGTTTTGTTGCGAGCTATCCCGATGAAGTCCAGGATGAAAGGTATCTTAGTTGCTTGAAGGTGATTCAGGTGTCGAGAACCCCAACTCACAATATTAGCAAGTTGAATTTCTTGCACGCCATTGGCTTTGGCGAAAATGCTTTGACCATAAATGTGTACGCTCAGATGCATGGAACAAGTGTCGAGTTACAAAAGAGATTTGATTGCCTTCTACGTCTTGGGATTGAGTTTTCAAAGGTCTGTAAGATGATCACGATTCTTCCTAAGATTCTTAGCCTAAACCCTCAAAATTTAGAGCAAAAGGTTAATTTCTTTTGTCAAGAAATGGGACACTCGCTGGAGCATTTGGTCACTTTTCCAGCATTCTTGTGCTTTGACTTAGAGAACCGCATTAAGCCTAGGTACAGGTTCCATATGTGGATTATGGAAAAGGGTCTGTCTTCCAAAAAATATTCCATTGCAAGCATGGTTGCAACA
>PYAF01000251.1:103676-128162 GCA_007407185.1 Glycine tomentella
AGGTTAATTTCTTTTGTCAAGAAATGGGACACTCGCTGGAGCATTTGGTCACTTTTCCAGCATTCTTGTGCTTTGACTTAGAGAACCGCATTAAGCCTAGGTACAGGTTCCATATGTGGATTATGGAAAAGGGTCTGTCTTCCAAAAAATATTCCATTGCAAGCATGGTTGCAACAAGCAACAAGAATTTTGTTGCTCGCACTTTTAAAATTCACCCAGCTGCTCCGAAACATTGGTTTGAGCAATTCTATCCAAGAAATTTGCAAGTGTGATGACAATGATTTTTTACAATTGTGATTTTCTATGAAACTCCAACAATTATTCCAAACTAATTTGTACAGATTCTTAAACTTGGTTACTTCCTATTTTTTGGTTTGGCATTGAAGACAAACCTTTTGGAGTTTGGATATTGTTGGAGAAATTGTGAGAGAGGTGTATTTGCTTTGCAGTGATAGTGAGACATCGAGAATGGCCTGGAAATTTCTTATCATGCTTTACTTCATTCTTATGACCTGATCTCAGTCCTGATTCAGAGAGAAAGAAACTCCAAATTCTGTGAACCATTAGTTGTGCTTCTTCAAAGTGATTATATCAGAGGTAGGACGACCATTTGTAAGTATTTGTACTTTTAACATGACCTCATTGATTTGATACTTTCAAATGAACTTGTTTTCCCTTTTAAATTTTAAAATTGTGTATATGATAAATAATTCACAAATTATTCAGTGCATCTTTGATGGGATGGTTAAGGCCAGAGGTTGGCTCATATACTGGTACTAAACTTTATCACATTCTAGAAGCTTTAGAATGGGTAGAGTTTTCCATTTCCCTAAACTTTTAATCATAAAAAAATTCAGACATAGATTCTTGGACTTAGCACATGTTTGGAATATCTTCTATTTGTGGTCAAAATTTTATAATGCAAGTGCTGCAGTGAGAACCTGTAGCTGAAAAACTTTTTTTTTTTATAAAATTAAACAAACCACATATGCTTATTTTCTCCCCAAGGAGATATTATTAGATCCAAGGTTTTACCATAGAAGATCAGATTATTCTAATTATTTCCCAATATACTTGTTTAATACTAACAATCTAAATATATAAGTATTTCCTAATGAGTAATGATATAGCTGTTGAGGAAGTGAGTTGGATGGGAACAAATGTTTTAAGTATTTGTTTCTCTTCCTCTCTTGGATCCAATGTTGCTTATGAATAGTTTCATTCACTTTTGCATGGCTTTTCACAATTATTTATTTGGTTTCTCTATAAAGATTAGTTGTTTATCTGTTATCCAGAGAGTTGGTCAAAAATTCACCAGAAATTCTAGCATCACTTAATATTCTTCACTTTATAGTTATTTTACTGTAGAAAAATGGGGAAATCGAAATTTTGATGAATTTCTTTTCAGTGAGTGTAAGGAACTGAGAACAAATCCATCCTTCTCTAGGTAAGGTGAGGATTAGGGAAGGGAAGGTCTAGAGGGTTACTTTATCTTATATGTAACACCTATTAGTGGACCCCAAGGTGAAGAATCAAGGATATGAAACCTTTTTATACAAGACCATCCAATCGTTTGCATGTTACCATATTTTATGAAATACCATTATGAAAGGTTATAAGAAATGACGTGACGGAAAGTAATATTAGGTGCATTTCAAAGCTGTGCTGCATGTTATACCATAGCAATATTGACCTGCATTTTTGGCAGAAAAATGATATTTTTGTCTAGGATGGAAGTTGTACCATTGAATGCAAGTCTATGTCAAGTCATTCTGTTTCCAGATTTCTGAATGTTCCTAGGACCATTTCTAGCTCTTCTAATGCTTTTGTGGGTCTTGTTTAGTTTACCTTGTTTCTGAATACTATTTATGTATCAAACATCTTGTGCATTGACTTTCATATAAGAGTTTTGTAGAAGTTTCACAGAAAATCAGTTTGGAATTGACTTAAACTAGTATCTGCCACAGTGAAATATATTGCAACTTTTATTACAGTTGTTCAGGACTGTCTAGTTCTGGGGATATTGTTGGAAGATTTCTTTTACTAAAATTTTATTCATGTTGCTAACTTATCGGGTGATTATTAGTATTGGAAGATATCTTTATTACAGGACTTGGAATGTTGAAACATATATTAGGATAATTTTTTAATGTTTGATTCTTTCCTCTTTTGTTTTATTTAATTATGTTTAGATTTTTGTGTATTAAAATCACTATTTGAGATGTTGGAGGATTATGCTTCTCTTTCTTACTTAAAAGTAACACTGCATTCCATCATGGCCTTAACCAATCTTGAGTAACAAAGCAGGTAACAGAGAAGTTCATTCTTTCTTAAAAGTAACACTGCATTCCATTACGGCCTTAACAAGGTAACAAGGCAGTTCATATAAGCACTCACCCAAATGCACACTCTATTTCTGCATTTTTTTTCATCTGAATCAGTCCTAGTTTCTATTTTCTTTCATTTTTTCAACAATGTCTCATTCTAAAAGATTTAGGGAATCAAGGTGCTCATTGGTAACCTGGACTTCCTTCAAGCTGTGACCCATTGAACTAGAAGATTATTCTTTTCTTGTGATCCATTTCTCTTGCATCTTCATGTGCAATGCCATATTGTAAGGTACAGAATATCTGATTCACCTTATTAAATTTTGGTTGAACTTATTTTTTTTTGGTTTTTATACTTAGGGTGTGCTTATGTTTCTGCGGATGACAGAAATTGTTTTGGGAAATTCACATTTGTCAAGCTTGAAATAAAATTTAAGAATTGAGGCTTATCTTTAGCTCTCAATGGAGTATCCGAATATCAATTATTAATTTGGTGGGAATTATTAAAAAAAGGCTAGTAATTGTGTTGAATATTTGTGAAACTATTGTAACTGAAATTTTGGAAGTAACTCAAGTTGTTTGGCTTGTTGTTTTGGTACATATGCTTAAGTAAGTTTTTCCCAATCCCAAGTTTCCTTCAGATGCTATTATAGTGCTCATAAATTGAAAGAGATGTATTTCCCACACGAACATGCAGAAACTTCACATAATTAAATTAAAAAAATGGTTTAAGAATGTGGAAAAGGTGATTGAGGTTGGGACTTGTTAGTTGGAGGAGTGACTATCTTGATGACATGAGTATCCTTTATAACATGAGTATTCTTAATAATAAGCAAATATTGTTCGCTATCTATCTTAAACTCACCTTTGACAAGTTATGATTGAGCTAAGACAATGGAGGTTTAGGATTAAGTGTTATTGTTTCTGAGACTTAGGGAGTTTAGGCTTAGGATTCATAGTCATCAATCGTGGTTACTTATATTTTTCCTTAAAATATTATCTTGCTAACTTTTATTGTGCCTCTTTTGTGTGCACCATGTGATGCCTGGGAGTCTTGCACATGATGAACCAAAATGAAGAAAATAGAGAAACCATCTTGAATCATCAAGCCTACTTTGTACCAGTTATGGTGATATCAATGTATATACAAGTTTAGAAGCATTATGAATTGAATAGTAAACACCTAGTTAAAAATATTAGCAGTAGACAAAGTGGGAACGAAGCTTGTGTTTGTATATATATAGTGCTTTATACTATTCTAGTACTAGACCCACTTTTAAGGAAAAATAGTTAAATGTTATATAATGGTTTATGTTTGTAAGAGCTAAAAGGAAACCATAAAAACAATGTGTTACCAAATAAAGGCATCACCAATGTTTTAAGAACTAGACTGGACAAAACCTGATGGCTCACCCAGTTCGTTTTGCTGAAAGGATCAGAAATGTATTGGACCCAATGTGATTGGATTGAAGCAACTGATTTTGTAGATAATTGGTAACTGCAAAGACTAGAGGGCTGCCTCAGAAGTGAAGGGTTGAGGAGCAATAGAAGCTTGAGCAATGGCTCGAGCTTGGTGATATGAGAAGAAATGATGGAGCCCAAATCCATATCCATCCCCATTTGGATCCCATAAATGAGCTTAACCCGATCAAAGTTGATGTTAGAAGTGTGAGTAATGGGCATGAGGTTGCAGTAAGAGAAGACATCCCAAGACTTTGTCAGAGTGGTCATGGATTCCCTAAGGATCCTGCATGGAGTGTTCTTGGAAGCTCAAATCCTTTGCCCGACATGTAGAGCTTGGTGGCCATCATTGTGTGTTTCTTGGTTTTGTTCAAACTAATAAAAAGGGGTGAGGAGAGCATTCGTGTTGGGCATAGGTTGGAGGTTCATCGGGGTCTTCAAGAAGTTGTTCAGGGTGTGGACATCAAATTTCACAGTCTTGCCCCACACCTTGACCTTGGTAGGATAGGAAGGCATTGGTATAAAACTCCATCACCAATGTCTCATAAATGTTGTCTTTGGCCAGGGTGGTCAAAATTTGATCCCATTTATAGGGTCAAGCACTATGTTCCGAAAGCCAAGTCTTCCTCAAATATGGAGAATTTGATGCTATTAAGAATGAGCTGAAGCGTTGCAAGAGGGATCAGATGTTGACCACCCTGCCAAGGACAATGTTGATGAGGTGTTGGTGATGTAGTTTTATACCAATGCCTATGATAGGAAGGGGATCTATCCTACCAAGGTCAAGGTGTGGGGCAAGACTGTGAAATTTGATGCCTGCACCTTGAACACTTTCTTAAAGACTGATTAAACATTTTTAGTTTAATATTTTTATATTCTTTTTAGATTATTTGACTTTTCTTGAATTCTTATTTTCTCATTTTAACTTTGTTTTGGTTATAGACAAATAATTGAGCTTAATTGATAATTGTTGCTTATTTTCGAATGTTGTGTTTACTTTATCTATCTTCCTTGTATAGGATCTATAAGATTCTACAGAACTTCAAATGGAGGATATGAATAGATCCTAGAAAGCTGAACCAATTCTGTCATTTTGAAGGTCATTTTAGCCTTGAAAGTCAAAACCTTTGCACTTGAACTTAAGGCTGCGAGATTGAGCTTTGATTTGTGTAATTAGCTTAATTAGTAGTCACTATATATTAGTATAGTTAGTTATTTCATTTTGTACAAACATAATTTCTAACTTGTGCAATTTTTAGGATCAAACTTTTTTTTTCTTTTTCTCTTAACTGTTTTTCATTGTTCTTTATTTTTTTTTTCTTTTCAATTCTGTTCTTTTATTTTCTTGCACAAATTTTGCGGCTCTTCCACCAATGATGATCATGAAAGGCTAAACGATCAATCAATCCAATAATCTAGTCTAAGCAATAAGAATTTGAGTTCTGGTTTGATATTTTAATTTTTGTATGAATGTTCATCTTTTCCAATCCTATTTTTGATTTTCATGATTATGAATGTGCTTAGGATTGAAAACGGTTTAAGTTATTGATTCATTTTCTAATTTCGAATTTTAATCATAGATTATTTGGATGATACTTCTATTTGATTTGTGATTTTAATTGATTTAGGAGTTAATTCGATTGAATTGCTTCTAATGACATTGAATGGACCTTCATAATATGATCATTATCTAAAGAACTATAATAATTCAAATTGCTTGGTTTGGTGAATTGAATTGATATTCTTGAATTTGTTTCACAACATCTTTCATCAATTCTTTCAGTTTTTGCAATTCCTGTTTGTGTTTTTGTAATTTTCATTCATTGCATGCAAATGGTTTGTTGAAATTCCTCCTGCTGTTTATTAGTGGATTGATTTAGGAACCAAAGCGAATTGTACTCTGAGTCGACCTAGGTTATTCCTGTAATGCATAATTATTCTAGTTTTATTTGTTTTGTAACGATTTGACAGATGTTGTCAAAGACCCGGGTGAACCTTCAACCTGTGCCTGACATGCTAGGCAAAGGATTTGAGCTCTCGAAGAACATGTCTTGGAGTGTTTTCTCTTACTACAACCTCATGCTCACTACTCACACTTGTGACATCAACTTCGATCTTGATCGAGTTGAGCTCATTTATGGGATGAATATGGATTTAGGATCCATCATTTCTTCTCAAATCACCCAACAGGTGTTGATAGACAATGAGGTGCTTGGATTCCTTGCTTTGATTAGTAATCTCTGTTGCAGTCAAGGAGTGGGACATGTTTCTCATGTGTTGAAGCCTCTTTGGAAGGTTTTGGATCTAGGTTATTTCAAGAGATACCATGAGGTCCTCGAAGACACTGCCATCGTCCTTCCAGATGTTCCCACCAGAAGTCGCAAGAGGAATGTTGCTACTGAGGCTATTTCTTCTAGCCAAGCTTGGGCTCGTGCCTGGGCTTTTGTTGCTCTTTAACACTTCACTTTTGAGGTGACTCTCAAGTCTTTGCAGTGGGACAATGGTTGTTTCTTCAAAGCATGCACCACCTCTTCTTGCACTAGCCTTTGACTACAATCGAGGCCTTATCTGATCGTGTTCAGTGTCATGGGGTTAGGCCTACTTTTCTTGATGAGGAGTGTGTTGTTGCTGTGGAGGGTGCTTGGGATGGCGCTGAGGATCAAGAATGAGGTGGAGATGGAGGAGCAAGAGTTGGATTTGATTAGGAGATGGAAGAGGATCGAGATGGAGGACTTGGCTTCGACTAAGGCCATATTTAGGACTTGGCTTCAATTGATACTTTTTAATTTAGGATTTGGTTATGTTCAATTTGGCTGACACTAGTTTATGCATGTGTATGTTGTTATTATTGTTTTGGGGGTATTAACTTGGATGTTGATTAGTGTTTAGTTTGAGACATGATGCATGTTGTGTTGTAAAAAAGTTGTTCGTGAAAATCGAGGTCTTAAGTGTATACATGTTTTGGTCCTTTGATGGTTTTATGACTTTTTTGCACACGAATGGTCAAGGTTATCTTGCATGGTGTGAATCGGTTTGAAGAATGTCTTACATTTACCTGTGTGAGCAGTGTGCATCTGTTACCGTTGGTTTTGCCTGCCCGATTTTGCATGATTCTTTGATTTGTTTGAATGCACACATAAGATGGATATGATCAAGACATTGTCTGTTTTAATTTTAGTTTCAGTCACTTAGCCAAAACGTTAGTTTTGTGTGTATGAATGGTGAATCCCTTGTCACCCCTTTGAGCCTAGTGTAATGAATGCATTTGTTCTTGAACCCCTGAACTGGGTAAGAAACACAATATCTCCACCTTATCTTAGGGAATAGAAGACAATATCATATGTTTTAAGGCAAATTTGTTTCAAATTTGGGGGAGGGTGATGTTTGTAAATGAGTGATAGATGAAATTTTTGGAATTAGCAGCGCACACAAAAAGGCACATGCTAACTGTTATATATATATATATATATATATATATATATATTATAAGAAAATCAAAGTAAAGAAACAAAAATATTGTTGTTTATGTAGTGGAAATAAATGACTAGCCAAAGGTGTGGTAACTGACTTGACATCTATCATGTTAAATCTTTGCCAAACACGGTTAGTGTACTCTCATAAGATAACTGCAAAACCCCTATTTGCTTATCTCTTGTGATTTGCATCCTAAAAATCTTCTTTGTTGGACTCAAATCCTTCATATCTAATTCTTTTAACAGTTGCATCTTCAAGTTTTTAATTTCATCCATATCTGAACGTGCTACCAGCATATCATCGACATAAAGTAACAAAATGATAAAACTGGACCTATATCTCTTACAGAAACAATAGTGGTCGACATTGCACTTATGGTATCCTTCCTTGTGCATGAAGCCATCAAACTTCTTACACCACTATCTTGGAGCTTGTTTCAGGTCAAACAAGCTCTTCTTTAATTTGCACACCATATTTTTTTTCCATTCATCTAAGAAACTTCTAAGTTGATGCATATAAATATCCTCATCTAAGTCTTCATGAAGAAATGCAATTTTCTCATCCAATTGCTCAAGGTAGAGCTCTTCACTAGCAACAATCCTTAAGATAGACCTGATATTATTTGGTTTCAGAACTGGAGCAAAGATTTCAATGTAGTCAATTCCTTTCTTTTGTTGAAATCCTTTGACAACTAGTCGTGCTTTGTATCTCTTGGAGCCATCATGATCCTTCTTCACTCGATAAACCCATTTGTTGTGAAATGCCTTCTTTCCAATGGGTAAAGTAGCTAGTTCCCATGTTTGATTAGAGATTAATGACTTCATCTAATTTTTCATGGCAAGCTCCCACTTGATAACATCTAAAGTTTGACATGCTTCTTCATAGTTTTCAGTCTCCCTTTCATCAATTGATAATATATAATTCATGTATTTCTTGTTAGGAACATGAGTTCGAGAAGTCCGTCGTAATATTGGAGTTGGAGTAGAATGCTCTGCTATGTCAAGTTGTTATTCACTGTTATCTTCCATTGATTCCTCTAGCTGAGGACTTTCAATTACAAGAGTTTCTGGGACATCATCCACCTTTACATGCATTGGCTCACTTTCTTTTGAGTTGCTAGTGTTTATGTTATGTTTGTCCTTGTACATTACTCTTTCATTAAGGATCACATCTCTAGTACGAATACTTTTTTTGTTTTCATTATCCCAAAGGCAATAGCCAAACTCATCCTCACCATAACCAATGATGGTGAACTTCTTTAATTTGGGATCAAGTTTATTTCTACCTTGATCACTAATATGCACATAAGCTACACAACCAAAAACTTTAAAATGTGTACGTTTTACCTCTTTCCCACTTCATACCTCTTCTGCTATTCTATGTTCCAATGGTACTGATGGACCTCAATTAATCAAGGAAGTTGTTGTGTTGATAGCTTCTACCCAAAAATGCTTTGGTAGGCCTAATTGTATATGCAAGCTTATAGCTCTTTCAGTCAATGTTTGGTTCACACGCTCAGCTACACCATTATGTTGAGGAGTACCCAATACAATCCTTCCCATTTTGATTTCATGCTCATAGCAAAACCTTTTAAATTTGGTGTCTTCATATTCACCACCATTGTCAGTTATGAGCTTTTTGATCTTCAACCCTGTCTCATTTTCAACCATGGCATTCCATATCTTAAAAGCCTTAAATACTTTTGACTTGTGTTTTAGAAAGTAAACCTGTACTTTCCTAGAATAATCATCTATAAAAGTCATAAATTATTGTTTCCCACCGACGTATGATACAGATGTTAGTTCCCAAACACTAGAGTGAACAAGCTTGAGTTTTCCTTCTTTGGGGTTCTTTTGTTTGTCTGAAAGCTAACTCCTTTATGATTTCCAAATATACAATCTTCACACATGTCAATTTCAACTGATTGAAGTCCTGGTAATTTCCCCTTTGAGTGCATAATCTTCATCCTTTTTCTCACTCATATGGCCAAGTCTCTAATGCCATAAATTAGGATTTTCATTATTTGTTGCAACTGCAAATAAATGAAGAGCCCCAACTATCATGTAAAGAGTCCCATTCTCATTACCACGAGCAATCGTTATTGCACCTTTTGAAATCTTCGGTTATCACCCTAAAAGACTATTGTATAACCTTCAATGGCTAACTAGCCTACTGAGATTAAGTTTTTTTCTTCTTTTTAGATTGGGAATATGTTTGACACTCTTCAATTCCCAAACAAACCCATTTAACCTAATCTGACACCCAAGATTTTTCCTTGCTTTCTAAATAACATATTAACACATCATGTCCTCCTGAGGTGGAGGTAACATTTGCCTCAGCATTCGCCCCTTGATTCTTTGTTGCAATCTTGCACTGACTTTTGTAACGCCCTGTCTTTCCACAATTCCAACGCTCGATAGTCTTCGAGTTATGGGAACTTCGATGATTCCTGCATTTAGGCCTTTTGTGGTCTTTTGATTTCCACATCTATATCCTCTAATTGAATTTCTTCTTCTTGACTCTATGCAAAACTAAAAAGGTTGACAATTCACTCGATTCTCTCCGCTAGATCTCTTCATTGAGAACCAGATCACAAACATCATTGAACTTCAACTTATTACTTCTTGACGAGCTACTTACACTTGTGATAGTAGCATTCTACCTTTTTGGTAGAGAAGACAAAAGTATCAATGCTTATATACTTCTTCATCAAATTCAATTCCAACTGAACTCAACTAGGTTCTGGCTATATTGAGTTCATTGAGATGTGTTGCTGATGTGCCTTTTGTCATCCGCAAATTAAACAACCTCCTCATCAAATGAACTTTGTTTCGGGTTGACGGCTTTTCATACATATTGGAAAGAGCCACCATAAGATCGCCATGGTTGTTCTTTTGCAATGTTGAAAGCAACATTGGGAGATAACGTCAATTGAATAACCCCAAGGGCTTATCTATCAAGAAGAGCTTAATTTTCATCCTTCATGCCCTTTGGTTGATTTCCTGAGAGAGGTTGATACAACTTTTACTGATACAAATAATCTTCGATCTGCATCTTCCAAAAGCCAAAGTCCGCAACATCAAAGTTCTCAATTTTCACCTTTCCTTCTTCTGCAACCATTGCTCCCACTCAAATCTGACCCCCTTTGGATTGTTTATAATAATTGACAAAAATAACAACCAAAGCTCTGATACCAGTTGTTGGGAAATTACACAAATTTCTTATAATCAGGTTTGTGAGAAACAAAATAAATGCCAAATAATCACACAAAATTGATAACGGAGTTTAGTCAATTATGCCTACATCACCGGGTTGCTGTAGACCTTTTCTTGAAAGAGAAAATTATATGATAAGTGTTTACAAAATACTTAACTCACAACCCAATTACACCTAGAAAAAATATAAATATTATTCTGTCTTTCTCTCTCGTTTTCTTTTTCTCTTGTTGGAATTGATTGTATATTAGTTATAGCAGGGTGATATTTATACATGCACGGAGAAATTACATTTCACTCATTTCTTTTTCTATTTTTATTCTATCCAATACTATAATGGTTTTCCATTTTTTTCTCCATAAAAGAATGATATATGCTTCATTCATTTTATTGGGTTGTATGACCAAGTCCAACACTACAATTACAATTTTAGTTTGATTTAGCTATCTATGTTGATGAAGGAGTTTATGCTAGTTCTTGTTTCAATTTTTAGTTGATTGGTTTTTGAATTTCTTACCGTGTCTTACTTCTTGTAGTTGCACTAATGAATTGCTCACAAGTTCTTTGGCATAACTTGTATAAGCTTCTAATTTCTTTGATGATGTAATGACCCGTATGCATCTGGTTCATTAACATTATCTTATGGTGGTTAATCGCAACAATTATCATGGATAATAATAAAAATGTAAGCAGTAAACAAAAATGACGTCATCAAACGTCATTAACACATCAATTGTACATCATATATGGTGAATTCTCATATATACAAAGTATATGGCTCAAAACTATACATATCCCTCATTAGATACAAAACATAGGCATAAAACAAAAATAGAGCCAACATGCTCTCCAATCTATGCCTAAGATTCTCTCAAAATCTATCCCTGCTTGGGCCTCTTGTCCTGGGATCTATCAGCCGCTCCCTGAGCCTCACCTGCAAAACATAATCCCCAACATGGGTGAGATAACAATCTCAGTAAACTCAGGGTCCTTGGAGGTCTTTCCTCACCCTGGTTCACTTTCATGCACATAATATCAAAATTGGCATTACAAACTAGCCATCACAGCTATCAACCATATTACCACATGTACACAGCATATACAGATATAAATCAATGTCTGAGGAGGCTTCATCCATTCATATGGGCACATCCCACATCAGGACTTTCTTTCTTTGCCTGAGGAGGCTTCATCCAGCTATGTGGGTACATCCCACATCAGGACCTACATATATGGACTATTAAATTCAATTCTACTGGCCAGAGAATCTAATCAAGCACATAACAACACTATCACAGTGTTCAGCTCGTCATATACATGTTTCCATAATCAGTAATACACAATTTCAATATACATGCATCCAGATATACAATAACCATAACTCCCTCGGAGTATGGCGGAACACAAATAGTGGGAAACACTCCCAAGAACAAAGAGCTTACCTGCTCTCAGCGCATACCGGCTCTCCCGGCTTCGTGGTCACAACCACCAGCAAGATCACTATCACGCCCTACACAAGGCATAAAACAATCAATCAATAACGATCCTTAGCCGTTAGAATGAAAGGAAACACCATTCCCTTCCATTAAAACCTCTCTGTTCTCTATCTTATGGTTATCAGAGCTAACCACCTTATAGGTTATTCACAGATCCTCAACAGGATCTATCTTGGTCCAACCAAGACCTTAGAGTCCCTTTAGACTCTGCATAAGTTCAATTCAATGATATAACCAGACCACATTCCAACCATTATCCAACTTGACTAAAACAGTTATTTCAATACGCTTTCACTGTTTATCTAGCCTCCTAAACAACTTTTGTAAAGGCACTTAGGCTCATATCTATCCTAACACCTTCCATTTCATCAGCATTCTTCCTACTCATGCATATCTCAAAGTCAACCCAAACTTCATCAAAAGTCATGATTCAAAGCTTATTATTCATCATAACAACCCCTTGATCATACTTTTCTAAAGAATCTAAGTCTAATTCCAGTCCTAACACAATTTGGTTACTATTCATCCCAAGAACCATTTCACAAATCAATCGGTAAAACTTGAGTTTCTTACCTCTAAACTGTCGAGGAAGGCTGGAGGATCGCTTCTCTAAGCTCTGGCGTCCTTGAATCGCCTTCTATCTCCTCCAAAACTCAGTTTTCAAAGTTCCCTAGGGAACGAGATTTCTCCGTTTTATGATTTTTTTTCTAAGGATTGAAGCTAGAATCTAGCTCATAAAGGGATTCTAATTAACTTTCTAGTTGAGTAGGAAGTGTTTAGATGAAGTATGATGAAGATATGAAGCTTTTCTAAGCTTCAATGGCAGAAAGCACAGGGAGGAAGAAGAAAACGATTTTCCTTCCCCCCCAAAACGCGAAATGGCCCTTTATAGTGGTCTAGGATGTGCTCTGACGCTGATCGCGCCAGATTCTAGAAAAAATATACTTTCTGGAGCACTTCTGGTGCTGATTGTGCCAGAATCCAGAGAAAATGGGTTTTTTGGGGCGTCATGGCGCTAACAGTGCCACAATTGGCGCTAATTGCGCCACAATTCAAATCCTGGCGCTAATTGCGCCAAAATAATTTTTTTTTTTTTTGCAAATCAAGGTCATTATAGATGAGTTTGAGGAAGAAACAACACCTAAAGTTGACCTAACTTTGGTTTCTTGAAAAAAATTTCTGAAATTTTACTATGTTATTTTTTTGCGAACTTATTTTTATTTTAATTAAAAGAAATCAAATGCTTATTTAGATTTGAACTTATTTATGAACTTGTATTCTCATAAATATTAATTATTATTTGGTATATTAGATACTTTCTTACGATAATCATTTTAAATTTAAAATATTAAATGATTAAATTATGTTTTATATATATATATATATATATATATCGATTCGGTTCTTAAAATACTGGTTTATTCAATAAATTTCAGAATATTACGAATATATATTATCACTATAAACATATACTCTATTTAAATTCAAATGTGTAAATTATGAAATATTATGTAAAAAATGCACATATTTATTTTCTCAAAAGATACGTATGTACTTGTGAACCGTTAAATAAAATACTTATAATTGATAGTGATGCACAGTAATTTATCTATATACGTTTGTTTTCTTTCTCTCAAGTAGCTAGCTGATTGGACGACGTCAACGTTAGTCAATTTGCTGAGCTTTCAAGTTTCCACAAGTGAAAGAGAGAAAATGGATAAAAAAAAGGAATAAATCTACTAGTATGATGACTGATATAATACATTCTTTAATAGTTTTTTTTTATATTTTTTTTATAAGTTAAATTTTTTAATATACTTTCTAATAAACTCTTAATTAAATAAAGAACAAAATTAATGTAGTTTTATGATTTTAAATAAATTTCAATGAATAATATAAAATGCATTATAAAATATGTGTTAAACGAAAAAATTATTAAAGTAATTTTGGATCTTTAGATATGTTTTGATTATAAATAATTTTTGTGTGATACATATCCAAATTTTTTAATTTATAAAAAATTAATGACATTCAATTAAGTATCATGCAAAAATTAATCAAAATCATGATGACTTTGAATTATCTAATAATTTTTCATGTATTATTTAATATTTTTTAATAATAGAAAATATGCTACATAATAAAAAACAATTGCAGGATTTTTTTTTTTCTGAAACGAAAAGTATGAATACAAGGAAAAAGAAAAACTATACAATAATCTCTGAAATCCACATGTCATAGTGGTAAAAGTCCACGTTGGACACAGAATCCAGCATGTCATGGTGCAGCAACAAATCATGGAGCATGATTGGCCAAGACCACATCCAACTTATCCAAAGTGGAAAATAATGAGATAAGGCATTCTCATAATCACACACACCAATCATGATCCCCCACACCAACACTTGTAGCCACAAAACCAAATTATAATATTTCATGCTTCTCTTTCACTCTTGTCAATTCCACAAGAACCAAGTACTACTACAAGGGAAGAAAAACTTAGCTACTAACTAAGGAAGGATCAAAGTGAATGGCTCAAGCAATGGCATCAATGGCTGGCTTACGTGGTTCCTCTCAGGCTGTGTTGGAAGGTAGCCTTCAGGTGAGTGGCTCCACACGCTTGAATGTGGGGAGTGGAAGCAGGGTGGCCTCAGTCACACGTGCAGGGTTCACGGTAAGAGCACAACAACAACAAGTGAGTGGTGAGGTACAAAGTAGCCGTAGGGCAGTGCTTTCACTTGTTGCTGCTGGTTTGGCCACTGGCTCTTTTGTTCAAGCTGTGCTTGCTGATGCCAAATCTATCAAAGTTGGACCACCTCCCCCACCTTCTGGTGGATTGCGTATGTCTCTCTCTCTCTCTCTCTCTCTCACTCTCTCTCTCACTCTCTCTCTCCCCCTCTCTTACAATTCAATTAAATCCATTTTGAAGAAATGATGATTCGTTGAGAGTGTTAAAATCTTTACTGATAGGGTATGAAAATTGATCCTTTTTTTTTTTTTTTTTTGCAGAACTCGGAAAACAATTTCTTTAAAACTGAATTTTTTCAAATTTGTATTTTTTTTAATTTTTTATTTGATTATTCATGTGATTGAATAGTTTAGATTAACTCCTTTTTGCCTTTTATCTCTTACTTGATGTAAATGTGTGCAAATGTCTATGCAATGATGATAACTTTTATAGTGGAATCATTAATGGGTCATGGATGTTGCATTAAATGACGAGGACTTGAGGGATGTAAAATGGAAATTGTGGTAGAGAAGTTTTGAGATAGAATTGAAATTGCTTTTAGAGGGAAAGATAGGAAACCAAGCAAAAATAAGAAAAAAGGGGTTTTGTGACAGAGTAGTAGTATTGTACCACGGGACAGCAAGTTTTGAACAGAAAATAGGTCATGCATGTTGAATTAAATGCTGAGAGAAGAAAAATAGAATGGGGTGGAAAAGTTTGACGTAGAATTGAGTTTGATTTTAGTGGTAGATTTCATTTATGATAAAGGGTTAGAGGCAAAGACAAGAAAAACAAAAGAAGGAAAGAAAGAATTCTTGAAGTGGGGTTGTTATTAGGGACATAAAGAATGTAGTTTGAAGATATTATAATTATAACCATGGGGGGTGTGTTATGGAATATGGCAGCTGGAACATTGAACTCAGATGAAGCAAGAGACCTTAATCTGCCATTGAAAGATAGGTTCTTCCTTCAACCATTGTCTCCTACTGAGGCTGCACAAAGGGCAAAGGAATCAGCCAAGGAGATTGTTGGTGTTAAGAAGTTGATTGAAAAGAAGGCTTGGCCATATGTTCAGAATGATCTGCGTCTCAGGGCTGAGTATTTGCGCTTTGATCTCAACACTGTCATTGCTGGAAAGCCTAAGAATGAGAAGAAATCACTCAAGGAACTCACTGGCAAGCTCTTCCAGGATATCAGCAATGTAAGTCAAAATAGAGAAAAAAAAAAGGAGATAATTAATTAACCCCATAGTGCTTTAGGTATTTTTGGTCTGTTCTCTGATTAGAGTTGAAGTTTCTCCTTGGTAATCTACACAATAAAGTTAGCATTAAAGATAAACATAGATTATCAGGGTGAAATTCTAATTCTGATTGGAGAACAGTACCAAAAGTACTTAAGGAAGTGCATGCAAGTTTTGTCCTTATTAGTATTTGAGATTAGAGTATTAATGAAAGTTGTTAATTTTTGTTTCACAGCTGGATCATGCAGCAAAAATTAAGAGCAGCCCAGAAGCAGAGAAGTACTATGCTGCTACTGTATCTTCTCTGAACGATGTCCTTGTCAAACTTGGTTAATGTGATTAATTTCTTGCTTTCTTGTGTAAGCTTTGTGCATGATTTTCTCAGACACTTTGTTGACTGATATTATAAGAAAATCAAATGATGAGGGAAAATTTTCTATAAATAAGATCAATATATCTAGACCACTTCTCTCCCGCCTGTCCAAAACTGAAAGATAAATAAAGGGTAATATAATTGTAGAAGTTGGAAGTTTAATTATAATTTCCTGAGCACAAAACTAGAGTAGCTATAATGATACTATAATCTTAGTGCACAGTATTTGGATCATAAGGTCCTATAGTCTTATTTTTTATTTGAAGGAACACAAGTTGCAGCATGAAGGATGAGCCAAAATTGGAGAAAAATGATGGAAGTAACAAGAAAAAAAGAAGCAAGCAGTATATTAATAAGCTTAGTTGGAGCGCTAGGTGTGTCCACAATGAAGCCAACCTCGATATTACAAGAGTGTACAACATTCTCAAATGATAAATATAGATTGTGTTACAAATGATGGACCTGGTAAAACAACATTTTATAATGTCATACGTGCCAGCTACTCTCTCTTGAAGCTGTTAATCCTTCATACTAAACATATTATCTTGCTCATCGATCACGCATATTGCATTGATTCCACCTCATCCACGCAACATTGAAAGCCAACAGAGTGACTCCAAAAACTGTTATGAGTTATACAATTTTGAAAATCTGCATAATTAGCACAGACCCTCCTTATATGGCCCCTTTTACATCATTAGTAATGACTTTAAAACACTCCAATGTTCCTGATGTAAGGCAGCTGTTCAGTATCCCCTGTAATTCCTTTCAAATACAAGTTGTGCTCATCCCTTACCTAGACAGCTGATAGGATCGGATACTCAAACCCCTCTGTTCTAGTCTTCAGTCAATTCCACATTGATAATTTGGCAGCTTCCAGAACCTCCATTGAACCATAGGAATTGTTGGCACAATGGCTTCCCCTCACCAAAGGGTCATGCAAAAAAAGAGTATGTTGGCCTGATACAGCAAATTAATGACATTTTGTATATCATTTCATAAAAGTACACTCACGTGATTTATTACTGGCTGGTGTGCTGAATAATGATACAAGAAAAGGAAGTAATTAATTAAAGGGTTAATTAACTTTTTAATCCCTTGACTTTTTCATATTTCAATTTTTAGTCCTTCAATTTTTTTTGACAACTTTTAGTGGATGCAATAGAAATAAACGATGGACTACAATGGGAAACACATTTAGAGGGACTACAAATGTTGAAGAAAAATTAATGAAGAACGAAAAATTGTCAAAAACTTTTGAGGGATTAAAAATTAGAATCTGAAAAAGTCTAAAGATTAAAAACTTAATTAACCCTCAAATTAAAATACAACGACAAACAGTTGTGTTTTGGATGATATAAATTGGTAACACAAGAAAGTTGATAATAGCAAATAAGAAAATAACAACTCCTACAACAGTTGAGCTGAGTCTCCAAGGGTCACAGAAGTACACTGACCTTAACATACCCATATAATGCTTCCAACAGCAATTGTAGTGATCATTGAGCTTCCTTGAGGTTTTGCAAAAGTAATTGCAATTCACCACAACATGCTTACAAAGATCATTTATCAAGTTCATGGTGGCTGCCAAGTTCATGGACTATGATTTCTTTGTCAACCAACAACTCCACATCCTCTTGTGTGTGAATCAGTGACTAAATTAGAGAAACATAGTTGCATATGAAAGGTTGGTCTGAATAGTGGCACTGCTCCAAGGCAATGAGGTTCCATAGAAAACATTCTGTTGTTTGGAGTACTTTCAATTAAGCGATTTGCAAACGAGCTTTCACACATATGGAGCATGGTATGCTGCAGCCTAAGCATAGAAACCAGCTCAAAACTTAACCATCTTAAACTTTATCTTTAACAAGCGCCTGTGATGCACTTTCTCAAAGCTAACCCCTGCCTCATTCAACTTTGTTGCGGTCTTAAGGACACATTCATTTTTGCCACAAGGGGTGAAACGTTCTGATGACATCCACTCCTTGCCATGAAATTTTTCAAGAAGGTAAAAAAGCCTTATCAAATCAGTGAAGTGCTTGCAAGATTCGAAGTTCTTGACCATCTCTTTTTGGATCACTTGTTGACTTGTGTGGATAGTAATCTTCAAAGTAGTTAAATGCAAGCTCGAGAAAGCTAACACCTTTGTTTAGCTCACAAACTTTTCTATATAACTTATCCAAGACAAAAATTGGAGGCTGATTTTCAAGTAGTAACAGGTCTCTCTTGATGCTCTTGCAGATCCATGATGTGCTGAACATGTAATCATTTTTCTGTTCAGATTTTTCTGATTTTCTCAAAAACAGCTCCTAAATGAAGACCTAGTCTAATAACAGGATCATGTCCACAAACTCATCATTACTGAGGCTATCTGACACTAGATCTGAATAACTGTGGCGAATCTTCACAATGTTTTCATTGAGGAAGGCTTTGTATTTGGCCAAAGCCTGTTTTTTTGTCACACGGTCTCAGAAAGCAAAAAAATACCTTTGCTTCTGTTTATGCATAGGCTCTAGTTCTGCTTTGTTTTGTGGTGAAAAGGGCCTATTGAGATCAAAGTGGTGCATAGGCTTCCCCATTATTCAACTTTCTGAGACTGGAAAGAGAACCTTGTAAATGCAGAACACATCATGCAATAAATCACTTGTTAATGGTACAACTTTTTGTGCTCAATCTCTCTAGGAATGTGAATTATGTGCTCAATCCGGGGTTCTATTTCAGGTACTGCGGTGTAACTAGTAGCAGAAGAAGCCATCTATATTGTAACAAATTCCTTTTTCCTATAGCAGTTCAACAAAGAGAAAACTAATCAACCTACAATAAATCACATGTCACTGATACAACCTGTGCCAGAGCACTTGCCTTTAATTCTAACTTTTTATGAAAACAAAAACATTAAAAAATTATCAAGTACCAAAGATGTTAGCAAAAAAATTTCCATGGAAAGATATCTCATTCACAATTTATCAACTTCAACAATGAAAAATTATGACTTGGAACACAAGGTACAGAGAGCCAACCAACAAATCTCTATTACATTTGCGTTCAATTCAACTCACTTCCAAAAGCTAACTCTGAGAGAAAATGACAGTCCATTTCTTACAAGGAATATTCCCGACATATTCCTAACCAATGTGAGAAATTTTTAACAATAACAAAGGAAATCAAAATGTGCATACAAACCCAAAAATTGTTTTTCAATTGAAAATTAAACCGAGGGGAAACATGGTTTGTTTAATTTGTAATTAGCTGTGATGGAAAGTGTACGCTGATACAGTTGCAAGGCTCTTTATTAGTTCAAAAATATGTATGAAGCTTTCCCTCCTATATGCTTCTTAGTTCTTAGCTTCTCTGGGAGGTTAATTTATATTTGCAATTATTTGTCTCCATCTATCTACGTACGTTTGATTTTATATTAGTTTCCCGCGTTGTGCGTTCTTGAATTGCCTCTTGCTATTTTATTTTTGCAATTCCCACTTGCAGTCATTCCATTCAATTTTCAACTTGTCTTCTTATCTTTCTCCTCTCCAAAGACATTTTCAATACAAGAGAAAAATATTAATATTTTGATAGCAGCGTGTTACTTATTTTCTTTCTGCATTAGAATTTTCCTCTAATGTGAAACGATATATATAGATGTAAAATTTTGTCATTTTCATGTCAAAATGAAGTGTCATATTCTAGCTAGTTGACTTTTAGATAATGGAGTGATGCTTTATTCAATCGAATCTGACTTTTTTAAAGAGAGAAAGAGCAAAACAAATATTATAAAGATGGTACCAGACAAAAAAGATATATATTAAAATTAAAACTGTCACCACTCAAGAGAGCAACAGACATGCAGATACAGAATACACGACATGCATAAAAAAGGGACTTTTACAATGATGCGTAAAATAAGTTCGCCCAGGACAAACGTATCCTATGTGTGGTAACAGAGAACTAAGTTTGGATATCGTATCTAAAGGATTAGTCGTGTTCCCATTTTAAGATTTTATATTTTTTAATAAATTCAAATATAACAAAATGGAAAGATGCACAACTGAGGAATTGAAACAGAACTTTCACTAGGATGAGTACATGCATTGTTCAATTTTTTAATTTTTTTACATCAGAGGGGTAATTTTTTAAAAGTTGTTACAAAATACAACTTATCTATTTTCGTATTTTTTTTTTAAAAAAGTTATCCAGTTCTGTAAATCTTTTAAAAAATTGCTCTCTGATGTAAGAAGACCAAGGAGCACAGGTTCTCTCTTAGGAGCAAGCCAGAAATTGAGGAGTATCACTAACAGTAACCATTTTTGCATGCATGCTGAGCCCTATAGTCCATATGCTATGGGTTCACTTCCTATGCTACAACCAAAGTCACTGTTAGCTGAATTGATGCCTTCTAGCAGAAATGATTGAAGACGTACATGATATAAATTTATAGCTGAAAGGAAAACTTCTGCGAAAATGGAGAGTGTTATGTGAGTATTGAACTTAGTTTGTATGGAACATTTGTCGATATGCTAGATTCAATTTTTAGCATTATTTGTGTAACGACCCCAAATGTCATTACATGAAATACTAAGACTTTAATGTGGAAAAATCTATTTTTAGTCTTTTTTATAACTCTTGAATTATTTTAATTAATGAAAATATGTGTAATTTTTTTTTTCATGAATACAAGTGTGTCATATAAAAATCACTTATAAAAGGTCCTCAAGTCATAAAATATAAAGTTACGTGTGTCCCAAGAAACTACATCATCAGACATCATGAACAAACTCAAGAATCTCATTTAGGGAATAAATACAACATAGATATATGAAGATATATAAACCCTCACTTGGTCCCCACTAAGACAAAACATAAATAAATGATGAAGGGTCGGATCTCACTCTTAAGTCCACATCAACCATGAGTGACATGCTTCTCAGAGGCTACATCATAATCTACTCCTATCAAACGACACGATCATCACAGTTCAACAGAAAATGCAAGGGTAAACTCATTTTTAAAGAAAATAACATATAAAAGAAATATAAGATCAAGATGTTAAAAAGGAATATAGAAATCCTCTATTTTTTCAATAGTCATGTACTAATGAAACTCCTCAAGTAACACATCATTCTTAAGTCACAATTATCAATGCACATGTTTAACTATCATGTTATGTTATGTTGACTCTTTACTTTCATAAGATTTCACCTTTTGAGATTAACCCAAGTACATCCCTTAACATAATCGCACTCAATGATCTGACCATTCGGGGAGACTCGAATTAATTCTGAAGAAGAAGTGTGATTTTTATCAAAAATAAATGAATGTGAATAGTGACTTACCTCGGTAATACTTGAAAAGACCTTAATCTATTTAGGGATTCGCCCACCCACCCATTCTATAGGCCCGTTCGACGTTGGCTACCATGACAACCTCGACACTAGGTTGAGGGTCTTCTTAGCACTTTCAACTTAGAAGCCTACTCACATGCAATGTTATTCATCAATGCATATATGTTATGATCATTCAAATCAATATCATACACCATCACAAATTCATTCACCAATCTCAAAATTATAAAAGGATATAACATCATAGATTCACCATTCATACGTTCATCACACTCATGGGTCCACATATAGTTCAAAAAGCATAACAAAACATTCCAACATCTTTAATTCTTGCAATCAACTCACCAAAAAAAAACATATGAATGTGAATCTTATGATCTCAACATAAAATTAACTCTTACGATAAAATAACATCATCTTAATTGCATCTCATATCATCATAAATTTATTAAGATATCAAAATAGTTAGTTTATGCAAGGAAAGCAAACATTATTCACATCCACATCAAAACTGATCATTTGGACTCCAAATTGATCATTGGAATCAAAACTGATCATTGGACTTAAAATGGTCACTAGACTGAAAACTGGTCACTAGACTCAATTTGATCACTAGACTCAAAATGGTCACGGGAAGCAACACTGGATACTAGACGTGGAAATAGTCATTGGACACGAATTCTGCAGAATTTCAAAAATTTATGTAGAATTGCCTTTCATGGCTTCCAAATTATCCCAAAGCAAACTCAAACTCTTTTCCATCAATTCCAAATACATAAACATCATCAAAACACTTCACAAATAGAAAATTTAAATCAATATATATTCATTAAATAAACAACAATCCAAATTTTAAAACTCAAAACCTCAAATGCTCAAACTTCCATTTTTAACATGATATATTTTCCAGCAACCTTGTAACCAATACACAACAACCTAAGTAGGATAAAGTTTCCCTTACCTATCAAACCAAGGAACTTTCTTTGACATGAAGAAAAGGAAGAAAGGAGAAAACTTTGGGTCCAAGGAGGAAACTTTCTTCAACTCCACTAGCAATTCAAACTCTAAGGGCATTATTCATACCCAAGACCAACCCAAAGTTATATTCAAACTCAAAAACTAAGCCTTTTTCATGGAATCCCCATGGGTGCCCTAGTGAAAAACGAAAATGGAATATAAAAGAGGGAGGAGAGGTGTTTACCACAAAAAGGGACAACCAATGAACACTAAAGAGAGGACAAAAATACATCCTTTGAGCAAGAAAACCAAGTTCTCAGCTCTTCAAGGAATGTGTTTTCTTGGAGAGAAAGAAGAGAGTAGAATGAGGGTTTTTGTGTTTCTATTTCAGATTATTGAGAGTTGAAGGAGAGTTTGTGATTATTATAATTCCTCCTTTTCACACCTAAATCTTACTATAGACACCTACCCCTCTAAACATAAATTAAACTTCACCCTTTTAAGCCCATAACACTAAAATTTCACTAACCACACACACATAAAATAAAATCACCAAATTTATTAATTAATGCATTCAAGTACTTAAACTAAAATTAATTTCTCTTATAATTTGATTAAATCACTTGAACAATCAATTAAAAAAAAACACAACGTTACAATTTGCATTTCTTTCCCTTTGGAGACTGAAGCAATGACGTGTGTGTTAGGCAATACAATAACAACAAACTCTTATTTCATTAGGTGAGGTCGGATACATGAATCACGTACTGTCATTCAACATAGTCAAAAAATAAAGTTTTAGGAGGATGTACTCAATTAGAATTTCAAAGGATTTTGGAAGACTTTTTTTTTGTAAAATTTTTTTGAGGTATTCAATCAAGATTTTTAAATAATAGAAATAAGTCTTATGATATTTAATTAAAACTATTAGGATTTTCTAAGAAATTCATTAAAGTTCGTTGGTATTCAATTAAGATTTTGTACAACTTAAAAAAAGTCTTCTGATATTCAAAAGTATATAAATTTCAGTGCATTCTTTCTTATGATGAATTTTATCAAACTTTTTAGTATAAAATACATATTAAATAATCTCAACCAAACCTTGAGATTTCATGAAACTTTATTTCTTTGTTTTCCTACAAATTGAAATGTTTTTCTTTTCCCATCATACAAAATCCCTTGTCACTTTATTGAATGCGGTAGACATTCATAATTTGTTTTACTCTTTTGACTAATGATCAACATGTCTAGAACGTGTGATATGAGAGTTATTTTCCAATTCTTTGAATTTGAGAGACATCTTGATTATGTGCTTATACATATAAATGAACATGAATATGTATGAATATGAGAAATATATAGTTTTAATGAATGTGAGAAGTTGCTCATGTATAAGTGGATAAATATATAAATGAGGTTTGAAACAATAATTGGACATTTTTTTTGTTTGGATGGATCATTATGGTGAAAATAACTACAAGTATCTATACTGATGACAAACATTGTGATATATAGTTTTAATTCAATTAACATGATTAATGATTGAAGGGAAATGAACCTATTGTGTTTGCAAATATGTTAGGGAAAATTGATTTGTTATGTAACATATTTATGGTTCTTTGTATAAGATGAATTTTATTTAATTAAAACATTAGGTGGACAAAATTCATGGATCTTTATCAATAATTTTGAATGTTTTTAAAAAATTCATGAGAAATCCTTTGAAATCTTAAATATCTATAATGCCTTTTTAAATCTTATGAATTTGTATTTTGTAAATTCATTACAATCTGAACCACAAAATCCTAAATTCTTATAAAGTCTTTTAAATCCACATAATTTTTTTATACCAAAATAGTTTTAAAATATTAATTCAATA
>PYAF01000251.1:131740-144604 GCA_007407185.1 Glycine tomentella
CTGGAGTGGGTGGGACCATCTGATATGTATTCCACTGGAGTGGGTGGAATTAGTTGATATAAAAATTGAAATAAATGATAAAAGAGGTAAATGAAAAATAAAAACCAGTCATTACATACATCATTTGCATTTATCCCCTCAGAGCGGAGGGAGGTCTCACTGGAGTGGGTGGGACTGTTCCACTGGAGTGGGTGGAACTATTTTATGGTACCTTTTTATCCCCTCGGAGTGGAGGGAGGTCTCACTGGAGTGGGTGGGACTGGTTTCACTGGAGTGGGTGAAACTATATTGATTTCTGGTACCTTTGATTAGGCCTCTGAGATCTCAGTCATGCATCATATAAAAAGATGAGCATGCATCTTATGCATCACATAGTTGGGTATCTGTTTGATGATCTATATACTGTATAAGTTGTGTGGTCTTTTTATAATTAAGATTTTATTCATATGTGCTTATAGGTATTATTCAAACTATGTTTGTCATAAACTCACCCGAGTTGTGTCTGTGGTTGACACCTGTGATGACCCCAAATCATTTGGGCGAGCAGATAAACAGGAAAGCATGAACTGTAGTTGAAGATTGTTGAAGAAGTTTGATGAGAAGCTGTATGTTATGATTTATAATTTTCTGTGGCATGTAATTGTGATAAGTTGTCTGTATTATTTTGGATGACTGTATCTGGACTGTATATATTATTATAATAATTGAACCGTGGTGAGGAAGAACTGTGTACGTCACAATCGAATCATTTGCAAGCAAAGCGAAAAGAATTTTCGTGAAAAAATTATAACTAAAAACGTTATAATACGGAAAGGATACGAATTTTCACATAAAAACAATCAAGCACGGGTGAGTAAAAAGAGGCGTTACAACAGACAACTTGATGCTGATGTTATTGTTTCACTGGTACTAGGTACGTTATTGAATGACATCATAATAATGTTTTTTTTTTACTTTATTAATGTTTACATATCATTTTTTTATTAGGGATGATGAAGCATGATCCATCATGTTCAATTGGACTAGTCCAGGAGAGGATAACACATTCTTATGGATACAAAGTTTCATATAGAAAAGCATGGTATGCAAAACAGAAAGCAATGGCAATTACATACAGTGATTGGGGGGAATCATATGCATTCTTGCCGAGGTGGTGTGACTATATGCTTCACTTTTCACCAGGTTCTGCTTATAATATTCAAACCAAAGATTATTATGTGGGTCATAGAATATTTCATCATAAACGCGTGTTTCACTGCATTTTTTGGACCTTTAGACAATGTTGTGAGGCTTTCAATTTTTGTAAACCGGTTATTCAAATTGATGGCACTCATTTATATGGCAAGTACAAGGGAAAGTTGTTCATTGCCACTGCTCAAGATGGTAATAATGAGTGTTTGCCACTTACATTTGCTATTGTTGAGGGTGAGACATGATAGAGTGCTTTTAGTTGAGTATTTTTCTATCCTTATTAGCTTATTTGACCTCTCTTGGACCTTTATTTTCCTATTCTAATTCAGTTTTTGGCTTAGGCAAGTAAGTGGGCGTAATTGCTAATTGTTGCGTATTTTCGGATTTTTGACTCACTTGACATATCTGACTTGTGCAGGACCTATAGGGTGCTACTGATCTCTGAATGGAGCAATCTAGGAGTCCCTGGAAAGATAACAAAAAGATCTACAAGTTTGATAGAAATAGCCCGAGGCCAATTCTGTCATTTAGAGGGTCATTTTAAGCTTTGAAGTTAGAACCTCTGCATTTGTAATTTTGGGTTGCGAATTTGACTTTCATGGTTGTAAATAACAAATAATTAGATTGTTGGGTTTGTTTATGGCCCATTTAATTTGCAGAACTCAGACACTATATTTATTAGTGACTTTAGTGAAACTTGCACAACACACTTACAATTCAATAAACAAGTTTTACATTTCTTTTCTTTAGTTTTTAGGATCAAAAACTTGTTCTTCATTTTCTCTCAAGTGTTCTTCATTGTTCTTCATCTTCTTCATTTCCATTTTGCTATTCTTCCATTTTTCTGCACTCATTTCGTGGGGCTTTCCTTGGTGACCATCATGGAAGGCTAAATCATTAATCAATCCAAGGATCTAACTCAAGCAAGAGAAGAATTGGAATTCCGGTTCGGTATTTCGAATTCTACTTGAATATTCACCTTCTTCTTCAATTTCTATTATGTTTTCATGATTATGGATGCATTTAGGATTGAAAGTGAATTAGGATTATGGATTCATGTCTTCATTCAAATGATAATCACAAGATTAATTGAATGATATTTCAGTTAGAGTTGTGGTTTCAATTAATTTAGGAGTAGGATCGATTGAACTGCTTCTATTAAGATTGAATGAATGTTCATGTTAGAATCAATTTATAGGAATGATGATGATTCAATTAGCTTGGGTTAGTGAATTGGATTGATTCTTTCTCATATGTTTTACTTTATTCCTTGATAATCTTGTTAATTTTTGCATTGTTCTTTAATTTTAGTTTGTGTTCTTGCATGTTTTACTTTACGCATACCAACTGTTTGACAAAATCCCCCCTTATTATTATCAATGATTTGAAGCTAGAACCATATTGATCGTGTCTCTGAGTCGACCTAGGTTAGCTCTGTGCTACAGAATTAGCTTAGTAAAATTGTTTTCAATGCTTCTCGACAAAGCAATATCAAGACACTGCAAGCTTGGGAATACTTTCTGCATAACATTCGTGTGCATGTTGCAAGCAAGACAAATATTTGTCTTATTTCTGATCTGCACCAAAGCATACTATCTGCAGTTGAGACGCACCCTGGATGGCAACCACCGCATGCTTATCATGTGTTTTGTCTTCGTCATATTGCTAGCAATTTTAATCAAAAGTTTAAAAATGAAAATTTGAAGAGGGCCTTAATGAATTTAGGTATGTTGCACCAACACTTATTATGTGGATGAACATATTTACTGAATTATAATCAACATGTATGTGTGTGCAGGTTATACTCCTTCTATGATTGATTTTGAGGTTGCCTTTGCACGTTTTCGTGATGTTAGTCTTGAGGTTGCAAACTGGATTGATAACATCCCCAAGGAAAAGTGGACGCGTGCATATGATGTTGAGGGGCGAAGGTATGGGCATATGACCACAAATTTGTTAGAATTAGTTAACAAGGTTTTAAAGGGTGCAAGAAACATGCCAATAATCGCTTTGGTTAAACACATATATAGCAGATTGGTAGAATATTTTGTATGTCGGGGGCAATCGGCTGCTAACTGTAAGGACCCTCAGTGTGGCGTGGTTGGCGCCAGATCTCGCGCGGTTAGCGTCGGGATCCTCAGCAGAAAAACCCTGCCAAGGGTGTGGCGCGGGTAGCGCCAGGGATGGCACCAGATCCACTGGAACTTCACGCTCAGAGCGCCAGAGCCACGCGAGGAGCGCCATGGCCTCTGGAATGTGGCGCCAGGAGCGCCAGGTTGGCGCTGGGAGTGCCAGATTCTTTGGAAGTCGACGCCTGGGGCGTCAACTTGGCTCGAGGGGCACCAGAGATTTCCCAGCCCGCGCGGGTAGCGCCATGGTTGGCGCGGGTGGCGCGGGAAGTGGTCTGGAAAACCAATTCTCTCTGGTTTTCCGCGCGGACAGCACCAGGTGTGGCGCGGATGGTGCCACAGGTCAAAGGAGGATGGCGCTGAGGGCGCCAGGGTGGCGCGGAAGGCGCCACAGGTTCTGGAAGTTGGCACTGGGGGTGCAGGAGTGGCACTGGGAGCGCCAGGCCCACCGCCATGGTGGCGCGATCATCGCCAGAGGTGGCGCGATCCGCGCCGGAGGTCGGGCAGGGCCACTATTTAAAGGCCAAAACACGAATTTCGGAAGAGAGAAACAGTTTTCTTCTTCCTTAGGCCCCTAACCTCCATTAGTGACTTGCCAAGCTTCCTAGAACCTTATATTTTGGCCCAAACCCATCCTTAAGACCTTTAATCTTGAGAGAATCACCTTAAGAGCTTTAATCCTTCATTACTTCTTCTGAAAACCCCTCTTTGAGTGAGAATTGGATTCTCAAGGAAGCTCAGAAACTTGAGTATTGGCAAGGACCCAAGGCACAGAACAGACAACAGAGCTAAGGAAAGCTGTCCTCCAGCCTTTCTGGTCGCCACTGAGGTAAGAAACTCAAGTTTCTCCGGTTGATTTTTGAATTTGGGGTTTTCTGTGTTTTGTGACACATGTGAGCTGGGGCTTGAATTAGCCCAGGGTCCTGTAGAGAAACTTGTTTTGAACGGCTTAGAGATGAAGGATTAACTTTTAGTTTTTGATTCAGTGAATTTTGAATCTTGGCTCTGTGGTTTGCATGTGTGGCTGTGTGATGAGTCACTAATTGAGTTTATGACATGCTAGAGCCTTGATTATGTTTGGATTGAGCCTGAGAGGCTAGTTGAACGGTGCCTTGGCTGAGGTTTAGACCGTTCCTGTGATAATTGAATTATGAGGCTGATATGAGCTTGTGCTCAGACATGTGTTTGCATTGAGTCTGGGATGACTCAGATGCTTGGTATTCAACCTTGGTAGACCTTGTATGGTCTGTGAGAAGCCTAGTGAGGGCTTGACTTGAATGAACCCTAGGATAGGGAAATTCTGATATGCTATGTTCTGTGATTGAATGCCTGTTGGTTTGGTTTTGATATGAACCTACATATGCCTTGATTAGGGCTTGACACTAAGGGTGTCGGTGGCGGGTGCCATAGAGCAGGGAAAGAACTGCAGAGTGAGGCTTTGCCAGGTAAGTTCTTGGTCCCTGGGAATGATTTCCCACTTGTTTGTGCCACACCACACTTCGGGTGGAGTGATGGTCATATTCATGATGCATGCATTTGGTTGTTGCATCCTCATAATGATATGTGTGTGCATCTGTGCTTGCTATGTGATATGATTGTGATTGATCTATTGGCCAGTAAGATAGATATGGACCTCCCTAGGAGACGGGTCCGGGAGGACATCCTTCTAGTTGGTTTGCTCTTGGTTGATGATATCCCAGGGGATCGGTGATCCCTCAAGACCAAGGGGATAGGAGACGGGGTCAAGAACATCCTTCTATTCTCGGAGGTACCATATACGTGCATCCATGCGAAGGGGTAGCACCCAATGGGATGACACAGGTGTGAGTTTTCGGTCTCACACTGACGTGGGCGTCGATGATATCGGCCAGGCGTTGAGGTAGCTCCGCCATGTTTGGAGCAAGATGACTTGCTCATATTGTTATGAGGGCCAGAGGGTCGGGCTAGTGGGCCATTTGCTTGTGATTGCCTGATGTGTGTTTCATGGAAAGTGGGCCAGGGTGGAGGAGATTCCTCCAAGGACCCTGAGCTTACTGAGATGTGTATCTCACCCCGTTTGGGGATTTATCTTTACAGGTGACTCTTCTGGAAGAGGAGAGCAGTCTCAGGGTAGGAGGCCCTAGTGGAGACTTGTCTGCTTGGCCGGTGGTAGCAGAGGGAGCTTGAAGGCTCAGTTTTGTTTTGATTCTATTTTGTACCATTGATAAAGGCTGGTGTGTGTACACCTGAGTTATGTACAGTTCTGTATACCCTCGGTGAGGGCATATATTCTTTTGATATCACCACGGTGTGGTGTGAGACTGTTGTATATATATGTATATACAGAACTAATGTTGATATGATATTTGAGATTCCTCCTGAGTATATGTGTACTGTGTTAGAAACAGGATCAGCAGGGGTGTGAAATATCTGTCTTGTGTGTATGTTCCTGTGATGTACTTTTATTTCATACATAATGAATCAACAAAAGTGATTCTGTGCTTCCGCTGAGTTTTTAAATAATGATTTAATCGCTTAATCTGATGTTATTAATGTTAACGCACCGGAGGCCTACGGGGTGTTACACTAACCAATTGCAAGGGGGACATTCTCTTTGCAAAAATGTCACTGCTATCTTGAAGGCCAATGAATCTACTCCTACTTGTCATTATGTTCGTACGTATAATGTGGAACAATCTGTATTTGAGATTGATATGGTTATGACAAATCGTTTTACGTTAACCTCGTTGAACAGTTCTGCCAATGTGGGAAATTTAAGGCATTCAAGTATCCTTGTAGTCATGCCGCAACAGCCGCTATGCATGTTCGTCAATCAGCGACAATGTATGTGGATGACGTATTCCTTGTGACAAACCTGGTGAATTCGTATTCATTTCCATGGCATCCAATTGGTAACGAGCAATCAATTCCATCGAGTGCAGATCCAGTACTCATATCTGACAAGTCTATGTTGCGTGCAAAGGGTCGTCCTAAGGCAACTAGAATACGCAATGAGATGGATGAAGTTGAGATTAGCCAAAGTCGTGTTAGATGTGGTATATGCAGATTACCTGGGCATAACCGTCACAATTGTCCTAGTCGTTAATCTACCAACCCGTGATAAACATCAATTTTAATATGTTACCCTTTCAGTTATGGTATTATTTGTTGTCTTATGTGGGTGTCCTAGTCGTCAATGTACGTGATGATACACATCAATTTTAATATGTTACCCTTTCGGTTATGGTATTATTTGTTGTCTTATGTGGGTAAATAAAATCAATAAAAATGCATCCGGAATGCCATCAAATCCATACAAATACTCAAGCATGCCAACAATGTATCAAACATAGTCCATAAAATCCCTACAATAGTCCAATATAAGTAACAAACAAAAACACACAAACACTAAGTTGAAGGTGGAGGCCACAGGTTATGACAAGCTTGCCGATCAGGCAATCTACGCCTACCATGACCATGCTGATACTGTGGAGTACGAGTATGTGCTGCAGGTGCCTCAGCAGTCGTAGGTGGAAAGGCCTCATGTGGGATTGTTGTATTGTTGCGAACACGGCAAGTGCACCGCTCGTTTCAAGTAATAAAGTGGGTAAGTAGAGTATCGTCTCCACAGGGATTGGAATGACTTTCACAGTAATTTACGTTCTAAGTAATTGGAAGTAAAAAGAAAATATTTTTAAAGAATTGTTGTGTGTGAATTTAAATAAAGACAGAATGTAAAAGAAGTAAATTGCAAATAAAGAGAGAGTTGTAACCAATGGACGGAATAATTGTGGTCAAGACGCAATCCCCTTTGATTCCTACCTTATTCACTTAACTGGTTATCAAGTTTGATTGTTTCTGATTGCTCAGAGAATAAATCTTTTCTAATTTAGCTAATCCCTAATCCCTTAGTGAAATAACCCTTTAACCTGAATAAAAAACCTAACCCCTTAGTGAACTCTATCAAGTTAAGAATTTAAAAGAATATATTATAAGGTTCTACAGTCACGCATCCCTATCCCTAGTCAATGAACAATTGTTACCTTACTCAGGTCAAAAATTAGAATCCCAACATCCCTATTGCGAATCCTAACCCTCAGTACTTAAATAGAATGACCAGTTCTAAATAAGAATAAAACAGTTAAGAATAGAGTAAAATAAAACAATCACGACAATCTCATTCAATACCAGTCAAGTTACAGAGGAGTTCACATCGGTTCTTGGCCTAACCACAATATAGAGTTTAGCCTGACATAGGCATCAAGAACACAAAGCATACATGAAGAATATAATTTTGCAGTAAACCCTGCTTTGATTCTTAACTTCCAATGGTTTCCAAGCCCTTGAATGGTGTCTAATGGTGTAGAGAGTCCCTTTCTTTAGTCCAGAAGCCTTTCTTTTATAGATTGGTTTAATTAGAGTAACAAAGCCCCTGTTTTCGTGCAATTTCGAACCATATCTTTTTAAATAAGACAACAGCATCTCCGCCGCGTTGATGACGCGAGACCCACGCTGATCGTGCGGCTAATTCGAAATCATTGCGCTGATAGCGTGGGAATCCGCACTGATCGCACAGCTAGCACGAATCAAAACTGTCTCCAGGCCCTGTGGCGCGAGTCTCGCGAGAATTGGTGCTGTCCGCGCGAGGCATTTGAATAGATGGCGCGAATAGCGTGGAATTCCACGCTGATAGCGTGGATACTTCGAGTTGAAAGGATGTCTTGAGCAGTTGGCGCAGGTCGCGCGGGTCCTGGCGCGGTTCGCGCGGGACCTTCAGCTTGGTTTTCTTCTTTCTTTGCTTAATCCTTCTCTTTTTGACCCTGAAATCATAACTTTGGTAATAAAATGAGATATAATTAAATATAAATAACAAACTAACTTATTCTAACCTAATTCCTAATGATTTAATTGAAATATAACCTAAAACTAGCCTAAAACTAAGATGTGTTAGCAACACATCATGTATCTTGCCTTGCTTCAGCAGCTAATGAAAAATCTATGTTGCTATACATTGCGTCAACATCAGCATCATCCCAAGTATTACCTCCCTGACTACTGCTCCCCCGTGTTCCCATTGTGGCATCTAGACTAGACTATGCTGAAATGACGATCCTGCTTACGTGTTCATAGGTTGCCACTGTGGCTGATAATATGTCTGAGTGTCTGTCGGGGTCTGTGTCTCCTAGGGTGGCCAGTAGGTGTCAGACTAAGTCTGCTGCTTCGGCTGCGAGGGCTGAAAATAGGTATGCTAAATACCGTATTCTTGACCTAGAAATGGTGGCCTAAAATATTCAGCAGTCATAGGAGGCCTAGGTTCATGAATAGTCGGTGACGACGTCCCAATCCTCGTCCGTCTTTGGCACGACGGCCAACGTCTAGCGACAACTGAGGTTCCGGAGGAAGCTACGTCAATGGTGCCTTTGGACCTGGTTCCTCTACTCGAGCAGTTTCTTTCCAAACACCAATAAGGCGAGCCACCTCGCCGTGCACATAATACAACCCATGGTTAGGAAATTCATCATCCATGGTCACAAAATACAAATTCTCCAACCCATCAATCTACAAATGAAACCATGTATACATAAACAAAAATATATGCAGATACTAAGTAAATCATTTAAAGGAAAGGACTTATACAACGATGTTGTGAGGCACCCCGCTTCGTCACGTATCGCTTGTCGCACAGTCGATACCAACCCATGTACTCATGGTTGGGCGACATAAGACCATGTATTGCAGGAGGCACTTTAACATGATCAGCTCGCCTATTCCATCTCTTTATAAATTTCCTTAACCTCCAACCCCAATTTTCCTGGGGTTTACCCCGAAGGTAAAATCATGAACACCTTTCAATTTCCCAAACCTATGAGGTATCGGCTGGTCCCGTCCAAATTGCCTCATACACCTATCAGGCTGTGCATACTCAGCAATGTGAAAACAAATTATTGGTGTCCGAGCCATCCACAAATGAATTGTGTCAACAGATGCACCCATGAAGTCATAATCACCATACGGTTGCCAAACAACCTACACAATGCAAACATATGAAGAAATCATTTCGCAGGTTGACACGTACTCCATATTCTGCATAACATATTTCATTAATTAAATATAGCTCATCTCTGGTTAAGGTGTCTAGTCTGTCTCGATACCAATTCAGTGAATTCAATCTAAACCGACCAACACCACTAAATATATTTTCAAGGTTAAACATTAAATTGTTAATTAATGTGCACATAATCTATATGGATACTTTAACTGCAAGAAAATAAATATACATGTGTCCAAAGTGTCGGTCCACCTCATGCATAGATGGCAAGGGGCGCAACAGATGGAAATCGGAGCCATGCCCAAATCTACAGCATAACAGTGCAACCTCCTATATGTTTTCTATATGAGTATGTACAATCACACAACTGTCTAAACAAGTGTGCCAGTACCACAGACCCCCCAGCTATAGGATCCAATGTCAGCAAAATCACCCGCAAGTAGGGCAACGTACCGACATCCTACTACGCCCCCCCCCCCCCCGACCGGTCACAAAGGATCCAAGATCCTAACATGCGAGCGATGCGAGCCTTCGTGAAGTATATGACATTCTTGTGATGACCAGCAACTGCATCCCATGACGGATACACTCTGTCAAAATATGATAACCTCACATTGCCAGAGGTTAGCTCGGTGGCGGGATCAGGTCCATTACCGAACACCTGATTACATAATTCTGGCCAATCAGTGTATGTCTGTCCGATAACAACTTGCCCATCAATAGGCAAGCCTAGTATTCCAGCGACATCTTCCAATGTTATCATCATCTCACCCTGGGGCATATGAAAAGTATGTGTCTCTGGCCGCCACCGCTAGACCATAACACTAATAAGGGCAGCATCAATCTGAAAAATATAAGTCACGTATCAATATACATATTATAACAACATTAATTTTAAACATGGTTAACATAACAACATTGGTTAATAGGTACAGGCATGTATTGCATTCGCGCGACATGTATGAAACCAGCCCAGTCAAATACTGGGCTACTACGTCTGGAATATCCTTTGCTAAGGGGCCAATAGTGGGTCTACCTCTGCGTCGAATCTTCAACAGTCTTTATGTTCCGTCATTCCAAACTGATTGTGAAATATGCGTACGCTGTTTGCACCTCCTAAGTACATCCCATCTATATGGTCCGGGAAGCACATGGGTAGTGGGATCGATAGGCTCAGCCTCATGGTCAGACCCAGAATGAGGTGACTCAGATGACGATGACTCAGCCATAATAATATACTACATATTTCATATAAAGAAGCTTCAAGTTAAAAACTACATTTACTAAAGTATGTGTTAAGCAAGTATTTAACCATAACATCGGTCACCGACTAATGATATTGTAAGCCAATAATTATATTATAACTCATTCCAGAGATTCAAAGAACACATTTTGAAATTGGAGGTCCAATTAAACAAATTTCAACCATTTGATTATTTAGTGACTCAGATCTTATCACATATCCTAGGTTATTTTTGCTTGTCTCTCCACGGTTCACACTCCAGCAAAAAAAAAAAAAAAAAAAAAAAAACCTCTTCTCTCGTTTCTGAAAGTTGATTACAAAATAAATCTAACTAGAAGGATCTTCAATTTTCATCCTAATCATTGAAATTAATTAGAATGCTAGGTAAGAAAGATGAATTTGTTAACTTTTTATATTAATTAGTTTAAAAGTTATATATAAAATACTTTTTAATCAATTGATAGTGTCAAAACCTTTAGATTAACAATTCATGAAAATTAAATTCTTAATTATTATACAACTTTTATGTTTCGGATTATTTTTTCAGAAATTTCACTAAAATTTAAATATCATAATTTATTTATTTTTTTAAAAAAAATAATCATAATCTAGGTCACTAACAAATAATATTCAAAGGCAAAAAATATATTCTACCTTAGGTCACTAACAATTTCCTACATATCACTAACAGATAATATTCAAAAGCAATAAATGTATTCTACCTTAGGTCACTAACAATTTCCTACATATCACTAACAGATAATATTCAAAAGCAATAAATGTATTCTACCTTAGGTCACTAACAATTTCCTACATATCACTAACAACCTAAACCCTAAAACCTAATGTACCTAACTAACAACCTAAACCCTAAAACCTAGGTCACTAAAAAATAACATTCAAAGTCAACAAATGTATTCTACCTTAGGTCACTAACAATTTCTTACATATCACTAACAACTTAAACCCTAAAACCTAATGTACGTAACTAACAACCTAAACTCTAAAACCTAGGTCACTAAAAAATAATATTCAAAGCCAATAAATATATTCTACCTTAGGTCACTAACAACCTAAATCCTAAAACCTAATGTACATAACTAACAACCTAAATCCTAACAATTTCCTACATTAATAACAATTTTTTTTTTCTAACAAAATATTATCATTAATTTAATATAATCTATAAAATAAATATTTGAACACTTACTTGAGACAAATTTTCCCTATAAAAATCTTCAAATCAATCCAAAAACCTAGAGAGAAGCGAGAGAAAACACTTTTAGAGAGAGAAAGAAAGTGAGTAAGTGAGTTTAAACAGCAAAAGTGGGCCTTAAATAGCCTTGCATGGTCGCGCTTGACCCAGGCGCCACTCCACCCCTTGTCATTCCTCCCTCAGGCGCCACCCACCCCCTGTTGCGCCCAGTCTAGGCATGTTTGATCACCTTCTCTGGAGGTGCCATTGGTCGCGTCTCATATGGGCGCCACTAACTTCCATACTTACGTAAATTGATTCCAAACTACAATATATTGGTAAATGTTTATTAAAAGTATAATATTTTAATTTTTTTTCCTTCTCCGTATACATCAAAAACTTTCAAATTATCTAATTAATTTAAGGGAGATGATCTATTTACATCATATATAAATCTAAAAATTTATACCATTAATATATATATTAATCCTATGATTTATAATATCTTAATAAATATGATAACTTTAATATATTTAATGATAATCAACTAGTTATCTTTAATATATTAATAAATTAGATCATTTGATTGATTTGATTTTTTAAATTAATTATTTTTTTTTGTGCAATATATTTTTTTATCTCTATTTATTATTTTCATAACAACAGTTTATTTCTTACAGGTTTTAAAAAAAAATACACTTATTAGAAAACAAAAAATGCATAATGTAATTATTATTTAAACTTATTTATAAATTTTATAATTTTTTATTCTTTATTTTATGCATTTTATTGTAAAAGCATTATGTAGTATTTTTTTAACCTATGTTAACGTGAAAAATGTATATCCTAAGTAGAAAAAAAAAGAGTTTCATATATTTATGTACTGAAGTATAAACTAATTTTATATTATCATTCACTCACAACTTATTATTTGAATTACTATAAGAAAGTTATTTTAAAGGTCACCAAACTTATCATATATGGTAGATTGTGATTGGATAACTGTATAAAAAAATTTACAATATTAATACATAATCATTTTCTCAAAAAGAATATAAACTGTTGTTATGAAAATAAT
>PYAF01000251.1:167367-180292 GCA_007407185.1 Glycine tomentella
AGATGCTGCAAATATTTTCTCACTGTTTCAATAAAAATAAAAACGGATGCATTTAATTCATGAAACAATAAACCTGGACAATCATCCTAGCAAGTCTTTGATCTTATCAAAATCACAATCTCTTTTATGATTTGCCATGTGTTGATCACTTGGTTGCCCCCTGGATGGTTCATATAATTGAAACAAATGTGAGACATTTATAAAGGGAATTAATGTCTTTTTCAGAGCTTATTGAGCAGTACTTCTTACATACAAAAATATTCTGGAGAATCTGAACTACTAAAATTGGTTCAGAACTTGGCCATGCTTTTTCTCATCCAATTTGATCATTTTCAATAACTGTAATTTAGTTAAAACACTAATATTTAATCTTTAAGCAACTTGCAGAAACTAAGCCACTAAAATTTAATCCAACTGCATACCGCCAAGTGACTTTTCTTTGTTGTTAATGAATAATACAGGCTGTATGGACTGTTCCTTGCTAATTTTATTCATTATGTTTCTATTCAAGCTTACTAGTTACTTATAGTCAAGGTTAATTGTTTGCTTTTTTCTCTAGGTTTTAGTCTTTGCAAACATTGATGACTTCAAAAATCTTCTTGAAACTCTTCAAGATGTTGCAAAAACATTCAAGTCAAAGGTGATTGATTAGTTACTTTGGCCTACATTTGGGACTTTCAAACCATTTTCCTGCATTTTTTAGAACTTATGGTCTAATTCTTTTGTTTAAATGCAGATAATGTTTATCGCAATTAGACAATAAAAACGAAAATTAAATGCTGGTAGGACCATTAACTACAGCTGTTGAGATACCAGTCAATGAGTCAACTGTGATTTCATCTATAGAGGTGCAGTTTTTAAGATCCTAGTTCTACTAAATTGTGGGCCAGGGGTGACTTAATCATTATTGCACTTCTTAAACTTAATTGATCAGGGCCTACATTTTTAAAAGTCTATTATTATTTGGAGACTAAATTGCTCCAAAACCTTTCTTCTAATTTGCATTTCTTAAACGTAATCACTTCTATTTATAAAACCTACACAAAAGCCCTCTATGTTTTATAAAATTATGAACATTTTACAGTTAAACACAATTTTATTTTTGCATGAAATTGATAAATATATTTTTATTACTATTTTGACTCATTTTCTTTTCTTTAAAAGTTACACACTATTCTATTTTATAAATACATTATGATTATATCCCTGCAATAGTGAAACTCACTACTACGTGAATGGCCTTTAACGACACTCTTTCAACGTTGGTTGTTATATAACCGTCTTAGAAAAGTAGGCGGTGGCATTTTCGTAATAATAGGCACTTGTCACCGACGGCTACGTAGAAACCGTATTTATTGTTAGAAAACGACGACGGTTATCATTTAACCGACTTAGTATGTACTAATTCAAATACGGTTTTTTTAAAAAACCGTCGTTGTCTTAGTATTTGAATTTATAAAAATCCTAAAATCTCTTTTATCTTTGAATTCCCAAATTTTATAACCCTAAAATCTTCTTTTACTCCTCTCTCTCGCCGCCGTCCCCGACTCCTCCATCCGCTCCTTCTTCCCCGCCTTTCATGCGTGTTCTCCCATCTCAGTGAGTGATGAACTGTGCGACTCCGGCGTCATCGCATCCAGCCTCCGTCACCTCTTCAGCTTCCTCCGTCACAGGTACTGGTACTCTTTTCAGTCGAACTCTTCTTCGTTGATTTATGCCCCAAGAACCTAGCTTCCATTGTTTGAAGTCTCCTTTTGTTGTCAATATGTACCTGTAAGTGATTAGAGCTTGTTCCCTTTTGTTTCCGCTATCGTCAATGATGAGGAAACATTGGTAGAAGAAATTGAAGAGAGAGAGAGAGAGAGGGTTGGATTGATTTTCTTCTTCCTTTCTCTAAAGAGAATCTAATCTCAATCCTCATTACAGATTTCTTCATTCCTCTCTCAATCTTTTCTGTTTTCCCCCTTTAACATTCTCGTTTTTGCCGAAACGAAAACAACTAAGATTTTTTTGTTTGTTTTTATTTTTCTTCTTTTTGTTGTTATTTGACTCGGTTGTCTGAATCGATTGTTGTAGCAGGGTCGGGAGCCACAGGTATTGCCAGATCCTTTGTTATTTCCATTATCTTATTTGTTGGATTTTCTGTTTTGGGTGTGTTTTGTTTGGTTATGGAACATATGTGTCTGGTTTTAGTTTTGGAGCATATTATATTGAACATATTGATTCTTGAATGTTGGGGTTGGTCATATTTGTCTGCGTAGCAGGTGCTACATGTTTTTGACTTGGATCAAGCATTTTGGTGTCTAGTTTCCTGTGTAAAATAAATTAGTGGGAATTTTGGTTCAATTGGCTATTGATTCATTTGCTTGTGATCTCAGGGTTTCATTTTGGTTGAGTTTCCTGGTGAATGGTCTTTAACTTTGCAGCTATGCAGAGCCAAGTTGTGTGAATGGTTGTAGGAGCCTTCTGCTTTACCCAAGAGGGGCAACCAATGTTTGTTGTGCATTGTGCAACACAATTACCTCTGTTCCTTCACCTGGTAAGCTCATTGGTTGTTTCTGTTTTTTCAAATTTTAAGATTAGGTAAACTTACTCATTTTATATTGGTGTGTCTCCCGTCTTTATCTATTGGTATGTGCCATTTATTCAATTTGAAACAAATCATGTTGCCTTCTGGATTTAATATTTACATGTAGTCAGAATCCATTTTGATGCTTATTCTGAGGAACTCTACCATAATAATAACCTGCAGGGATGGAAATTTCTCAACTTTATTGTGGAGGTTGTAGGACATTGCTAATGTACACACGTGGAGCTACAAGTGTGAGATGATCCTGCTGTCACACTGTAAACCTTGTTCCACCAGGTACTGAAAGTTAGTATGTTCTTGTTAAAAAAAACACTACATGTTAGTATGTTACCGTAGTGGTTTCGCATTGATTTTGGTTAACTGTATGTTAATTTGTTTGTTAATATAAATCTTCTATTTTATAATTGTGGTGATGTTTTGTTGGATTACTTGGTTATTGAATATATGGTTAACGTGAAATCGTGAATGGTGTTACCAAATCCTGGTGAAGGGGTCAGCAATGGGTGCATTAAGGTGATCCTTTTATTTATTTATTCATTTATTTCCTGTGTATTATTTGGGATGCTTCTGGCTTGCTACTTAAAAGGATTGCTACCAACTTGACCTTTCATTAGAAAGAAGATTTCCCTTTTTGAGGGAGGTCATGACCACATAACCTCGATGCAGTCTTCCTCATCTATTATCCCTCATTGTTCAAATTCTTATAGGGTGGAAGATAAGATTGAAAATGTTGATTCAGACTTCCTCATCTATTATCCCTCATCTAATATAGGTTTGTGTCAGAATTCCCCCCTCCCAAAAAAAAGCATCAGTAGCAACAACATTCATCAATTCTTCCTTCATGATCAATCAATGAAAATGTTGATTATTAACATTTGTCCTTGCCCTATTACTTTTGCTTACAGTCTGGCAAACATGACTGTTAGTATAAATGGCAAACAATTGTTATAATTTATAGCTGGCTACTTGTTAATCTGTCATTGAGTTTTAAGTGCTTATCCTCTATGTAAGAAGATGTCTCTGATTTAATCATCAGTGCTATTTGTTTCTATTTTAATTCGAAGAAGAAATTGATTCGTGTAAAGTATTATAATTGCTAATTTGAGTTTGGTGAATAAAGATGGTATCATAGCTTTGACTTGTGTCATGAGTCTATGCATATATGAACCTGATGTGTGACATGAAAATGGTTCTTTTTCATTGTTTGAAATTAATAGTAAACAGTACTCTCTTTTGGATTTGAGTTCATTCATTATTTGGTTTCATATCTGGTCATGTGATCGATGCAAGCAAAATTCAACTTGGAACCTATCTCAATGTGTATACGTTTCTTGGGGACCTTGAGTTTTCGGAGAAATTGAAGAAGGATAAGGTGAAGAAGGATTATTATTATTATTATTATTGGGAGATATTTCTATTTTCTACGGTGGATTTGATTTGTAGCAGCACACTTTTCCATTGAGGTTGAGGTAGTTAGGATTTTTTCTGTACAGTATCAAATCTTCCTTATTATATATTCATTTATTTATGTTAAAAGGTAGGGATTTTGTATATGTTGAAATTACAGCTGTGAAGAAACGGGGTCGAGAATCCATCTTTGGTGATTCAGAAAAGGGGAATGGAATCTCCCAAAAAAGATGGCATAAAGAAATCCAAAGTGAGTGCTGCAACAACACGTCTTTGTGGTTCAAAACTTGACCTTTTGCTTCGTTTGTCTTCTAGCCATTATTTGAATTTCACCTTTTATTTACTTGTGCTTTTGCTTTTCATGGAAACAAAGAACCCTGGGCTGGTCCACGAGGCAAGTTCCCTTCAGATAATGCCTCCAATGTTGTTATGAGTGAACTTGACAGTGAATCATTACCAGAAAACTCCACGGTTTTACAGGACCAAGAGGAGAGTCAGAGTGCTAATGTTACTCTTGAAGGTTTCTCTTTCCCTCACGGCACTTTACCAGCAATTAATTAACGTTGTAATTAATTTATGGGCTAAAATTAAAAATAATACAATTTAATTAATTAATTAATTAGCAAAATGGTGCAAAAAATCAAATATTTGGCAAAATGGGGTAGCCTAACACGCCCAGGGCTAGGCGTGTTTAAACACGCCTTAAGCCAAGCGTGTTTAGGTCCCCTGATCCCTATAAAAGCGCTTGAAAACGACATTTGGTCCATTCCGCCTTCTCTCTAGAATTAGCTCTGCCTTCTCTCTAGATTTTGGGTGTTGAATTGTCTGAAGCGAAGCCCTGTCAAATTTGAAGCGCTGTCAACTAGTAAGTCGATTTAACTGATTGTGCTTTGTATTTAGTTTGTTATATTTTTAAATTAGAAAATTGTTAGGGTCATATGAACTTGTTAGCGACATATATATTAGGTTAGTGAGTTTTAGGTGTTCCAGTTTAGTTTAGGGTTTACGATGTGATTAGTATTTAGGGTGTGGGCTAGTAATTAGGGTTACGTAATTCGGTTTAGGATTAGGGTTTACATTGTTATTAGGGTTTATGGCCTGTGGGACATTGTTATTGGGGCTTATGTTGTGATTAGGGTTTAGGCCCTGAGGTAGTTATTATGGTGTATGTAAATCAGGTTTAGGGTTTAAGGTTGACATTATGATTAGGGTTTATGGGTTGGGGTACAAAGTTAAGGTTTGTGTGTGCCGGGTTATGGTTTAGGTGTGATGTTGTGATTAGGGTTTAGGTCTTCAGGCATAAACGTAGGGTTGATGGGTTTCAAGTAAGGTTAGGGGTTTATATTGTGATTATGATTTATGCCGCTGGGAACAGACCTAGGGTTTAGGTTTTAGTTCTGATTAGGATTTATGTCTTGGGTTACAGTACAGAGCTAGGGTGTATGGATTCTGGTTTAGGTTTAGGGTTGATGTTGTCATGATGGTTTAGGGCTTGGGTTACATACGTTGGGTTTATGAGGTCTGATGTTGTGATTAGGGTTTAGGTCGTCGGTTACTGACTTAGGGTTTACGGCTTTCGATCTAAGTCTAATGTTTTAATTAGTGTATATGGCTTGGGTTACAGACCTATGGATGACAGATTCTGGTTTAGGGTTATGGCAGCGAATAACCTAATGAGTGTTACATACACTTCACTAATATGGATTGTGGGTATGGTCTTAGGGTTTATGGGTGCCGGTTTAGGGTTTATGGCAGTGAATAACCTAATGAGTGTTACATACACTTCACTAATATTGAGTAATTAGTTTTCCAATTCAAGTTTTGCCTTGCCAAACATATTGTATTGGTGGAAACTTTGTTTAGCACTATAGTTCAGGGTCAGGTGAAACAAAAACACAGACAAATAATAACCAAAGAAGAACGTGAGCACAGATGAGATAGAAAGACAATTATTGGAACAAGTAGGAATAGTTGTCTGTTTAGGAACAATTATTGGATTATAGGATGGGAAAACGCCTGTCATGATGACAGATAGAATGAACCTGAGGTCTGGGGTGTTTAAAGCTTTGTGTTGGATTACGGTTTAGTCCGAGGGCTTATGTTATGATAATGGTTTAGGGCTTATGTTTTTTTACTTAGGGTTTATGGATATCGGCTAAGCTTCCGGGCTTATGTTGTGTTAGTGTATTTGGTTTAATGTATTTGATATATAAGAAAATTTTGTTGGAATGATTTGGTAATCCTTAATATTTTGTTTGCCGTGGTTTTAAATTTTTGTACATGAAGATACCGATTAGATGGCTGATTCGTCCTCCACATCTTCATCACGATCTGCATCCGATCATGAGGCTGAGCCCATGGATCCCACTGCTTATGTTGTCCCTACCCCATACAAGTGGGGCGTTCTGCGTAGGCGAATTCAGCGCACGCACGTTTCACAAGTTGTGTGGAACGGGTCCGTGCCACCTCGGGTATTGAAGACTCAACGTGGTAAACTGGGCGGTGGACCAGATGCGGACGATATCCCCGATGTTGTTTTTGACATGTTGCGCGAAGCTGGTTTCTTCATGTCGCACGCATGCGACATATCCAGGTATGCAACCACGCAATTATGATATTAGTTAACATTGGTTAATTTGAACAATGAAGTTGTTTAATAATTTTTATGTATTTCAGATGGATTCTGCGCTTATTAGTGCTCTGGTTGAATGATGGAGGCCAGAGACTCACACCTTCCACATGCCGTAGGGTGAGATGACCATCACATTGGAAGACGTGGCTGGTATTCTGGGATTGCCCACGGAGGGCAATGTGGTTACTGGAGTGACGGTTGACGAGTGGGATACCGTCATTGAGGAGGTGTTTGGTCACGAACCTGATGACATCGAGTTGAGAGGTGGATATTTGCGCCTGTCTTTCTTTGATAGACATTTTGCGCATTAGGGTGAGGTTGTTCCCGAACTTGTTCACGTGACACGGTTCACGAAGGCCCACATTGCACGACTTATCGGATCATGGCTACTGTGCGACCGATCTGGGGGTAGCATGGTCGCAGCACGATACATGTCGTTGCTTGCAGGGGATTTTTCGAACATCGGTCGGTATAGCTGGGGCTCCGCTGTCCTTTCACATTTGTTTAGACACATGTGTGAGTGCACACATCCAGACAGGAGTGACATCGGTGGGTGTCATATGCTTCTTCAGGTGTGGGCGTGGCTCAGATTTCCACCAATTGCCCCAGCTATTCCGCTTCCTACACAGCCGAACTGGCATTTCAGACATCGGTATGTGTGATTATATGTTGTTCTTGTTTACAATTGTAACAATGAAGTGTTATATTATACTAACATTACTTATTTTGAAATTAGCTTTAACGCTTTAGGTCGATTAAAATCGCATGATCTGGTCGAGTACAGGATGGCATTCGACTCCCTTACCCGAAACGAGGTACATATAGTAGTTTTTCAATTGCTGGACGTTTGCATCTGTGGAACATGCTGTGAACTAATAAAGTGTTATTTTGTTCTGTGCAGGTCGTTTGGCAACCATATAGGGACTACGACTTCCTTGGTGCTTCTGATCATGAGCGACTGCTGTGGATGGCAACTATGCCTATCATATGCTTCCACACAGTCGAATATTCGTAGCCGGATCGATGCATGCGGCAATTCGGCAGGGATTAGCCAATCCCACGCACTCCGAGGAAGCTGAAGGGTGTGCATGACCTTTCGCTTCGGGGGAAACGAGAAGACAACTGGGTTCGTAAACTCAGATCGTTTATTTCGCGATGGGATGCTAGGGACCAGCACATTGAGCTTCCCCCCTTGATTCAGGGGTTGCTGTCACCACACCATGAGTACATGGTTTGGTACAGAGAACACGGGAAGCGGTTCATCACAAAGAAGGGCGCGAAGATGGCTCGTGGTTTAAGTTTTTGTTCCATCATCATTTGTCTATTTGATATAATTATCGCACATCACACATCTGACATTTATGTGTATATGTTCAAAATTGTAGCTTGATGGGCTAGAGGCGTTGTACTTCGCGGCAACTAGCCCGAACAGGGAGGAGGCCTTCCACTTCGATTGGGCGAGTGAGGAGGTCGGTCGATTAATGTCTGTCTTCGTCGAGAGTTGTCGCGTGGAGGAAGCAGGCCCACATGCTCCCGAAGCCCAGCTTGAGGCTGAACCAGAGATTTCAGTTGTAGTTGGCCGACGAAGAAAAGAGGGTCGTGGGCTAGACCGTCGATAGGGACCGGTGCAGCAGGTTCCGGAGCCCATTGTTCGACCGAGGCCGAGCACCGAGGGTTAATATAGGCCCCCTGTTATTGCATCGACATATGGGACACAACCCGTATATTACAAGGCTACTGCGCAGGGGGGGCATGGGGGCATGGACTACGCCGATTTCAGTACCCAAGCCCAAATGCCTACCCCAGGCCCATCGCAGACCCATGCCGCATATGTTACGACTGCAATGACATGTGCAGATGTAGATGGCGGGTTCGGTTGTGGAATGAACATGCAGCCCGAGTGGACTGAGGCATAGCTCGATGACATGCTCGACCAAATGGATTATAGTGCAGAAGCCTGTGCCGCTTGGCAACCACATTCACCATTTGGCACCGAAGCTTCTGAGTTTCCTATGCCGGTGTATGCAGAGCAGGGCACGCCATCTCGATCTCCTCATGTGCATTCGTATGAGGCAGGCCCTTCTTATGCAGGCCCGTCCCAGCCAGACCCTTATCAGGCAGGCCCTTCTTATGCAGGACCGACCCAGTCGGACCCGTATCAAGCAGGCCCTTCTCAGCCACAACCTTCACAGCCAGCCCCATCCGAGCCAGGCAGTTCTCGGCGACCACGCAGACGAGTACAACCTTATCGACAGGCACGTGATTTGCCGTGGCCACCGCCCTCACTCTGATTTATTCGTAGTTACTGTTTTATGTTTTTTTATTGTATTATAGTCGATTGTATTTTGTAAACTACGGTTATTAGTGACATTTATGTTAACCATGTTCGGTCTAACTATTATTTGATCATGTTAACCCCGCAAACCCTAACAATAACATACGTCGGCAAAACCATTAATTCATAACATACACGATTACAATAAAAAACAGGCGGGGGAAAATGCATTCTAAATTAAAAGGAAAATTTCAAAACAACAGGTTTGGCGTACATGTCTTATTCCATATGGATTTGTGGTTTGCTGAAAATGGCTAAAATTTCAATTGGACAAAAACGTTTCCAGTAGTTGGATTCCGCAAGCATCCTCAAGACGTCTTCATTGCTCACCAACTCTTTTATGTCATATTGGATTGTAGTGTCTGAGTATTGTGCATGTCCTGGATGACGAAAAAACATTTTTCTTACCACCTGTGACACGTGAATTCCATTAAGGGGAACCCCAACAGGCGCAACTTGCTTGATGAGGGCCTTCAGTGTTTCACTGTTGCATGCAGAAGGAATTTCAAATCGGATTGGGTTTGTTCCAGTAAACGCATAACCCACAGAACCGGCTCTTCGTGGTATGTTCCAACGTCCGTTGTAATATAGCATTGCATCATGTGTTGGGACGATGGTGGACTGAAGTAGGTTCATTATCCCATCGGCTGTTCTAGTTATGGTGCATAATATTTCTATAGGACCCGCAGCAGACATTTGGTCGTGACACCGTAACATTCTGCAAACATCATCATCGTTTGTTAGTGCGATAGAATGAAAAAAATAGTGCTGACCTGCGTCTATGGATGGTTGTCGGTAGTAGATGTTATCCATGAATTGGTCATCGGTTAGTAGAAGGGTGTGGTGAATTCTACTCTTAAGCGTCTGAAACGAACACTCATTAGGAACTCGCATCGCTATCGGAGTAGCACCTTGAAAACAAACACCCGTGTCGTTGTGATTCGTATATCCATTTGGATAAATGAATGCTAATTTGGAGTTACCAATGTTTTGGCTGGTTGTTTCTCCTAATAATGCCATTGTATGCAAAATAAAATTTACGGGGCGAGGCATGTTGTGTCCGACCGTGTACGTTATATAGCTGTAATCGCGCCCATCTTGGGGCGTGTTCAGAGACGTTGTCGGTGGTGCGTGTTGAGAGACGTTGTCGGTGGGGCGTGTTCAATCACGCCCTTGTTAGGCGTGTTGAAAGACGTGGTCGGTGGGCGTGTTCAATCACACCCTTGTTAGGCATGTTCAAAGACTTGATCGGTGGGCGTGTTCAATCACGCCCTTGTTAGGCGTCTTCAATTAGGTGTATTCAATTAACGGTGAACGGGTAACATATAATATCATAAATAAATAATTAATAACAAATGGAAATTCATGTCCACCACAACCAAAACATTATCATCATACATCTTACACAACATGTCTTATAAATCAAATACATTTAACGAAGCATTTATAAAACAAACATAACAACAAAATCATGAAACACCACCCCGAGTTGGACAAACCGAATCTACGAGCTCTCTGAGTTGTTTCGACTTCGTCCATCCATCTCGCTACGGATTCTGGTGGACCTTGGACGACCCTTCGCACGCAACATTGCCCTGTAAGGGATGATAATTGGATCTTCACTGGGGGAATGGCAAGTTCATTGCCAATAGGCTGCCAAGGTAAAGAATAAGCCTCAACCAAGTTGGATACGAGGAACACGTCATCCACATAGTGCAAAGGATTTCGGTGGATGTATAAAGCAGCAGCTGCGGCATGGCTACAAGGGTATTTGAAGGTCTTAAACTTCCCACACTGACAAAAACGCTCAGTTAGGTTAACTGAATATGAACTGTCCCAGCCATCTGCCACCTCAAACGACGTTTCCTCAAGGTTATAGCTGCGTATATGGTGGCCTGTGGCAACGTTCTGATTATGCCTCACAGCATCAACGACATTTTTACAATGTCGTTGTGATTGCTGTATATGTGCAGTGGCCGTCTGACCCCTTCTCACAAAGTATTCAACCAAACGACTGTGTGTGCGCTTCACCAAAGCAGTAATAGGAATGTTCTTTGCTCCCTTGAACACCTTGTTCACTGATTCAGACAAATTTGTTGTCATATGGCCGTATCTTCTCCCCTCGACGTCATATGCACGAGTCCACTTTTCCTTAGGAATGCTGTCAATCCATTCTGCAACCTCAGGACTGGTATTGCGGAATCGTTCATACCCTATGTCAAATTCGGCCATACAGGGAGTATAACCTGCACAATTATAAAAGCATGAACGTTAGGTGGGAAAGACATTTTTAAACCTAACTAAATAACAAATAATTTTGAACATACCCAAAGTCATGAGACTCTTCTTCAATCTTGCACTCTTGAATCGTTGATTGAAATTACTGGCAATATGACGAAGGCAGAAAATGTGATGCGCAAAAGGTGGTTGCCAACTGGCATGATTCTGCACTGCAGATATAATGCTCCGGTGCAGATCTGAAATAAGGCATATATTTTGCATTTTGGTTACGTGGAAGCGAATGTTAGCAAGGAAATATTCCCAAGCTTCCAACGTCTCCCCCTAGACAATGGCAAATGCCAGTGGCAGACATTCATTATTCTCGTCCTGAGTCGTGGCGATCAGCAATTTTCCCTTATACTTGCCATATAAGTGAGTTCCATCAATTTGAATGACGGGTTTGCAAAATTTAAAAGCCTCGCAGCACTGTCTGAAAGTCCAAAACATGCACTGAAACACACGCTTCCCTCGGACCAGTCGATTTGCCACAAAATAATCATTGGTTTGAATATCAAAAAAAGAACCAGGTGAAAAACGAAGCATGTAGTTGCACCACCTTGGCAAATATGCATAAGATTCTTCCTAATCTCCATAAATCATTGCCATCGCTCTCTGCTTCGCATACCATGCCTTACAATACGAAACTTTAAATCCAAAGCTATTGGTGATCCTCTCCTGAACCAACACAATGAACACGCCCGGTTCCTCCTTAATCATTCCTGAAAATGACACCGTAAGATACAGATTAACAACAAACCTTAACACAAATTAACATCTTTCTAATGTGGCAAAAATTCTCAGTTCATACCGACAACAAGTGAAGCAATGATATCAACATCAAGTTGTCTATGATCCTGTGATAGACGGTCGTTGAGGCAATTGTGCTTTCCACCCCATCTTGAAACTACCCACTTCTCACCGTACACTGGTTTCATCACCCTAACCCTCCAAGGGCAACCATCCTTGTGAGCAACACACTTCATTGCAAACCTGTCAGGCTTGCTCTCAACCACAAATGCTTCTTGATGCTCCCTCATTAGGTTCCGCTTAACGGCAATTTGTGCCTCTTTTTTCGATGGGAATTGCTGTTCAACATACAAATCGTCCCCTATTTGCCAGGGACCTTGGACTGAACCTGATCCTGAAGCTGAACCGCTAAAAGAATCTTCTTCGTTTGGGTGATTCCAATCGATATATGTGTAATGTGGAATCCCGTCCCAAAAAGGAACAACCGCACCGCCTTTAAATACAATACATAATAATAAGCATTGGTTTGCAAAATATATACATGAACATCAATTATACGAAATCACTTAGGGTTTAAGTCATGTAACTTACATTCAACAGGTTGTTCTGATTGTGTCGGTCCAACACCCGCACGGTAGCGCATTTCAGACGACCCCACATCAGTGTGTTGCTGGAATGCATTTGCATCCACCCCAGCATCTTCATCATTATCAAACGCACTGGCATTCTCCTGAAGAAGACGATCTTCAATCGCTATATTTTCATCATCATCATCATCTTCATCGTCATCCATAACCCAAGTTGGGTCATGTGAATCTTCCTGAGACATGTTTGCACCAACAACATCATATGATGGTGCAATATGTGCAGAATTACAACCAACTGACCTCCTGGGTAAAACAGCTTCCTGAACTACGGTGTAATCCACATACAA
>PYAF01000251.1:180392-210154 GCA_007407185.1 Glycine tomentella
TATTTTCATCATCATCATCATCTTCATCGTCATCCATAACCCAAGTTGGGTCATGTGAATCTTCCTGAGACATGTTTGCACCAACAACATCATATGATGGTGCAATATGTGCAGAATTACAACCAACTGACCTCCTGGGTAAAACAGCTTCCTGAACTACGGTGTAATCCACATACAATTCTAAAAATTTCTTTCGTGCCTGATTAACAAATTCTTCAATCACCATTTCCAATTCTTCATCATCCTGTATTGGAAACCCCACTTATTCATCTTGCTGCCATATTCTTGCCGTCAGCAATGTGATACAAGTGTTTTCGTCCACACCCAATTTTGGACGTATGTTCTTATGCAAATCACTCAATGTTGCATTTCGGTTGATTCGTCTCATCCTTTGCTCCCCTTCGAAGACAACACCTCTTCCCCCTTGAATTTTCCTTCCATTGAAAAAAAACACAATACGAACAACCTCCGCATCACTTGAACTCATTTCCTACAATCAACATAAATAAATGTCAGAAACACACAAACACCCGAAACCCTAAATTATGAAACACAAACCCTGCATACTAAACAAACCCTAACCCACATAAACGCACGTCCTAAACCTTATCCCACCTATCAACACACCCTAAACCGTAGCCCATATATCCACATACCCTAACAAATGGACATTAACACACTAAAACGTAAAAATAAATCGAATTCCGTAAACCATACCTCTTTAACCCAAAGTCGACAAACTAACACTTCTACACATGTAGTTAGTCCTAGTAAATCACCAAATGGTGAAAGAAAGTCAATATTGTCAAAGACACAAAGTCATAAATAAGTGGTCTTGTTTACACAACAACCTAAACCCTAGGTCCAGTCACGCCAACCCATACACCCTAACCACCACATACGCCTTAATACCACAGATACCCTAAACCCTAGTTATGTTCCCCCTCACCTAACCCCTCATCACCATATAAACCCTAAACACTTAAGCCTGATGCCCTAAACCCTGGGTGTGTACACCAAACCCTAAACCCTAATCAACACACGCACACTAAACCCTTCCGCCGTAACACTTAAACCCAAGGTGTGTACCCCGGTACCTCAACCCTTCGCCGGAACACTGAAACCCTACTCACCCCATAAACCATACCTCTTTAACCCAAAGTCGACAAACTAACACTTCTACACATGTAGTTAGTCCCAGTAAATCACCAAATGGTGAAAGAAAGTCAATATTGTCAAAGACACAAAGTCATAAAGAAGTGGTCTTGTTTACACAACAACCTAAGCCCTAGGTCCAGTCACGCCAACCCATACACCCTAACCACCACATACGCCTTAATACCACAGATACCCTAAACCCTAGTTGTGTTCCCCCTCACCTAACCCTTCATCACCATATAAACCCTAAACACTTAAGCTGGATGCCCTAAACCCTGGGTGTGTACACCAAACCCTAAACCCTAATCAACACACACACACACACTAAACCCTTCCGTCGTAACACTTAAACCCAAGGTGTGTACCCCGGTACCTCAACCCTCCGCCGGAACACTGAAACCCTACTCACCCCATAAACCATACCTCTTTAACCCAAAGTCGACAAACTAACACTTCTACACATGTAGTTAGTCCCAGTAAATCACCAAATTGTGAAAGAAAGTCAATATTGTCAAAGACACAAAGTCATAAAGAAGTGGTCTTGTTTACACAACAACCTAAACCCTAGGTCCAGTCACGCCAATTCATACACCCTAACCACCACATACGCCCTAAACCCTACCACAGATACCCTAAACCCTAGTTGTGTTCCCCCTCACCTAACCCATCATCACCATATAAACCCTAAACACTTAAGTCGGATGCCCTAAACCCTGGGTGCGTACACCAGACCATAAACCCTAATCAACACACGCACACTAAACCCTTCCACTGTAACACTTAAACCCTAGGTGTGTACCCCGGTACCTCAACCCTTTGCCGGAACATGGAAACCCTACTCACCCCATAAACCCTAATCACAGTATCAACACTAAACCTAAACCCTAAACCCTAATCACAACACGCTATGAATCTAAACCCTAAAATAAACTAGAATACCTAAAACCGTAGTCACTAACCTAGTATATATGTCGCTAACAAGTTCATATGATCCTAACAATTTTCTAATTTAATAATACAACAAACTAAATACAAAGCACAATCAGATAAATCGACTTACTTGTCAGCAACGCTTCGAATTCGACAGGGCTTCGCTTCAGAGGATATCAAGACCCATGCTTTAGAGAGAAGGCAGAGCGATTTTTAGAGAGAAGTCGGAATGGACCAAAAGCCATTTGTAGCCGCTTTTATAGGGAGCAGGGGACCTAAACACGCCTAGCTTGGGGCGTGCTTAAACACGCCTAGCCCTGGGCGTGTTAGGCTACCCCATTTTGCCAATTATTCGAAATTTTGCACCATTTTGCTAATTAAATAATTAAATTGTATTATTTTTAAATTTTAGCCTTAATTTATGTATTCTAAGTTTTTAATTTTTTGGGTCATGTATTCTAGCTTGAGAGCTACTCAGGATGCTGCAGAAAAGTCACCTACCGGGTGTAAAAAAGCCAGTTCTTTGAATGAAACCATTGGTCAAGAACAGACTGATTTTCCTGAGAGTGCCAAAGTTCTTTGTGGCTGCTCATAGCAATGCTCCAAAAACAAAGGCGCAGGCCGTGCCTATGATGGTTGAGAGTGAAAATGGAATTATACACACACACATATTAAAGTACAAGAGGAATCAAATAAAGGAAACTAAGGGGATGAGTATATAGATTTTCCATTTTTCCTATTGTTTGAACCCTTGATTCGTATATATAATTATTTTTTTTGGACAGAAGGAAAAAGAGGACTAATTGGAAAAGAACATTTAATCTGAATTTTGCAGAAACATGGAGAATTTATTTTCTTTCATTTTGCAGCTGCACATTTTGAACTGTAACCATTTTTCGGGAGCATTTCGGTTGCTTTATTTACTAAACACCATAAGGGAAATTAAATTTGGAACTGATTCTCCTTTTACAAGAGTGAAACAATTTCAATAGTTGTGGCAAAGTCAAAGTTAAAGTGTTAAAGTGTGCTTTATTCATATGGCCAGCCTCTGGAATAATAGTTTGTTAATTAGATTGACAGTTGGAACTTTTAGTATTAGTATTAGTATTAGTACTAATGAGCTGCATGGGGTTTGAAATTCTTATTCATCTGATAGTAAATAGGAGTAAGTAACTTTAATGTTGACGATTAATAAAGTGAATATGTCATGTGGAATTTTTTTAGTAGGACACATTTCTTCAGGATTTTGTGCAGTTTTTTACTTTTCTTTTATGCCTTATCAACTTGAAAAATGTAGGCAACTTGAATGATGGAAATACTAAAAATCATTAGTTTTTTCTCAGTATTTTGAGCTATTAAATATTAATTATAACTGAAGCTTTTGCAAAACATTTCCTGTAAATAGCCTCTCTTTTTTTTTTTTTTTTTTCCAACATATATGGTTCTGACTTCTGACACTGCAGGATGCAGAGGCTTATGCTCACCTTCTAAATCGCACCCGAATACACTAATCCATCCACATTGGCTGTCAAAAATCCTTTCGAACGACCAAAATTAGTTCTTACAGGAACGGGTAGAGTATCATGCTTTCACTACATCTCATAGATTTTAAATATAAACTGGTTTTGTACTACTTTTGTTACTGTCTATTATCTATATAAATAAAAACTATTTGATTGATTCAATTTTTTATTTTATTTTTTCAAATTTCTACCCACATAAGAATGTTATAATTACTCAAAGAATATCAGTATGTGTTTAAACTCTAAATAATTCTGGCATTTAGGAATTGCGTGACATGATTCTTGATTTGAAGATAGTTTACTTTATTTTCATTTGTTCCTGTATACCTTCTATGAAACCTTTCAGAATTTGTATTTCCTCATATGCTAGAGGATGCTTACGATGGCCTTATCTTAGAGAATTTGTTTCTTCTCAGCTAACAACAAAAATATTTAATGTTAGAGGCAATCGTAACCCACATAACTAATATATAAATACCACTTAAGAAATTTTCATGATTATCTTTTTGTTATAGGCAACCAATTTTGCTTATTGATAAAAAATGTATCGGGACACTTTGCTTGTCAAGCACCATTTGCTTATTGATTTTTAAAATAAATTATTAATAATAATAAAATAATCTTGTATTGCAAATCCTTATCTAAACCACATATCATAAACTTAAAATATAATTTTTATGTTCAAAAATCTTTATTTATTATAATTTTTAATTGTAAAAAAGTTTATATATTAAAAATATTTTTAAATTATATAAATTTATTTTATATAATGCACAAACTAAAAACTAGTTATAACAAACTGCATTCTTAATCTCCTATCTTGTCAATTTGAACGTTATAACAAACTAAAAACTAGTTATAACAAACTAGTTATAACAAATTGCTCTTCAGGACTTGTTGCTTTTACGCTCTTTTTTCTAGCTGCTACTGTAAATTAAATTTAATATACTTATCATAGCTTTATGATTTGGGACCTTTGATCCTAATGGTGGGGCATTTGATCCTAATGCAACAGCAGTGACACTAGTTCTTGAGAGTGACTAATTGAGAGTGACTAATTAAAAAAATGATACAGTGGATCATAGATTTTATTAATTGAGAGTGACTAATTAATTGAAAAATGGTTAAATATACAGTTTATAGTTTATAGTTTAGGTTTTGATGACAAAAATGAAATAGAGAAATTCAATTTTGATGACAAAAATGACATGTCTTCCCCCTCTATTTTCTACAGATGTGATTTGGTCATATTCAGTATCTCTGATGTCATATATTTGTACAAGGTTTGTGCTTACCTGCATATCTCTGAAGTAGCTCTATTTGATTTCTTTTTTTCTATTTTTTCCTTTAACATTTTCAGGTTTGCATGTCGTGGTTACCATGTTTACTGGCTATCTTCTCGGATATGCAGCATTTAAAGCATTGTTTAATCACAGTCCTGCCATGGTACTACCTAAAATCTGTTTTTCATTGTTATTTATCCTCAAATAGTTGTTTAATCACAGTCCTTGCTAGCCTCCCAGAGCATAATTAAAAGAAACTTTAATACGTTCAAATGTTTAGATTTATTAAAATAGAAACCTTCATCCGCATTTAAATTATAATGTGATTTTTTTATAGAGAACAGTTAACAGATGATGAACATGGTTAATCAAATTGTCCAACAGGTTGGCAGTCAGGATGTGGAGAATATGTTTGCTGGAATGGATAGAGGGCAGGGTGTTGGTATTGACATTTCAAGGATGTTTCAGCAGATGATGCCCATTGTATCTCGAGCCCTTGGTGGGGGAAATCCTTCCTCACTATTCTCTGCTGAAGAAGCTGAACCCCATGCACCCTACCAAGATGGAACAGTTAACAGAGATGAATATTCTGATAATCAAAGTTTACAGGTTTGTATCCACTTGCTAAAAGAAAGTCATTGGGTGTATTGCTGCATTTCCATGTTTAGTAATTTCTGTGAACTGTAAAGAACCATCAATTTTCTTTTGGCTACTTATTTTGGCACTAAATGGAAGTCCTTTTTAACTATGATTGCTGTCCATACCACTCTTTTTTGGAATGTTATACCTGTTACTGCAACTTGTTATATAACTATTTTATTTATAATAATATTTTTTTATATACTCGTTAATTTTATTTTTATTACAATAGCTATTTCAACTGAAAGTAACTTTTGGCTTTTTGTATTAGCTAGCTAGTTGTAAGACAATGTGGCTTTTTGTTAATTAATGGGAAATTAAAAAAAAAGGTAGTGTTGAAAAAAAAATGGGAATTTCTAAGTCAATTATTTAAGGAACCGACCTTGTATCCTAACAATCTAAGTCAATTTTTTAAAAAAACTGACTTTGTATTCATACTTTCTAAGTCGGTTAGTTAAGGAACCGACATTATATACGAACTATCTAAGTCGGTTTGTTGTACTAACTGACTTTGTATTGGACACTTTCTATGTCGGTTTTTTCAAATAACCGACTTAGAATACACGAATTTTTTTAAAAAAAAATTAAAAGAAAAAAAAATCAAAGTCGGTTTTTTAAAAACCGACGTTGTAGCCTTTGGTATTTTACGACGCCTAATACAAGGTCGGTTCCAAAATTGACTTTGAATGGTGCAAATAACCGACTTTGAATGCGCTTGTTGTAGTAGTGACTTTAAATTATTAATTACTTAAATGATAAAACTTGAAGATAATATTATAATAGCGGATGAGAATGCATAATGAAGAGATTATAATTTCAAATATTAAAAATAACAATAACTATTGCAAAATTGTTGTTGTAATACATGTAACAAAAAACTTAATCATGTGAATTATTAATAAGATAGAATAAAACTAGAAAGGTTTTTTCTCTCTCTCTTCCCTAAATTCTGTTGGAGGGAGCCATTCTAATTAGCCTCATTAATAACGCTCCAAGCTTATTTGCTTTCCACTTTCCATAATGCTAAACTCTAAAACATGTCCTTTTAAAAAATTTGAAGACTAAGTATAAATATTTTATATAGTATAAATTTAAAGACTATGTAAGTATAAATTCTAAAACGTGTATTTTACCACCTCATTTAATTAATTAATGTAATGTGGCCATAAGGTGAATTATATAGTATAAATATTTTATACTAACTTATATGAACGGAATTCTATTTTTTTTAATGAAAATTGACTCTTTTTTACATAATTTGAATTTAATAAAAATTATATTCTAATTTTTCAAAATGAAAATAAGAAATCATAATTTAAAAAAATATTTCATGTTATGCTTTTAACTTATATTATCTACAAAATTTCTGAATCTAATGTTTAACTAATAAACATTTTGTACTTGCAGAGAACTTGGGATTGGAATAGTGGCATATAGCCCTCTAACTAGAAATTTCAGTGCTGTCTTGGGACTTAGTTTTGTGTCATTTTGTATGGTTACAGGTTTTTGTTTTTCTAGCTGCTGAGTATGAAACTCCTGACAATTCCTTGAATCAGGTATGAATTGATTAGTTTGTTTGCAATTACTTTTGAAATGTGAACATTTAAATTGTAAGTTTGCCAGCTCATTTTTATAAAGGAAAGAATAAAAGGAAGCCATAGTATAGTGTGTTAGTGGATCTTGAATTTTCATGGGTGAGACAGTGGCTCCAGAGTTCTGAGTTTTTTTATACTATTCATATCACTCAGATAGTTGTGCCTTTGCATATAATGCTGCTATTCACCATAAGTAATCATGCTCCAGTATTGTATTATATGTGTTTATCAGTATGTATGTACTTTGTTTTTTTTGTTTGTGTAATGATTCGCTGGGGATACTATCCACTAATTCTGATAGGATCATGGGCTTTTGGCACTATTAACTGCATTCATGATTTTTTTGAACCCAACCATAAGATCTTTTGGCTCACATTCCTTGATGTTGGAACAGCTGCTGTTATGGTATCAACAAGAAAAGGGTTTCAAAGGAAGAGAGCAATGCCTCAGCATATGAGAAAAGATCAGAATGCTGCAACCGTGAGATGGCAAAGGTTGTTCTTGATGTTGCAACTCAACTTCATCCTTGAAGGACCTATCCATATGGATACACGGCATCAGGTACATTACAATGGGAAAATTTTTCGTATTTAAAAATCCATTACAATGGGAAAATTTTTAATTTTAAGTGTCTTTGTATTTACCAAGTAGTAAATATAGTAGGTAGAAATTTCTTTTGACCCTGTAATAATTTACCAAGTACTATATTTACCAAGTAGTAAATATAGTAGTAAATCCATATAGAAGTCCTATTGCTCTTTCTCACTCATACAGGAATTACTCCTCATCCTTTGACCTTGTAATAATTTTGTGCAAGGGAATAGTAGAGAAGGGTAATTGGTTGAAAACAAAAACTATAATTTTAGGGAGTTTTCGTTTTATTTGAGGCTAAAGGTCAGGTATATTGAAGTTGGTGTTTATATTTGTATTGTCAGTTGTGGCTTCTCTTGCTCTTGTTTGTGTGGTATGACAAATTGCATTTGGATTGTAGAATAAACTAAGAGTAGTATGAAACAATTGAAGTAATTTAGGTGTTATGGTTTTAAAATATATAAGGTTTTTGTTTTTACTATATATATGCTAAATTTGGGAAGAGTGATCCCAAGTTAGTTATGTTCACAGCATATGTGACCATCATAGTACTTATTATGTGCATTTAAAATGGGAATTTCAAAGTCGATTATTTGAAATAACTGACGTTGTATACATACTTTCTAAGTCGGTTATTTAAGGAACCGACCTTGTATGCGAACTATCTAAGTCAGTTTTTTAAAAAAACTGACTTTGTATTCTTGCTTTCTAAGTCGGTTATTTAAGGAACCGACATTGTATCTGAAAAATCTAAGTCGGTTATTATAAAAACCGACTTTATAATGAAGCTTTCTAAGTCGGTTTTTTGTAATAACCGACTTTGTAAGGGTACTTTCTAAGTCGGTTTTTTAAAATAACCGACTTAGAATACGCTAATTTTAAAAAAAAAAATTCAAAGTCGGTAAAAACCGACTTTGTAGCCTTGGGTATATTACGACGCCTAATACAAGGTCGGTTACAAAACCGACTTTAAATGGCCCAAATAACCGACTTTAAATCCTCCTGCTGTAGTAGTGTGGGACTAGTGTCTCTGTTGGCGACAAAGTAGTACGCAAGGTAAATTTTTTACTTTAATTGATTTCTTCACGAGTCCAAAGTCTCCTTGATTATTTGTTCACTCTTCCTTGTTTTACTTCAAATACCTCCTTGTTTTTTGCTTCTCTTTCTGTACCTTTTTATGCTTTGTATTCCTCATTTATTTTCTATATTTCATTACTTCTGTAGGTTGATTATGGAAGACGTGCCATTATAGCCCCTAACCATACCTGCACGCACATGTTAAATTTTGCACTATGGGTATGTTGGAAAGGCTATTGAATGAATAGAAGCCTCACACACCCCATTGTTACAAGAGTTTATAGTTTCTATATTAATGTAAAAATTAAAAAAAAAAACATACACGGGAAAAACAAAAATAGTAGTTATTATATAAGTGCACCAAGTTGAAGCCTAAGTGCAGCAAAGAGTTGGGAGCTGACCTATGAAATATAAGTGCAAATTTGGGTCAAAGATAAATGTGTAATGAATTATTATTATTATGATATACAATCATACAATATTAATATTAATGGGGTGCATGTTGAAGGAAATGACTTATAATATGAGTGGGTATAGAATGGTTTGATGGAGACAAATTAACTAAGGACAGCTACATTTTCTCTTCCATGCATGTGAAGCTACCTACCTAGTTTGGTATTATCATGTTTGCAGGTCACCCTCAGCTATTTGTTTGTTACCATCTAAATTTAGAGAAAAAGAATCAGAAGGTTTTAATAATGCATGTTTGAAATATACGTTTTCTCAATCCAATGGGGAAACAAATTGGGAATCTGAGGTACCCTAACACGCCTAAGCTAGGCGTGTTTAAACACGCCCAAGCTAGGCGTGTAGGGGTCCCTTTTCCCCTATATATAGTCCCAATATTTCACTTTTTACCATTTCACCTTCTCTAGAGCAAAGGAGTGGATTGCCTCTGAAGCGAAGCCTTGCCGAAAGCGAAGCACTGCCAACAAGTAAGTGGATTTAACAATTGTGCATATTATTTAATCTGTTATACTTTTTAATTAGAAAATTGTTAGGGCCATATGAACTTGTTAGCGACATAAATGTTAGGTTTAATGTAGTTTAGGACTTACTTGGTTTAATGTGTTGTGTTTAGGGTTTACGACTTGGGTTGAGATTTCGGGTTTATGTATTTCAGTTTGGTTTTAGGGTTTAAGTTGTGTTTAGGGTTTAGGGCTTGGGGTAAAGATTTAGGGTTTATGGATTCCAGTTTAGGTTTAGAGTTTATGTTGTGTTTAGGGTTTAGGGCTTGGGATAAAGATTTAGGGTTTATGGATTTTGGTTTAGATTTAGGGTTTATGTTGTGTTTAGGGTTTATGGCTTGGGGTAAAGATTTAGGGTTTATGGATTTCGGTTTGGTTTTAGGGTTTATGTTGTGTTTCGGGTTTAGGGTTGGGGTAAAGATTTAGGGTTTATGAATTTTGGTTTGGTTTTAGGGTTTATGTTGTGTTTAGTGTTTAGGGGTTGGGGTAAAGATTTAGGATTTATGGATTTCGGTTTAGTTTTAGGGCTTATGATGTATTTAGGGTTTAGGGCTTGGGTTACGGATTTAGGGTTTATGGATTCCGATTTAATTTTAGGGCTTATGTTGTAATTAGGCTTTAGGGCTTGGGGTAAAGATTTAGGGTTTATGGATTCCGGTTCAGTTTTAAGGCTTATGTTGTGATTAGGGTTTAGGGCTTGGGTTAAAGATGTAGGGTTTATGGATTCCGGTTTTGTTTTAGGGTTTATGTTGTCATTAGGGTTTAAGGCTTGGGTTACAAATTTAGTTGAGAAAGGTTTGGTTTTGGGGGATTTGGGAGGACAACACTAAGACCCGTGTCCTCACTGATCACAGTTGTAACAAGTGCTGTGCTGCATTCGTTTGCCAAGTTGTTGAGAGTAGTTTGCAGGGATTAAAGGGTTACTCTAAGAACTATAAGCATGAGTTGATGAAGAAGGTGAATGGGAGAAAGACATGATCACACGTTTTTGGGTTTCGGGTTTATGGTTTACGATTTAAGTTTTGGTGGGCATGGGTACAGGGTGTTTGTGTTAGGGTTTATGGTTTAACATTTATGATATATAAGAAAATTTTGTTTGCACGATTTGTGAATCGTACATATTTTGTTTAACATGGTTTTAAATTTTTGTATATTAAGATACTTATTAGATGGCTGATTCATCTTACACTAATTCGTCGCGATCTGCATCCGATCATGAGGATGAGCCCATGGATCCGACAGCCTATGTTGTCCCTAGCCCATACAAGTGGGGCGCTTTGCGTAGGCGTACTCAGCGCACCCACATTTCACAAGTTGTGTGGAACGAGGGCACAACTCGAGTACTGAAGACTCGACGTGGTAAGGTGACGGGGGGACCAGATCCCGACGATATACCCGATGTCGTTTGTGATATGTTGCGCGATGCTAGGTTTCTTCATGTCGCACGCATGTGACATATTCAGGTATGCAACTATGAAATGAGTAAAGACTTGTTTATTTGATAAATGTACATGTTAATTAATTAATAATTTTGTAGATGGATGTTGGGCTTATTAGTGCTATGGTTGAACGATGGAGTTCAGAGACTCACACCTTCCACATGCCACAGGCAGAGATGACCATCACGTTGGAAGACGTGGCTGGTATTTTGGGATTGCCCACGGAAGGCAATGTTGTTACTGGAGTGACGGTACCCGATTCATGAACCTGAGGAGGACACCGAGTTGAAAAGTGGATATTTGCGCCTGTCTTTCTTTGATAGATATTTTGCGCATTGGGGGTGAGGTGGTTCCCGAATTGGTTCACGTGACACGCTTTACGAAGGCCCACATTGCACAGCTTATTGGAGCATGGCTGCTGAGCGACCGATCTAGAGGTAGCATGATCGTAGCACGATATATCCCGTTGCTTGCTCAGGATTTCGTGGACATCGGTGGATACAGCTGGGGCTCAACTGTCCTTGCACATTTGTTTAGACAAATGTGCGAGTGTACAGATCCAGGCAGGAGTGAAATTGGTGGATGTCATATGCTGCTTCAGGTGTGGGTGTGGCTGAGATTCCCACCCATTGTTCCAGCTATTTCGCTGCCTACTCAGGCAGAGTGGCATTTCAGACACTGGTATGTGTGACTATATTTTGTTTTTGTTAACAATTTTTACAATTAAGTCTTATAGTATACTAATATTAGTTATTTTGAAATTAGGTTTAACACTTTAGGTCAGTTTAAACCGCACGAGCTGGTCTTGTATAGGATGGCATTGGATTCCCTCACTTGACACGAGGTACATATAGTAGTTTTTCAGTAATTGTACGTTTGCATTTGTGGAACATGTTGTTACATAATGATGTCTTATTTTGTTCTGTGCAGGTCGTATGGCAACCATATGGAGACTACGACTTTCTTAGTGCATCTGAGCATCAGCGACTGTTGTGGATGGAAACTACTCCTATTATATGCTTCCACACAGTTGAATATTCCTAGCTAGATAGATGCATGCGCCAATTCGGGAGGGATCAGCCAATCCCACGTGCTCCCAGGAAGCTGAAGGGTGTGCATGACCTTTCGCTGTGCAGTAAACGAGAAGACAACCGGTTTCGTAAGCTCAGACCATTTATTATGCGCTGGGAGGTTAGGGACCAGCACATTGACCTTCCCCCCTTGCTTCAGGGGTTGCTGTCACCACACCATGAGTGCATGGTTTGGTACAGGAAAAACGGGAAGCGGTTCATCACGAAGCAGGGCGCGAAGACGGGTCGTGGTGTAAGTTTGCTTCACATCTTTGTTTGTCTATTTAAATTAATTATGATAGATGACATACTTGACACTTATGTTTATATATTTTAAATTGTAGGTTGATGGGCTAGAGGCGTTGTACTTCGCGACAACTAGCCCCAATAGGGAGGCCTTCGACTTCGATTAGGTGAATAAGGAGGTCGGTCGCTTAATATCTGTCTTCGCCGAGAGTTGTCGCGTGGAGGAGGTAGGACCACATGCTCCCGAATCCTAGCTTCAGCAGGACCCACAACTGTCTGTTGCAGTTAGCCGTCGAAGAAAAGAGGGTCGTGGACTAGAGCGTCGACGAAGACCGATGCAGCAGGTTCCTGAGCCCATTGTTCGTCCCAGGCCGCGCACCGAGGGTTACTATAGGCCTCTTGTTATTGCATCGACATATGGGACATAGCCCATATATTACGAGGCTACTGAGCAGGGGGGCAGGGGGGCATGGACTATGCCGATTACAGTACTGAAGCCCAAATGCCTCCATCGGACCACTCCCAGACCCATGCTGCATATGTTACTACTGCAATGACATATGTAGATGTTGGGTTCGGTGTTTGCCTCAACGTTGATGCCAACTGGACTAATTCAAACATCGACGACATGCTCTTGGAGATAAATTGTACTTCATCAGGCTGTGGGGTTTGGCCACCACATTTACCATTTGTCACCGAAGCTGGTGAGCATCCTATGCCAGTATATGCAGACCAGGGTACTCCATGCCCATCTCCTTATGTCCATCCGTATGAGGCAGGCCCTTCTAATGCAAGCCCGTCTTAGCCGGACCCTTATCAGCCAGGCCCTTCTCAGGCAGCCTCGTCCAAGCCAAGCAATTCTCAGCGACCATGAAGACGAAGGCAACCTGATCGTTAGACGCGTCATTTGCCGTGTCCACCACCGTCTTGTTTGTAACATTTATGTTAACCATTCTCAGTCTAACTATTATTTAACGATGTTAACCCCACAAACACTAACAATTACAGACGCCGTCAACAACACGAATTCATAACAGACACGACTTAAATCAAAAAACAAAGGGGAAACCACATTATTAATTAGAACGATAATTAAAAACAACATCTTCAGCGTGCATGTCTTATTCCATCTGGATTTGTGGTTTGTTAAAAATAGCTAAAATCTCAATTGGACAAAGACGTTTCCAGTAGATGGATTCCGTTAACATCTTGAACACGTCTTCATCGCTTAGCAACTCTTTTATGTCATACTCGATTGTGGTGTTTGAATATTGTGCATGTGCTGGATGATGAAAAAACAATTTTCTTACCACCTGTGACATGAGAATTCCATTAGGGGGAACCCCAACAGGCGCAACTTGCTTGATGACGGTCTTTAGTGTTTCAATGGTGCATCCAGAAGGAATTTCAAATCGTATTGGGTTTGTTCCAGTAAAGGAATAACCCACAAAACCGGCTCTTCGTGGTATGTTCCAACTTCCGTTGTAATATAGCATTGCATCATGTGTGGGGACGATGGTGGACTGAAGTAGGTTGATTATACCATCGGTTGTTATGTTTATGGTGCATAATATTTCTATAGGGCCAGCACTCGACATTTGGTCGTTGCCCCTTAACATTCTGCAAACATCATCATCATTTGTGAATGCGATAGAATGAAAAAAATAGTGCTGACCTGCGTGTAGGGATGGTTGTTGATAGTAGATGTTATCAACGAAATGGTCATCGATTAGTAGAAGGGTGTCATGCATCCTGCTCTTCAGTGTCTGAAACGAACAGTTATTAGGAACTCGCATTGGTATTGGAGTAGCACATTGAAAACAAACTCCTGTTTCGTTGTGCTTCGTTGATCCATTTGGAAAAATGAATGCTAATTTGGAGTTACCAATGTTTTGACTGCTAGTTTCTCCTAAGAATGCCATCGTATGCAAAATCAATATTGTGGGGTGAGGTATGTTGTGTCCTAGTTAGGCATGTTCAATCACGCCCTTGTTAGGCGTCTTCAGTCACTGTTATTTTGTTAGGCGTGTTCAGTCACAACCAATATGTTAGGCGTGTTGAATCACACCCTAGATAAAGGGTTATCAAGTATTGTTTGCATTTCTAATATAAATTTTTAAAAAAACTCAATTAATGTCGTACGTGTAACATAAATCATGGTAAATAAAAATAAGTAACAAAGGGATATTGATGTGCACCACAACCAATACATTATCGTCATGCCTGTAACACAACATTTTTATAAATCGAACACATTTAACATACCACTTATCAAGCAAACATAATAACAAAATCACGAAACACCACCCCAAGTAGGACAAGCTCTACGATTATGTCCAACTTGCTTGCACAGACCGCATTTAGGAACTCTCTGAGATGTTTCGACTTCGTCCATCTCGTTATGAATTCTAGTGGACCTTGGACGACCCTTCACACGCAACATTGACTTGTCAGGTATGATAACTGGATCTTCACTTGGGGGAATAGCAAGTTCATTACCAATTGGCTGCCAAGGTAATGAATAAGCCTCAACCAACTTGGTTACCAGGAACACATCATCCACATATTGCAAAGGATTCTGACGGATATATAAAGCAGCAGCTGCGGCGTGGCTACAGGGTATTTGAAGGCCTTAAACTTTCGACACTGACAAAAAAGCTCAGTTAGGTTTACTGAATATGACCTCTCCCAGCCATCGTCCACCTCCAATGACGTTTGCTCAAGGTTATGTGTGTGTACATTATGCCCTGTAGCAACGGTCTGATTATGCCTCAAAGCATCAACGACATTTTTACAATGTCGTTGTGAATGCCGAAGGTGTGAAGTAGCCGCCTGACCCCTTTTCACAAAATATTCAACCAATCAACTGTATGTGTGCTTCACCAAAGCAGTGATAGGCATGTTCCTTGCTCCGTTGAACACCTTGTTGACTGATTCAGACAAATTTGTTGTCATATGGCCATATCTTCTCCCTTCGACATCATATGCACGCTCCACTTTTCCTTAGGAATGCTATCAATCAATTCTTCAACCTCAGCACTGGTATCACGGAATCGTTCAAACGATATGTCAAATTCAGCCATACAAGGAGTATAACCTGCACAATTATAATACCATTAACATTAGTTGGGTAACACATTTTTGAATTTGACTAAATTACAAATAATTGTGAACATACTCAAAGTCATGAGGGTCTTCTTCAATCTTGCACTCTTGAATCTTTGATTGAAATTACTGGCAATATAACAAAGGCAAAAAAACGTGATGCGCAAAAGGTGGTTGCCAACCGGCATGATTCTGTATTGCAAATATAATGCTCCGGTGCCAATTTGAAATGAGGCATATATTTTGCATTTGGGTTACGTGGAGGCGAATGTTATCAAGGAAATATTCCCAAGCTTCCAAGGTCTACCCTTTTACAATGGCAAATGCCAGTGGCAGACATTCATTATTCCCATCCTGAGTCGTGGAAATCAGCAACTTTCCTTTATACTTGCCATATAAGTGAGTCCCATCAATTTGAATGATGGGTTTGCAAGATTTAAAAGCCTCGCAACACTGTCTAAAATTCCAAAACATGCGTTGAAACACACGCTTACCTCATACTAGTCGATGTGCCACATAATAAGCATTTGTTTGAATATCAAAAAAAGAACCTAGTGAAAAATGAAGCATGTAGTTGCACCACCTCGACAAAAATGCATTAGATTCTTCCCAATCTCCATAAATCATTGTCATTGCTCTCTGCTTCGCATACCATGCCTTATAATATGAAACTTTAAATTCATAACTATTGGTGATCCTCTCCTGAACCAATGCAATTGACACGCCCGATTCCTCCTTAACCATTCCTAAAAATGAAATTGTCACATTGACATTAACAATAAACCTTAACACAAATTAATATTTCTCTTATAAAGCAAAAATTTTGAGTTTATACCTACTACAAGTGAAGCAATAATATCAACATCAAGTTGTCTGTGACCCTGTGTTATCTGGTCATTCAGGCAACTGTGTTTTCCACCCCATCTTGAAACCACCCACTTCTCACCGTACATTGGTTTATACACCCTAACCCTTCAAGGGCAACCATCGTTGTGAGCAACACACTTCATGGCAAACCTGTCTGGCTTGCTCTCAACCACAAATGCTTCTTGATGCTTCCTCATCAGGTTCCGCTTAATTGCAATTTCTGCCTCCTTTTTGGAGGGAAATTCCTGTTGAACAAAAAAATCATCCCCTATTTGCCAGGAACCTTGCAATGAACCCAAACCTGAAGCTGAATCGGTAAAAGATTCTTCTTCGCTTGGGTGATTCCAATCAATATATGTGTAATGTGGAATTCTGTCCCAAAAAGGAATAACCTCACCGCCTTTAAATACAAAACAGATGAATAAACATGAGTTTGCAAACTAAAATACTATAATATGTAGATGAACAACTATTATACGACTTCATCATTCATTTAAGTCATGTAACATACCTTCAACAGGTTGTTCTGATTGTATTGGTCCAACATCCGGATGGTACTGTATTTCAGACGACCCCACGTCAGTGTGTTGTTGGAATGCAGTCGCATGCACACCAGAATCTTCATCATTATCGGACGCACTGGCATTCTCCTGAAGAAGACCCCATCGCGATATTTTCATCATCCTCATCATCTTCAACGTCATCCATAACCTAAGTTGGGTCGTGTGAATCTTCCTTAAACATGTTTGCACCTATAGCACCATATGATGATGCAATATGTGCAGAATTACAAGCGACTGACCTTGTGGGTAAAACAACATCCTCTACTGCGGTATAATCCACATACAACTCTAAAAAATTCTTCCTTGCCTAATTCAAAAATTCTTCAATCACCATTTCCAATTCTTCATCATCCTGTATTGAAAACCCCATGTATTGTTCATGCTGCTATATTCTTGCCATCAGCAAAGTGATACAAGTCTTGTCATCTAGACCTAATTTTGGACGTATATTCTCATGCAAATCACTTAATGTTGCTTTTCGGTTGATTCGTGTCATCCTTTTCTCCCCTTCAAAGACAACACCTCTTCGCCCTTCAATTTTCCTTCCATTGAAAAATAACACAAGACGAACACACTCTGCATCACTTGAACTCATTTCCTGCCCTTAACAAAAACAACAACTTCAAATTTAAGAAACAATAAAATAAGCTGAAGAACCTAAACCCTAATACACTCGCCTGAAGCACACAAACACCCAAAACCCTAAATTATGAAACACAAACCCTAAACACTTGCCCCTATACCAAAAGCCATAACACAAGCACCATAAACCCTACCACCTAAACAAAACAACCTAAACCATTATTCAAAACCCCCTAAACCCTAAGCCATATATCCACACACCCTAAACCCTAACCCATATGTCCACAAACCTTAAACCCTAACCCACATCTCCACACACCCTAAACCCTAACCCACATCTCCACACACCCTAAACCTTAACCCACATATCCACACACCCTAAAACCTGAACACTAACACGTTAAATCCTAAAACTAAACCGAAATCCATAAACCCTACATCTTTAACCCAAACCCTAAACCGTAAACACTACACATTAAACCAACATACACATTAACAATTTCCTATGAACCTAACATCTATGTCGCTAACAAGTTTATATGGCCCTAACAATTTTCTAAGTAAAAAATATAACAAGTTTACATAATATGCAAAATTTTTTAATCAACAACTTACTTCTTTGCAGCGCTTCACTTCATAAAATATTCAATCCCAAGCTCTAGAACCTGAAGCAGAACAACTTTTACACAAAACGTCAAATGGTAGGCATGTTCCTTGTGTGAAATGTTGGGGCTATATATAGGGAAAAAGGGACCCCTACACGCCTAGCTTGGGCGTGTTTAATCACGCCTAACTTGGGCGTGTTAGGGTACCCCAAATTCCCAATTTGTTTCCCCATTGCACCATTTGCCAAAATTTTTTATTAATTTGTATTATTTTTAATTTTTTGCCAAAGATTTTGCTTTGACTTTTAACTAGTAAAAAACCTATTATGCTTTGGTGCCCTCAACATTTTTTTTTTGTTTTATATATCTTCCTATTATGATTTGGAGGCAGTGATTTAAGTATTTTGTTTGTCTCAAACTCCTTGTTTGTTTTTTTTTGGCTGTTTTTTTCATTCCAAATTTCTGATCAAAAAAATAGAAGAGTATGCTTAATATATCGAACGTTTGATGTTCTATTTATTTATTGATATTTTAAATAAAAGAAGAAGAGCATGTTTAGTACCATACATTGTTTTGTTGCATGCTTGATAAAAGTTCGAGAAAAAGGATGCAAATGGTCAACTAGGAAAGTAGTAAATATAATCTTATTAGATAGATCAATAGTAAATGCTACGTTATCTAAATAGTAACATACACTGGAAAAACAAAAATATACAAAATGGTTTCTATAATGGCTTACAATGGTACCATGGTAGGTTCTTCATGTTGAAAATCACTATCATATTTATCCAGCTTTCAATTTAATATTTTTCTCTTTCTCTTTCTCTTATATATATATATATATATATATATATATATATATTAGAATTGTTAAAAATATAGTGACTATTGTTAATTATTTAGAAAGCAATTATGCTGTCCATTATGCTTTTAGTGGTTGGCCGGCCGAGCACAGCAAGCCAACAATGGTAATTTTAGTTTGCTAAGGTGAGTATTTGATTTGCTCTGGCTAAAATTGATGAAAGTTGCTTAATTTTTCTTGGGTTAATGATTTGAGTATTTCCTGAGTTACTTGGAGATACAAAGCAGGTATTTAATTCTGCAACTATTATTATTAAACTTATCTTGTGTAGCCAGTTGAAATATTCATGTAATTGAAAACTGTTAAATGATTTTTCTGAATTATAAGTGTTTTGATAAAATAATTTGTTGATAAAAGTATATAATGACTTGTAGTTGAGATGTTTGATATTTAAAATTATTTAATTATATATATTATGATTTATTTAATTTATTTAATATTTCTTTTTAAAAAATAAGATTAAAATAAAAATTAACCTAATTCAATTTTTTATTTAATTTTTTTAATTTTTAATACAGTGATTCTAAGATGGTTCTAAGGCATAACCATCTTAGAATAGTTCATTCTAAGACGGTTATACGCAAAAAGCATCTTCGAATCACTGTTTTTTTTTTTAACACATATATTCTAAGACGGTTCTAAGGCATAACTATCTTAGAATGTAACTATTCTAAGATGGTTATGCCTAAGAACCATCTTACAATCACTTTTTTTTTTTATTTTAACACATTGATTCTAAGACGATTTTAAGGCATAACCATCTTAGAATTGTTACATTCTAAGACAGTTATGTCTAAGAACCATCTTAGAATCACTATTTTGTTTTTTTTTTTATTATTATTATTTTAACACATTGATTCTAAGACGGTTCTAAGGTACAACCGTCTTAAAATAGTCACATTCTAAGACGGTTTTACCTTAGAACCGTCTTAGAATCATTTGTTACGAAGACGGTTTAATAACCGTCTTCGAATGTCTTATTTTTAACGATGCTGGATACAAAGATGGTTGAAGTATCGTCTTTGTATGGGGTTTAGAACCGTCTTTAAATAGAGCTTATAAATATTAAAAAGTTGGAAGAAATGGTAATAAGCAATAGGCGACATTATTTTGTATTTTGAAATGTAAAACAGTTATGGAATTTCAAATATCTCATTTAATTTATTTAATCACTAGAATAAGAGAATGATACTTGTATAACTGATAGTACAAGAAAATGTACAATAAAAAAAGAAAAAATAAGGAGGAAAATTAAAAATTGTAATAAATGATGGTTAGAGAAAGATAAACAAAAAAAAATAATATTATATAAATTGTTGTATTTGTATCACTCTTAGAATAAAATATCACTCCTTTTATATAAAAATAATTGTTATATTAGGTTGTTTACATTGATAAAAAATAATAATAAATAGATGAAAGAGAATTATAATTTTACAAAATTAATCTTATATAATCATTAATTTATTTATATTTTACAGTCCATCATTAGTATTGAAGGAGATATAAGTGAAAAAAATAATTATTATTACATTGAAAAGTCAAAATGAAAATTATTTTTCTTACACAATAATTATAATTGGAGGGAGGAAGGAACATCAAGAGATCCTATAAAGTTAACACTATTGTAATTTATTACTCTCTCTATTTCTAATTATAAATTTTCTTTCAACAGAATATTTCTCCTTTTTATAAGATTATTTCTAACTTTTGTATTAATTATTTTTTTACATATTCTTACTTAATTATTATTTTTTCAAACATTAATAAGAAATAATTAATTGGATAAAAAGATAAAAAAAATAGTAATTTTAAAATAATAGTACAATTATATTAATATGATTAATTATTTTTTTAATGGACATAAATATTTTTATAATAGAGGGAGTACGTAATCAGTAGTATATTTAGTTATAATTGAAAATGAAACCCTGATTATAAAATCATTTATTCTCCATTTTGCACACATAATGGATATTATTTGATTCTTGATGAGATAAGCATGATTCTATCTTCTGTAGTCATGAGTGATATCATAGTTCTCTCGAAGGCAAAGGAGAAAATATTATATATATATATATATATATATATATATATATACATATATATATATATATATATTTGCATTGGTTACATAAAGTAATTCTTACCATCATGTCAATTATAAGTTATGAAAGGATGATGATTGTTATCCATTTATATACTCTGACTTGATATTATTTCTAATCGATTAATGTGAGATTTGAATTATTTCTAATACATCTCCTTATTAAAATGTAAGTTTAGATCTAATTTAACTCTAAAAACTAACTCAAGGGATGATGAATATCATTCACTTATATATTCTATCTTAAAATTATCTCTAACCGATGTGAAACTTGAATCTTTCCGCAAAATAAACTAACATATATGTAGGCGTGCTTCTCATAATGTGAGTGTTTTAAAAAAGAATATTGTTCGAGTCTATATATATTCGTATGTAAAAGAAGTTATTAATGGATAACTTTATCATTATGTACGTTAGTACTAATCCACGAGTTTGGTAAAATATTAAGAAAATTTTCATTAACGAGCATGCATCAACCACACAATAAACTTAATGTTACATCTAATGAAAAATCTTAAGATATTTATATGTTACTCAATCTCTCTATTTTTATTTAATCTAAGACTAATTTATATATTATCTATACTAGTAATTCAACGATTCACTCTAATTAACAATGCAAGAGAGATATTTACGAACATCTAAAAGATCTTCAATTATCAATGGATCAGAACTTTAACAATGCAAGGTTTTGTTAAATTACACAAAATATTCCTTTTTTTTTATATCTCTACACATATCTCTCTTGATTAATTATTTTAAAACATTACACTCACTCTTTTTACATTACATCCCATTAAGGTTTAAGAAACATTACACTAGGGCTGTGCAAAAAATTCATATCCATAAAATAAACCACACTCAATCTAATTTAATCCACTTTAAATCCATTTAAATGGATTAGTTTCTTATTCAAATCCAATTTTTTATATTTTAAATCCAATCCAATTAATTGTATATGAATTGGATATTTATTTGGATTTTTAAATCCAACAAAATTTTTTGGACAATAACAATTAGGTTTTTTTGTCAACTTTGTTAGGAACCCTTTTTTGATCGACGTCAACTAATGATGATTTTAAGCTTTTATCAGTTGAACTTGTTTTTGGTTAACGTTGGTAAGGGTTTTTTAGCCAACATTAATTGAGATTATTTTTTGGCCAATAAAATCCAAAGTCTTTTTGGCCGACATTAGTCGAGACTATTTTTTGGTCGACTTCAGCTAGGTTATTTTTCGATGTTTGTCGAGATTATTTTTTTATCAACGTCAGGTAGATTTTTCACTTGACATCGGCTAGGGTGTTTTTGGTTGACGTCAAACGAGACTAATTTTTTGTCAACATTGGCTGAAAAACATCATTAACCGACATTGGCTGAAAAACATCATTGACTGACATCGGCAGAAAAAACCTAGTTGATGTTAAAATATTCTCCCAGTTGACGCCGATCAAAAAAATCCTAGTTGATGTAAACAAAAAATATCCATAGCTAACGCCACCCTAAAGAAATAGTCATAGTTAATGTTGGCAAAAAAATCTTAGTCATTGCCAACAAAAATATAGTTTCAACAAGCATCAGCAAAAAAACCTAGCTAACGTTGATAAAAAAATAGTCCTGATGAATGTTGGCAAAAGAATATCAACGACCGACATCAGCAAAAAAAACCTTATCAATGTTAGCCACAAAACCCCTAACCAACGTCGGCCAAAAACGAGTCACAAAACCCTAAACCCCTAGTCAATGTCGGCCAAAAAATATCACCGACCAACATTGACTAAAACCCATAGTCGATCTCAACCAAAAAGTAACCCTACCTAAGATCGACCAAAAACATTATTGACCAATGTCGATCGAAAATGCACTGATTGATGTCAGCCAAAAAATAGTCTTGGTTGATGTCGATCTAAAAATGTCTAGACTGATATCTGTCGAAATTACCCTGGTTGAGGTGGGCCAAAAATACACTAACCAAGACCGATCGAAAATAGTCTTGACCAAGGTCAATTGAAAATAGCTCTTAAATGAACATGTACTAAGTTTTCATTTTTTAGCATTTAATAATTCAAATTTGTAAAAAACAATCCTTATAACATTTAAGTGGATATAAATTGGATATGACCAAATCCATGTCTATTTAAATGGATTGGATCTTGAATCTAAATTGTTTTTAAAAAAATATGAATATCAATTTAAAATCCAATCCATCTAAATAGATAAGGATTGAATTCTTAAAAATCCAATCCATACCATCCTTACCGCACCATGTACCCTTATACAAGGGAGGTCATTATAAGGATTAAAAAGAATAAAAATATTGTATGTAATTCAACAAAGTCTAGAAGGTTTCATATATATAAAATATAATCTGATCTAGAAATTAAGACGCAAATTCATTAAAATAATATGGCTGGCATCATTCATTTATCTATAAGTCAACTATCATGACACTTCATTTTGACAATAAAAATGGCAAAAGTTAAGATCTACAGCCTTTCACATTAGGTTGGAATTCTAATACATATGGAGAATAAATAATACTGCTCTCAAAATATTACTAATATTTGTATTGTCTAGGTAGAGGAGAAAGACACGACAAAATGATGGAAATTGAATGGGCTGAGACTGCAAATGGCCGAAATGCAAAATAAAATAGCAAGTGGGAATTTAATTAAGAACATATGACGCGGGTCACACGAATAGAAAATGAAACATTGATCGTTGCAAATTGGAGATAAATAATTGCACATAAAAATTAATCTTCCGGAGCTGTGGTCATGAAACAAATGCAGATACATTAGCAAAGCAGTTCAGGAAGAGTGTGGGAAAGAGAGAGCTTCAGACATTTCTGAAGAAAGTAAGTTTTTGAACTAAGAAAGAGCCTTGTAACTGTATCAGCCAACACTTTCCATCACAGGTAAATACAAATTAAACAAGCCATGTCCCTCTGTTTAATTGTCAACGGAAAAAAGTTTTTTGGGTTTGGGTTTGTATACACATCTTGATTTCCTTTGATATTGTTGAGATCTCCAAAGTTGATTAGGATTATTAATTAGAATATTTCTTATAAGGAATGGACAACCATTTTCTCTGAGTTAGGTTTCGGAAGTGAATTGAATTGAATTAATGCAAATGTAATACTTATCTCATTTAAAATATCGTGTGTTTATTTAACAAATGGTTTCAATGCAATTTACAGATGTAATATAGAGATTTGTTGCATGGCAATCTATGCTGTGTGTTCCATGTTTTAATTTTTCCATTGTTAAAGTGATTAATTGTGGATGACGTATCTTTCAATGGAAATTTTGGTAACAACTTCTTTGATACTTGATTATTTTGTAATGTTTTTGTTTCCATAAAAAAAAATTAAGACCTTATTTAGATAAAGAAGATAAAATGAATTAATTATTTTTCCAAATTAAAATCAAACTTCAACTTTTATAAAAGGTCTTTCATACTATAACTTAGAAGTTAGTTAGAAGTTGATTTCAATTTATAAATAAATTAATTTTAATTTATAAGAAAAGCTTGACTCATTTTACTTTTCATTTTCTTTTAGTATAGATATTTATTTGGAAACTTATCCCAATAGGCCTAATTAAATACAAGTGCTTTGGCACAAGGTTGTGTTCAGTAATTAACTAGTGATCGATATATCATATATGGACCAGTTTCCTCTTTGTTGAACTGTTTTAATTAGGAAAAAGGATTAAGTTGTTTCAATGGCTTCTTCTGCTGCTAGTTACACTGCAGTACCTGAAACAGAATCCCGGATTGAACACATAATTAACATTAATCCTAAAGACATTGAACCTGCATTGCATGATCTGTGCTGCATTTACAAGGTTCCTCCCAATCTCAAAAAGCTGCAGGTGGAAGCCTATGCACCACTTTTGATCTCAATAGGCCCTTTTCACCACAACAAATCAGAATTAGAGCCAATGCAGAAACAGAAGCAAAGGTGTTTTCTTGCCTTCTGGGAACGTGTCACAAACAAGAAGGCTTTGGCCAAATACAAAGCCTTCCTCAATGAAAACATCGAAACAACGATACGCCACAGGTATTCAGAGCCAATTACTAGCCTCAGTAATGATCAGTTTGTGGAAATGATCATATTAGACTCAGTCTTCATTTTGGAGCTGTTTTTGAGAAAATCAGAAAAATCTAAGCAAGAAAAGGATTACATGTTCACCGCACCATGGATTTGCAAGGGTATACAAAGAGACCTGTTGCTACTTGAAAATCAGCTTCCAATTTTTGTCTTGGATGAGTTACATAGAAGGGTTTGTTAGCAAAATGATGTTAGCTTTCTTGAGCTTGCATTTGACTACTTTGAAGATTATTATCCACACATGACAAAGAGTGATCAAACTAAAGAGATGGTCAAGAACTTCAAATCTTGCAACCACTTCACTGATTTGATAAGGGTTTTCTACCTTCCGGAAAAGGTTTCATGCCAAGGAGTGGATGCCATCAAAAAATTTCATCCCTTGTGGTAAAAATGAATGTGTACTCAAGACTGCAGCAAAGTTGAATGAGGCTGGGGTTAGCTTTGAGAAAGTGCAACCAAGAAATTATTTTTTTATTAAAAGGTAAGTAATTCAATTATATATATATAATATAATAATGTATAACATAGTAGATAAAGAGGTGGTATACCATTTTTTAATTTTAGAAATTTTTTTTCCGCAAGTGCTTGTTAGACATAAAGTTCAAGAAGGTTCCTGTTTTGAGCTGGTTTCTATGCTTAGGTTGCATACCATGCTCCACATGTGTCAAGGCTCGTTTGCAAATTCCTCAACTAAAAGTGCTCCAAACAACACAATGTGTCCTAAGGAACCTCATTGCCTTGGAGCAGTGTCACTATTCAGACCAACCTTTCATATGCAACTATGTTTCTCTGATTGACTCACTGATTCACACTCAAGTGGATGTGGAGTCGTTGGTTGACAAAGAAATCATTGTGCATGAACTTGGCTGCCACAATGAATTGGCAACTATGATAAATGGTCTTTGCAAGCATGTGGTGGTGAATTGCAATTATTATGGCAAAACCTCAAAGAAACTCAATGATCACTACAATTGCTGTTGGAAGCATTATATGGGTATGTTAAGGTCAGTGTACTTCCGTGACCCTTGGAGACTCAGCTCAACTGTTGTAGGAGTTGTTATCTTCTTGTTTGCTATTGTCAACTTTCTTCGTGTTACCGGTTTATATCATCCAAAATACTGAATTGTTTTGGTAGTTTTAATTGAGTAGAACAAAATCATCTCCCGTAGAAGATATATATAAAAATATCTGTTGAACTGTTTGTTGGTGTAACTTTTTCTTACCTTAATTCTTTGGTTTATCATGGAAAAGAAATCTGATTAATTGAAGTTACTACTTTATTTCCTTGTATCAATATTAAGCTAATTATAAGCCACTAATAAATCTAGATATCTCGTCTCATTTTTACTAACTAGACATTAACTCATTTTGAGAAGAAAAAATGATAAATCGCGTGAATTTACTTTTGTTAAATAATGTACTAAATGTTTTGTTTGTTACACGGTGTACAAAATGTTTAATTATTTGCTTTTTTTACAGCGTGTTTAATCATTTGTTGTATCAGGTATTTTTTTTTAATTTGTAACTATGTATTAATTATGAGACATTGGTAATAATTGTCATATATTTTTTTTATTCAAATAATAACGTTATTCAAATAATCCACTAATTACGGAAAATATCCATTTATTATTTTTTCAACCAAAAGCATCTTTTATTGACTAGAACTCGTAACAAAAGGAACAATATCCAGCCTTAATAACTATGTTTTGATATATATGCACCTTAAGTAAAGCTTTTCATAGAAAATGTCTTGCAACATATATTTTCAACTCAATTCAGATAAAGATGCATAAACTAATTAAAATGAATAGCTGCGCTATTGACGAGAATTTCTACCTGTGTGTTTGGTATAGCGTTGTGCGCGTCACTTGAAGTAAATTGAAGTTATTTCTGCGTCATCTTAATGAATTTAATGTGAAAATAATTAAGTGAGTTTCGAACGCCAAAGCAAACACACATTCTGTACATCTTAAACACACACCTCTCTATCTACTTAAATCCATTAGGTTTCTTGCACTATTATACAAATTGTGGTGTATGATAGGTAAGTTTGTTAATTTTTAATCGTAATATAAATGATATTTGTATTTATTGATATGCAAAAAAAATATTATATTGGCATGCCATGCCTAAACTCTAAAAAAAAATAGTGTAAGTATGATATTTTCCTTACTTAAATACACAAAGGTTTATAAGAGATGTGAAGAGCCTTCATTGCAAATGCTAATTAAAATATATTACAAACTCTTGCATGATGGTTTAATTTATTCTTTCAGATGATAGACCGATATAATATTTATTTTGGGGTCACAAAATGATAATAAACAATGAAAATATATCAATAGAAGACCCTAAAATATAACCTGTATAAGAGACAAACACAGTATGAACGGAGAAATAATATTTAGTTGCGTGCTATAAATTAATCAAAATACTAAAAAAAAGTCTCTTAATCAAAATACCAGGTTGGATGATTCAAGTCAACATTTTTTGTCAGAAAATTTAGCCTGATGCATGTGAAAGATAAATTAATCATACTCCTCTTTTGAATTCTCTCTTTTATTTACTTCTTCCGTGACAAGTTACCAAGTAGTGCCTACCGATCGATGGAAGCAATTAAAAATGAAACCAATTATTAATGGGACAAAATACTGGGGATTTTAATTCCATGGCTAGTAAACTTGACCTTATCTTCTTAGGTCATGAATGGAAAATATCACTTTATCTGGTGCAAAAATAGTACTTTAGAATATTGAAGTTGTCCTTTTCTATCCGTAATATTCCGTGGCTGCCTTGTTCTCATAAAGTTCTTTTTTATTTTATTAAACCTTAATAATGCCTAATTTTTTTAACAACTAAACATACTTTGAACTTGATTATTAATTCTAACTAACTTAATATATTGTGCCTTGGTATTAAATTTATATTTTGTAATTTATTGGAGAAATTTTTTATATTAATTTAAATTTTTAATATCTTATTTATTATTCAGTTTAAATTTTAATAAATATGTTATTAAATTTGTCAATAAATAGTTAAATATATTTTATATACAAACATGCTCTAACAAATTTTATTATTGGGAGTGTTGTCCTATGTAGGACTCTCTTCACTTTATAGATGTCTTGTATGTTTCTTTTTAATTCTTTTAAAAAATTATTTAGTTAATTTTATTTATTTATTTATTTAGGTTTGCACACTTGATTTGAAATGATAAAAATTGAGTGAAGTTGTTTATTTATAATAATTTTTTTATTTAATTTACCTTTTTAAACTTTAAATGTTATCTAAAAAAGTTTAAACCATAGTTTTAAAATTGAATCGGTGATTAATCCAGTCAGGAGTACTGTATCACTAGGTTAGTGGTCGAATCGTGAGTCACTATTAACTTGCATGATCTGATCTTTAATAAAAATATAAATTTTTTATATCTATCATAAAATATTTAAAAAAAAGACATCACAAGTCATAATATAGATAATTAGATACTAAAATATAAAAAGAAAAATTTATAGTCCAAATTCAAACAAATAAGTAACAAAGATTATAAACATAAGCTAAATAAGTTTAAGTTCAATAAAAATTATAAAATGTTAATTCTCACTCAATAACCCATTTTTTGCCCAACTCATACTTGTACTAAATTTATTTTTATTTTATATTAATACTAATAACAATTTATGAGTATTTTGGAAACAAATTTTATATGCCTAAAAAAAGAGAGAAAAACCCACTCTTACATACACCACTTATTTTGACAAAATTCAAGACTTAAAAAATAATTATTTAATTTAAAATTCAAACAAAGGAAAAAAAACATTTTAAAATAATTTTATTATTATTTAAAATCAGACACTATAGCAGTGCTGTACACCCCCACACACAAAAAGCCTGCAAGGCTGCAACCCCCCCCCCCCTCCCTCCCCAAAAAACTCTTCATCTAATAAAAGAAAAAAAAAACTTTTGTTAAATGCTCTTTCATTTGAACTCAGTATTAAAATAAATAAATAAATATTTTCCGTGATTAAATTTCAATCAAATATTCGTATGCATATATATTTTGATCAATAATAAAATCTTGTATAATTTTATTTGCAAGTTCTAAAATTTTACTATAGTAAAAACTGTTATTAAAACAATTTGTGTAATTTTTCATAATATTCATTATAAAGGATACAGTAATATGTTATATTATTTTTGAACTAAAATATACACTATATAAAATTTTTATAAATAAATAAAATAAAGATTATATTCATATAACAGTTAGTGTAAAAATTTAGTTGCAAATTATTTTTTTACTAATTCGGCTTAAACAAAATTATTATAATTAAGGTAATTATTTAAAAGATAGCTATTATTACTGAATAAAAAATAAAAATTATTTTGGTTGTATTTATTTCATTTCTTATTATATTTATTATGTTAAAGAGAATAC
>PYAF01000251.1:210254-224613 GCA_007407185.1 Glycine tomentella
ATGTAATGAATAAATTCAATTTTAAATATTTTAATTATTAATTTTTAATCTCATACATCATTCAAATTATAATTATTTTCAAGTAGAAGAAATGTCTCAATTAATAGTATCATGATGAATTAATAAAATAGGATTCACTAAAATGAGTTATATAAATTGAGTGATACTATTTAATAGTTTTAGAGGGAATGATATAAGATTGTCATATAACATAGTCCCATATAATTAAACCTTATCTTATATATAATCAAGTGATTAGGTAGAAATGATTAATGTGTTAAAACTAATATTAAATTGTTTAGATAGGAATCGAGTTCAATTTTTAATGAAAATAATTTTTTATCAAACATTATTTACCTCCCATCAAAACTTCAGATTATTTAGTATCTCTCTTCCCCGCTCAACTAAAATGTTAATAAAAAAAACTTTCATATATATATATATATAATAGATAATAGATTAGTAAAGGATTACTACACACTACGAAGACTATTCAACAGGAATTGCGGGAATCCTACTTTCATTTTTTTTCTTCGTGCACAAGAGCCAGATATTATGTACATATATTTATTTATGGACTATGAAAATAAGCCTTACTATTATCACGTCCCAAGCTAGCTAGCATGGATCTTTTACGATAATTAATTATTATAATAATCAGGAAAGATACTAAGTCAATATTTTATCATTATAGTAACATAATCAATTCATCCCCATTACGGTTGAGTTGCAGTTATTTGAGATTATATCAGGTCCCAAAGTTAAATTTTTACTATTATAAAAGCAATTTTCAAAGACAGTTTTAGTTTTATACTTTATACAAAGGTTTGAAACGCTCACTAAGACGATTTTTCTAAGAATCATCTTAAAAATGAGTTTTTTTTTTAAATAAACATCTTTAACTAAGACGGTTTTCCTAATAATTGTCTTAGTTAAAAGTGTTTTTCTTAAAAAAAAAATTAAACCAATGTACGGTGAGAAACGAGTGGTTTCAAGATGGGGTGAAAAACATAGTTGCATGAATGACCATATAACACAGGGTCACAGATAACTTGATTTTGATATTATTGCTTCACTTGTAGTAGGTATGAACTCAAAATTTTTGCTTTATATGAGAAATATGAATTTGTGTTAAGGTTTGTTGTTAATGTTAATGTGACAATTTCATTTTCAGGAATGGTTAAGGAGGAACCGGGCATGTCAATTGCATTGGTTCAGGAGAGGATCACCAATAGCTATGGTTTTAAAGTTTCATATTATAAGACATGGTATGCGAAGCAGAAAGCAATGACAATGATTTATGGAGATTGGGAAGAATCTTATGCCTTTTTGCCTAGGTGGTGCAACTACATGCTTCATTTTTCACCAGGTTCTTTTTTTGATATTCAAACCAACGATTATTATGTGGCACATCGACTGGTCCGAGGTAAGCGTGTGTTTCAGCGAATATTTTGGACTTTTAGACAGTGTTGCGAGGCTTTTAAATTTTGCAAACCCATCATTCAAATTGATGGGACTCACCTATATGGCAAGTATAAAGGAAAATTGCTGATTGCCACGACTCAGGATGGAAATAATGAATGCCTGCCACTGGCATTTGCCATTGTTGAGGGGGAGACGTTGGAAGCTTGGGAATATTTCCCTGGTAACATTCGCTTCCACGTAACCCAAATGCAAAATATATGCCTCATTTCGGATCGGCACCGGAGCATTATATCTGCAGTGCAGAATCATGCCGGTTGGCAACCACCTTTTGCGCATCACGTTTTTTGCCTTCGTCACATTGCCAGTAATTTCAATCAAAGATTCAAGAGTGCAAGATTTAAGAAGACCCTCATGACTTTGGGTACGTCATCCTTGCTTTTGTCATATAGTAAGATTAAAAAATGTGTTACGAAACTAATGTTAATGGTATTATAATTGTGCAGGTTATACTACCTGTATGGCTGAATTTGACATAGCGTTTGAACGATTTTGTGATACCAGTGCTGAGGTTTCATAATGGATTGACAACATTCCTAAGGAAAAGTGGAGTCGTGCATATGATGTTGAGGGGAGAAGATATGGCCATATGACAACAAATTTGTCTGAATCAGTCAACAAGGTGTTCAAGGGAGCAAGGAACATGCCTATCACTGCTTTGGTGAAGCACATATACAGTCATTTGGTTGAATATTTTGTGAGAAGGGGTCAGGCGGCTACTTCACAGCTTCAACATTCACAACGACACGTTAAAAATGTCGTTGATGCTTTGAGGCATAATCAGACCGTTGCTATAGGGCATAATGTTCGCACATATAACCTTGAGCAAATGTCATTTGAGGTGGACGATGGCTGGGAGAGGTCATATTCAGTTAACCTAAGTGAGCGTTTTTGTCAATGTGGGAAGTTCAAGGCCTTCAAATACCCCTGTAGCCACGCCGCAGCTGCTGCTTTATATATCCGTCAGAATCCTTTGCAATATGTGGATGATGTGTTCCTGGTAACCAAGTTGGTTGAGGCTTATTCATTACCTTGGCAGCCAATTGGTAACGAACTTGCTATTCCCCCGAGTGAAGATCCATTTATCATACCTGACAAGTCAATGTTGCGTGCAAAGGGTCCTCCAAGGTCCACTAGAATACATAACGAGATGGATGAATTCGAAACATCTCAGAGAGCTCCTAAATGCGGCCTGTGCAAGCAAGTTGGACATAATCGTAGAGCTTGTCCTACTCGGGGTGGTGTTTCATGATTTTGTTATTATGTTTGCTTGATAAGTGGTATGTTAAATGTATTTGATTTTTAAAAATGTGTTACACGTACGGCTATAATGTTTTGGTTGTGGTGCACATGAATTTCCATTTTTTACTTATTTTTTATTTATCATGATTTATGTTACACGTACGACGTTAATTGAACACACCTAACTGAAGACGCCTAACAACGGCGTGATTAAACACACCTAACTAGGGCATCGTTGAAGACGCCTAACTAGGGTGTCACTGAATACGCCTAAGAATTCTTTAGGCGTGACTGGACACGCCCAACTTGGGCGTGACTAACCCCTATATAAGTTAGACCCTCGGACACAACATACCTCGCCCCGCAAAATTGATTTTGCATTCGATGGCATTCTTAGGAGAAACCAGCAGTCAAAACATTGGTAACTCCAAATTAGCTTTCATTTTTCCAAATTGATCAACGAAGCACAACAAGACAGGTGTTAGTTTTCAATGTGCTACCCCAATACCAATGCGAGTTCCTAATGAGTGTTCGTTTCAGACGCTGAAGATTAGGATGCACCACACCCTTCAACTAATCGATGACCATTTTGTTGATGACATCTACTATCGACAACCATCCCTACACACAGGTCAGTACTATTTATTTCATTCTATGCCACTCACAAATGATGACGATGTTTGCAGAATGTTAAGGTGCAACGAACAAATGTCGAGTGCTGGCCCTATAGAAATATTATGCACCATAAACAGAACACCCGATGGTATAATCAACCTACTTCAGTCCACCATCGTCCTCACACATGATGCAATGCTATATTACAACGGAAGTTGGAACATACCACGAAGAGCCGATTTTGTGGGTTATGCCTTTACTAGAACAAACCCAATCCGACTTGAAATTCCTTCTGGGTGCACCATTGAAACACTAAAGGTCGTCATCAAGCAAGTTGCGCCTGTTGGGGTTCCCCCTAATGGAATTCACGGGTCATAGGTGGTAAGAAAATTGTTTTTTCGTCATCCAGCACATGCACAATATTCAGACACCACAATCGAGTATGACATAAAAGAGTTGCTAAGCGATGAAGACGTGTTCAAGATGCTAGCGGAATCCAACTACTGGAAACGTCTTTGTCCAATTGTGATTTTATCTATTTTTAACAAACCACAAATCCAGATGGAATAAGACATGTATGTCGAATATGTTGTTTTTAACTATCCTTCGATTTTTTATTTAAGTCGTGTCTATTATGAATTGGTGTTGTTGATGGCGTCTGTAATTGTTAGTGTTTGCGGGGTTAACGTTGTTAAATAATAGTTAGAGGGAGCATAGTTAACATAAATGTTAGAAACAAGTGTCAGTTACGCAATACAATCAATTACAAAACAACATTAAAAATAGCAAACACTAATAGCAACTAATCACTCTAACGGTGGTGGCCACAGCAAATGACGGTGGTAGCCACGACAAAAAATTAAATTTAATACATAAAATAAAAAATTGGCAAAATGGTGCAAGCATGGAAGAAATTGGAAAAATGGTGTAACCCAACACACCCTAGCCAGGCGTGTTTAAACACGTCCAAGCTAGGCGTGTTTGGGTCACCTTTTGCCTATAAATAGCCCCAAAATTTTCACTTTTTACCATTTCACCATCTCTCTAAAATTGGTCTGCCTTCTTTCTAGAGCTGAGGAGTGGATTTTCTCTGAAGCGAAGCCCTGCCAACAAGTAAGTGGATTTAATGATTGTGCATATTATTTAATCTGTTATACTTTTAATTAGAAATTTGTTAGGGCCATATGAACTTGTTAGCGACATATATGTTAGGCTTAATGTGGTTTAAGGCTTGGTTTAATGTGTTGTGTTCATGTTTTGGGGCTTGGGTTGAGATGTAGGGTTTATGGATTCCAGTTTAGGTTTAAGGTTTATGTTGTGATTAGGGTTTAGGGCTTGGGGTACAGACTTAGGGTTTTTGGATGCCGGTTTAGGGTTTGGGGTTGATGTTGTGATTAGGGTTTAGGGCTTGGGATACAAATTGAGGGTTTATGGATTCCGATTTAGGGTTTGGCTTTGATGTCGTGATTAGGGTTTAGGGCTTGGGTGACAGACTTAGGGTTTATGTATCCCGGTTTGGGGTTTATGTCTTATGGCGTGATTAGGGTTTAGGGCTTGGGTTACAGACTTAGCGTTTATGGATTCTGGTTTAGGGTTTGGGGTTGATGTTGTGATTAGGGTTTAGGGCTTGGGATACAGATTGAGGGTTTATGGATTTCGGTTTAGGGTTTGGTTGATGTCGTGATTAGGGTTTAGGGCTTGGGTGACAGACTTAGGGTTTATGTATTCCGGTTTCGGGTTTATGTCATATGGCGTGATTAGGGTTTATGGCTTGGATTACAGACTTAGCGTTTATGGATTCCGGTTTAGGGTTTGGGGTTGATGTTGTGATTAGGGTTTAGGGCTTAGGATACAGATTAAGGGTTTATGGATTTTGGTTTAGGGTTTGGCGTTGATGACCTGATTAGGGTTTAGGGCTTGGGTGACAGACTTAGGATTTATGGATTCTGGTTTGGGTTTATGTCTTATGGCGTGATTAGGGTTTAGGGCTTGGGTTACAGACTTAGGGTTTATGGATTCTGGTTTAGGATTTGGGGTTGATGTTGTGATTAGGGTTTAGGGCTTAGGATACAGATTGAGGGTTTATGGATTCAGGTTTAGGGTTTGGTGTTGATGTCGTGATTAGGGTTTAGGGCTTAGGTGACAGACTTAGGGTTTATGGATTCTGGTTTGGGGTTTATGTATTATGGCGTGATTAGGGTTTAGGGCTTGGATTACAAACTTAGGGTTTATGGATTCCGGTTTAGGGTTTGGGGTTGACGTTATGATTAGGGTTTAGGTCTTGGGTTACAGACTTAGCGTTTATGGATTTCGGTTTAGGGTTTGGGGTTGATGTTGTGATTAGGGTTTAGGGATTGGGTTATAGACTTAGGGTTTATGAATTCAAAAATAAATAAATCTCTATTTTATATATGTATATATAGGGAATGCATGTCTATTGTGTAGTCACATCAAAAACTGCATCTGTAAAGACACGCTCTGCTTGTGTACTTTCCTTCTTTATCACATGCTACATCCCCGTGTAACCAGTAATAGTGCCTTGATAGTTGTTGTACAGTAAACATACAATGTCAGCTTATTAGTTTATCATGCTAAGTTATTATAATTATTATTATTATAGTAGTCCTTGGCATAGCGTGATTTGATTCCGCAAGTGTCATGGCCACAAGGGAACTGTATGTTCCTGTTAGAGGGAATAGTGGAATCTTTTCTAGGTGAAAAGGTTTGGTTTTGGGGGATTTCGAAGGACAACACTAAGATCAATGTCGTCACCGATGACAGTTGTGACAAGTGCTTTGCTGCATTCGTTTTTCCAAGTTGTTGAGAGCAGTTTGCGGGGATTAAAGGGTTACTCTGACGACTAAGAGCATGAGCTGATGAAGAACGTGAATGAGAGAAAGACATGATCAGACGTTTTCTTTCTTGTTGTGTTTTGCTTCTTCTCAATGCAGAGTGAAGAGTGAAGAGCGTGATTGGTGCTGTGTATATGATGATGGACTTGCCACAATGGAAACAACTAATGAAAAACTCATTTTAACCCGTGACTTTATTCCACTCCCGAGGTCAGTCAAGTCCCTAATTCTTCGATAACAGGGTCAGCGTGATTTATTCTTGTTGTGTTTTGCTTCTTATCTGTGTATATGATGATGGAGTTGGCACAAGTCGAAACAATGTACGTCGAGGTTCATGCTTTAGGGTTTGGGGGGTTCAGGTTAATGGTTAATGATTTACTGTTGATGTTGGTTAGGTTGATGGGACAACCATAGTAGTCCTTGCCATATCGTGAGTTCATCATCAAAAACCAAATCCGAAAAACTATCAAGTTTTGAATTGGCTGCATTTAGTGCTGCACCTGCATCTTTTTTTTCCAGAGTCTCGGATACATTCTCTGGTGATGGACGCGCAGTACTGTCTGCGATTCTCATCCTTTTGATCTGTACATGCAAACCATCTACCTTACCCAATTCATCACCCATCTCATAATTCAAGCTATTTTGCTGGACAGGAACAATGTTTTATCTCCTAAGCAATTTAACGTCATCTTCTGACACAATGTATCCACAAGATCGCTGACCATATTTGGAAAAAATTACATCCATCCATGATCCATATAATTCAAGATAAGCGAAAAAAGATACTTCCTATATACATCATGCAGCTCAGAGGCACCAAAATGATCCCTCTTTTGGTATTAAACATAGATCTTTTCCAAGAAAATTAACATCTCAAAAAGAAAGAAAGAAACAAGAACTTTAATAACAACTCAAACTATAATAGTAATTACAAACGGAAGGTTGTAATCAGACCTGCTTAATAGGGCAAATAAAATAGTACTTAGAGTATCTACCCTTAACCATTTTACACACTCCGGCAGAACACGCACAATGAGGATACTTGAAAGGTGGAGGATGAAAATCTCTCTCAACAGTTGGTTCATTGCACCACTTATTCACATCTTCAGGGTTTATGGATTCCGGTTTATGGATTCCGGTTTAGGGTTTAGGTCTTATGTTGTGATTAGGATTTAGGTCTTGGGTTACAGACCTAGGGTTTATGGATTCCAGTTTAGGGTTTGGGGCTTATGTTGTGATTAGGGTTTAGGACTTCGATTACAGACTTAGTGGTTATGGATTCAGGTTTAGGGTTTAGGTCTTATGTTGTGATTATGATTTAGGTCTTGGGTTACAGACCTAGGGTTTATGGATTCCGATTTATGTTTAGGGTTGATGTTGTGATAAGGGTTTAGTGCTTGGGTTACATACTTAGGGTTTATGGATTCCGGTTTAGGGTTTAGGTCTTATGTTGTGATTAGGGTTTAGTTCTTCGGTTACAGAATGAGGGTTTATGGCAGTGAAGAACCTAAACCTTTTTATCTCGACAGATATCTGCAAAGCTTTCATTAACTAATTAAATTCACCATAAATTAATGACAATTTATCAGCTATCATTTAATTAATTTGTTGGAATGACAAAGTGTATATCTTTCTACAGAGATGCAAACAGAACAAAAGAATAATATTAGGAATCCCAGAGGATGTTGTACATAAACCATTGCTATAATACATACAGAGGAAGGTTACATATACACCATTTCCAATTCACGTTTTGCCTTGGCAAGCGCTTCGTTAGCTGCAATTTTCTTTCCTTTTCTCTATTCAATTTGCTTCCCTGCCACTTTTGTTTGCTCAACTCTTTCCTTCAACGTTGCATTAGTGTCCAATATATTCCTTTTCAAATCACGAAGATGAGTCTCTATCTTCAAGGTTTGTGGTATGAATACAAGTATAAATTATTATGACTGTGGTCCATAGCCAAAAAAGTAGCACCATTAAGGATCTGCTATTGAATTAGTATAGAAATTAGGAAAAGTAATCAAAATGATGTTTGTGTTAGGGTTTATGGTTTAATGTTTTTCATACATAAGAAAACTCTGTTTGAATGATTTCTTAATCGTTAATATTTTGTTTACCATGGTTTTCAATTTTTGTATATAAAGATACTGATTAGATGGCTGATTCATCCTCCACTGCTTCATCGCGATCTGCATCCGATCATGAGGGTGAGCCCATGGATCCGACAGCCTATGTTGTCCCTACCCCATACAAGTGGGGCGCTTTGCGTAGGCGTATTCAGCGCACGCACGTTTCACAAGTTGTGTGGAACTAGGGCACACCTCGAGTATTGAAGACTCAACGTGGTAAGGTGACGGGTGGACCAGATCCCGACGATATACCCGATGTCATATGTGATATGTTGCGCGCAGCTGGGTTTCTTCATGTCGTACGCATGCAACATATTCAGGTATGCAACCATGCAACTATGAAATGAGTAAAGACCTGTTAATTCCATAAATGTACTTGTTTATTAATTATTTTTTTTAGATGGATGCTTGGCTTATTAGTGCTCTGGTTGAACGATGGAGGCCAGAGACTCACACCTTCCACATGCCACAGGGAGAAATTACCATAACGTTGGAAGACATGGCTGGTATTTTGGGATTGCCCACAGAGGGCAATGTTGTTACTGGAGTGATGGTAGCCGATTGGGCAACCGTCATTGAGGAGCTTTTTGGTCACGAACCTTAGGAGGACACTGAGTTGAGAGGTGGATATTTGCGCCTGTCTTTCTTTGATAGACATTTTGCGCATTGGGGTGAGGTGCATCCCGAATTGGTTCACGTGACGCGGTTTACGAAGGCCCACATTGCACGGCTTATTGGAGCATGACTGCTAAGCAACCGATCTGGAGGTAGCATGATCGCAGCACGTTATATGTCGTTGCTTGCAGGGGATTTCGTGGACATCGGTGGATATAGCTGGGGCTTAGTTGTCCTTGCACATTTGTTTAGACAAATGTGCGAATGTACAGATCCAGCTAGGAGTGACATCGGTGGGTGTCATATGCTACTTTAGGTGTAGGCGTGGATGAGATTCCCACCTATTGCTCCAGCTATTCCGCTGCCTACTCGTCTGGAGTGGCATTTTGGACACCGGTATGTGTGACTATATGTTGTTTTTGTTTACAATTATAACAATTAAGTCTTATAGTATCCTAATATTAGTTATTTTGAAATTAGGTTTAACGCTTTAGGCCGGTTTAAACCCCACGAGCTGGTCTTGTATAGGATGGCATTGGATTCCCTCACTCGACACGAGGTACATATAGTAGTTTCTCAGTAATTGTACATTTGCATTTGTGGAACATGTTGTTGCATAATGATGTGTTATTTTGTTCTGTGCAGGTCGCATGGCAACCATACGGAGACTACGACTTTCTTGGTGCATCTGAGCATCAGCGACTGTCGTGCATGGCAACTACTCCTATTATATGCTTCCATACAGTTGAATATTGCCAACCGGATAGATGCATGCGGCAATTTGGGAGGGATCAACCAATCCCATGTGCTCCCAGGAAGATTAAGGGTGTGCATGACCTTTCGCTGCGCGGTAAACGCGAAGACAACTGGGTTCGTAAGCTCAGACCGTTTATTATGCGCTGAGAGGTTAGGGACCAGCACATTGACCTTCCCCCCTTGATTCAGGGGTTGCTGTCACCACATCATGAGTACATGGTTTGGTACAGGGAAAACGGGAAGCGGTTCATCACGAAGAAAGGCGCGAAGACTGGTGGTGGTGTAAGTTTTTTTCACATCCTCATTTGTCTATTTAAATTAATTATGATACATGACATCTTCTGACACTTATGTGAATATATTTAAAATTGTAGGTTCACGGGCTAGAGACGTTGTACTTCGCGACAACTAGCCCCAATAGGGAGGCCTTCGACTTCGATTGGGCGAATGAGGAGGTTGGTCGCTTAATGTCTGTCTTCACAGAGATTTGTCGCGTGGAGGAGGCAGGACCACATGCTCCCGAATCCCAGCTTCAGGAGGACCCAGAACTATCTGTTGTAGTTGGCCATCGAAGAAAAGAGGGTTGTGGACTAGAGCGTCAACGGAGATCGATGCTGCAGGTTCCTAAGCCCATTATTCATCCCAAGTCGCTCACCGAGGGTTACTATAGGCCTCTTGTTATTGACTCGACCTATGGGACTCAGCCCGCATATTACGAGGCTACTGAGCAGGGGGGCATGGACTACGCCGATTTCAGTACTGAAGGTTAAATGCCTCCACCAGCCCACTCCCAGACCCATGCCGCATATGTTAGTACTGCAATGACATGTGTAGATGTAGATGATGGGTTCGGTGCTGGACTAAACATTGATCCCAACTGGACCAATGCAAACATCGACAACATGCTCTCGTAGATAAATTCTACTTCATCAGGCGGTGGGGTTTGGCAACCACATTCACCATTTGTCACCGAAGTTGGTGAGCATCCTATGCAGATATATGCATACCAGGGCAGTCCATGTGGATCTCCTTATGTCCATTCGTATGATGCAGGCCCGTCTCAGCCAGGCCCATCCCAGCCAAACCCTTTTCAGCCAAGCCCTTCTCAGGCAGCCCCGTCCGAGCCAGGCAGTTCTTAGCGACCCCGAAGACGAAGGCAACCTGATCGTCAGGCGCGTCACTTGCCGTGGCCACCACCGTCAGAGTGATTAGTTGCTATTAGTGTTTTCTATTTTTAATGTTGTTTTGTAATTGATTGTATTGCGTAACTAACACTTGTTTCTAACATTTATGTTAATCATGCTTCGTCTAACTATTATTTAACGACGTTAACCCCGCAAACACTAATAATTACAGACTATCCAAATTTTTCTTATTAACATGAATTTTTTCTGGGTATTTGTGATAAATTTTGCGTTTATTCTTTTGAATTAATGAAAGACCCATGGTTTGATACATAAAAAATTGTTTATTGTTTTTTCTAGACAGGCAAACTGGTTCGATAACAAATATTTCTTTTTTCATAAATTTGTTATTTTTATTTTTCCTTAAGCCTAGAAGAATTAAATTCTTCTGATTTTGAATCATCATAATATCTAGACCTAGTTCTCCTCTTTGAATAAAGGCTATTGTAAGCGTTGATCTAGTCGCCACCGGAGCCACAAAGGACTATCGAAGTTTATTCTTTTTTTGTTCCGCCAACAACACCAATTCATAACAGACACGACTTAAATCAAAAAACGAAGGATAGTTAAAAAGCAACATATTCGGTATACATGTCTTATTCCATCTGGATTTGTGGTTTGTTAAAAATAGCTAAAAGCTCAATTGGACAAAGACGTTTCCAGTAGTTGGATTCCGCTAGCATCTTGAACACGTCTTCATCACTTAGCAACTCTTTTATGTCATACTCGATTGTGGTGTCTGAATATTGTGCATGTGCTGGATGACGAAAAAACAATTTTCTTACCACCTGTGACCCGTGAATTCCATTAGGGGGAACCCCAACAGGCGCAACTTGCTTGATGACGGCCTTTAGTGTTTCAATGGTGCATCCAGAAGGAATTTCAAATCGGATTGGGTTTGTTCCAGTAAAGGCATAACCCACAAAACTGGCTCTTCGTGGTATGTTCCAACTTCCGTTGTAATATAGCATTGCATCATGTGTGGGGACAATGGTGGACTGAAGTAGGTTGATTATACCATCGGGTGTTCTCTTTATGGTGCATAATATTTCTATAGGGCCAGCACTCGACATTTGTTCTTTGCACCTTAACATTCTGCAAACATCGTCATCATTTGTGAGTGGCATAGAATGAAATTAATAGTGCTGACCTGTGTGTAGGGATGGTTGTCGATAGTAGATGTTATCAACAAAATGGTCATCGATTAGTTGAAGGGTGTGGTGCACCCTACTCTTCAGCGTCTAAAACGAACACTCATTAGGAACTCGCATTGGTATTGGGGTAGCACATTGAAAACTAACACCTTTCTCGTTGTGCTTCGTTGATCCATTTGGAAAAATGAAAGCTAATTTGGAGTTACCAATGTTTTGACTGCTGATTTCTCCTAAGAATGCCATCGAATGCAAAATCAATTTTGCGGGGCGAGGTATGTTGTGTCCTAGGGTCTACCTTATATAGGGGTTAGTCGCGCCCAAGTTGGGTGTGTCCAATCATGCCTAAAGAATTCTAAGGCGTATTCAGTGACGCCCTAGTTAGGCGTCTTCAACGACGCCCTAGTTAAGTGTGTTCAATCACGCCGTTGTTAGGCGTCTTCAGTTAGGTGTGTTCAATTAATGTCGTACGTGTAACATAAATCTTGATAAATAAAAAATAAGTAACAAATGGAAATTGATGTGCACCACAACCAAAACATTATAGTCGTACGTGTAACACAACATTTTTAAAAATCAAATACATTTAACATACCACTTATCAAGCAAACATAATAACAAAATCATGAAACACCACCCCAAGTAGGACAAGCTCTACGATTATGTCCAACTTGCTTGCACAGGCTGCATTTAGGAGCTCTTTGAGATGTTTTGACTTCATCCATCTCGTTATGTATTCTAGTGGACCTTGGAGGACCCTTTGCACGCAACATTGACTTGTCAGGTATGATAACTGGATCTTCACTCTGGGGAATAGCAAGTTCGTTACCAATTGGCTGCCAAGGTAATGAATAAGCCTCAAACAACATGGTTACCAAGAACACATCATCCACATATTGCAAAGGATTCTGACGGATATATAAAGTAGCAGTTGCGGCGTGGCTACAGGGGTATTTGAAGGCCTTGAACTTCCCACACTGACAAAAACGCTCACTTAGGTTAACTGATATGACCTCTCCCAGCCATTGTCCACCTCAAATGACGTTTGCTCAAGGTTATATGTGCGAACATTATGCCCTGTAGCAACGGTCTGATTATGCCTCAAAGCATCAACGACATTTTTAACGTGTCGTTGTGAATGCTGAAGCTGTGAAGTAGCCGCCTGACCCCTTCTCACAAAATATTCAACCAAATGACTGTATGTGTACTTCACCAAAGCAGTGATAGGCATGTTCCTTGCTCCCTTGAACACCTTGTTGACTGATTCAGACAAATTTGTTGTCATATGGCCATATCTTCTCCCCTCGACATCATATGCACGACTCCACTTTTCCTTAGGAATGTTGTCAATCCATTCTGCAACCTCAGTACTGGTATCACGGAATCGTTCAAACGCTATGTCAAATTCAGCCATACAGGGAGTATAACCTGCACAATTATAATACCATTAACATTAGTTTCGTAACACATTTTTTAATCTTACTATATGACAAAAGCAAGGATGAACGTGCCCAAAGTCATGAGGGTCTTCTTAAATCTTGCACTCTTGAATCTTTGATTGAAATTACTGGCAATGTGATGAAGGCAAAAAACATGATGCGCAAAAGGTGGTTGCCAACCGACATGATTCTGCACTGCAGATATAATGCTCCGGTGCTGATCCGAAATGAGGCATATATTTTGCATTTGGGTTATGTGGAAGCGAATGTTAGCAAGGAAATATTCCCAAGCTTCCAACGTCTCCCCCTCAACAATGGCAAATGCCAGTGGCAGGCATTCATTATTCCCATCCTGAGTCGTGGCAATGAGCAATTTTCTTTTATACTTGCCATATAGGTGAGTCCCATCAATTTGAATGATGGGTTTGCAAAATTTAAAAGCCTCACAACACTGTCTAAAAGTCCAAAAACATTCGCTGAAACACACGCTTACCTCGAACTAGTCGATGTGCCACATAATAATCATTGGTTTGAATATCAAAAAAAGAACCTGGTGAAAAATGAAGCATGTAGTTGCACCACCTAGGCAAAAAGGCATAAGATTCTTCCCAATCTCCATAAATCATTGTCATTGCTTTCTGCTTCGCATACCATGCCTTATAATATGAAACTTTAAAACCATAGCTATTGGTGACCCTCTCCTGAACCAATGCAATTGACACGCCCGGTTCCTCCTTAACCATTCCTGAAAATGAAATTGTCACATTAACATTAACAACAAACCTTAACACAAATTCATATTTCTCATATAAAGCAAAAATTTTGAGTTCATACCTACTACAAGTGAAGCAATAATATCAACATCAAGTTGTCTGTGACCCTGTGTTATATGGT
>PYAF01000251.1:227796-256939 GCA_007407185.1 Glycine tomentella
TTGTTTAAATTTCCTTTTTAATCAATACAATCATTCAACAATTTTTGCGTGTTTTTCTTTTTCTTGTTCAATCATAATCTTTATAATTATTGCGAAATCTTTCCAATCCCTGTGGAGACGATAATTTACTTACACTTTTATTACTTGTTAACGATCGGTGCACTTGCCGCATATACATTAGCATAAATCGCACAACAATATACAACTGTTACACTACTGTTAAATTGCAAAATTAAAATATGTAAACTAGCTAAGCATAATTGGTATAGATTCCTTCTACCTTTGGTCCCTTTGGGTTAAACCCACCGTTCCTTTTGTTTAAACTCAATTACAAAGAATAAATGTAAAACATTATGTGTCTCATGTATAAAAGTAGTGTTATTTTGATTTAATGAGAAAAGGGTAAAAAGGTAATATTGGTATGAGAGTTATAAGAAGTTACTGGAAGTTATAAAATAGATAATTGTTGATAGGTGCAGTTATCAGAAAGTATAAAAGACATTTTGGTTTCTGAAAAGAAAAATATAGAAACATAAATGGCCTTCATTGTCTGCCCATAAAAGTTGTATCTCATCCCTATCAAAGAAGATACAAGAATCGAAAGGGTCAAGACTCTGAGAAAGAATTCTACCATTAAAGAATCTTCCGCATTTATGGACAAAGGTATGTCTATGTAAAACTCATGAATTCTCAAGATCCTTTTCATGTTCTTGATATGATTGTTATTGAACATGAAATTATAGATTAATGCTTACATGTGGTACCAGAGCATGTGTTTGGGAATTCATGTTTTTTCATGTATGGTTATGAATGAATTCTTAATTCTTGAGAACTTAAGTTTTTGAAAGTCATGATTAAGAGAAAGATACTTTCCATTAACGATGTACGAATTCTTTTGAAGAAAGAATAAAGACGTAAAAAATGGTGACTTTATATATATATATATATATATATATATATATATATATTGAAAATTCAATTCAACGTTTTGGTTTTTGATGTGTTGCTAACACATCTTAGTTTTAGGTTAGTTTTAGGTTATATTTCAATTAAATCATTAGGAATTAGATTAAGTATAGGCTAGTTTGTTATTTATATTTAATTATATCTCATTTTATTTCCAAGATGTATTTCAGGGCCTAAAAGGAGGAGAACAAGGCAAGAAAGGAAGAAAAGAAAATTCCAGGTTTCGCGCGATCCGCGCCACAGGCCAGGATCAATGGTTCAATTCGAATGGTTCACGCTATCAGCGTTGAAGTTCACGCTATCAACGCGATCATGCCGCGAAGCTCACGCTATCCGCGCCACAGTTCGCGCGATCCACGCCACAAGGTCTAGAGGCAGTTTCTATTCGTGCAACCGGCACCATTAGCGCGGGATCTCACGCCATCAGCGCCATGAAGACACAGTTTCCTGATTTAAAAAGATTAAGTTCGAAATTGTCACAGAACAGGGGCTTAGTTACTCTAATTAAACCATTCTATAAATACAAGGCTTCTATGACTGAAGAAGATTTATCTGGGGGGACTAATCATCAGATTTTATCACTCTACACCATTAGACACCATTCAAGGGCTTGGAAACCATTGGAAGTCAAGAATCAAAGCTAGGTTACTGCAGAATAATGTTTATTTCAACAGCTTTGGTGTTCTTGAAGCCTATGTCAGGCTAAATTCTGTATTGTGGTTAGGCCAAGAACCAATGTGAACTCCTCTGTAACTTGATTGGTATTGAATGAGAATGTGTTGATTGTTTTATTCTATTCTGTTCTTATTTGTCTTATTCTTATTTGGAATTGATCACTCTAATTCAGTGCTGAGAGTTAGGATTCGCAATAGGGATGTTGGGATTCTAATTTCTGACCTGATTAGAATAACAATTGTTCATTGCCTAGGGATAGGGATGCATGGCTGCAGAACTTTACAATATATTCTTTGAAATGCTTAACTTGATAGAATTCACTAAGGGATTAGGTTTTCGATTCACGGGTTAATTCGCTAAGGGATTAGGGGTTAACTAAACTAGAAAAGATTTATGCTCTGAACAATCAGAAACAAGCAAACCTTATGATATATTCTTTTTAATGCTTAGCTTGATAGGGATCGCTAAGGAATTAGGATTTTTGATTCAGGTTAAAGGGTTAAATTGCTAAGGAATTAGGATTAACTAAATTTGGAGAGATATATCATTTGAGTAATCAAACTTGATAACCAGTTAAGTGAAAGAGGTAGGGAACAGAGGGGATTGCGTCCTGACTACAATTATTCATTCCATTGGTAATACTTCAACTTCATTCTTCTTTGCAATTTAATTTCTTTTTCTGTTTTTATTTTTCAACACTCAACACACAACAATCAAAATTCTTTCACAAATATTTTTCTTTTTCCTTTCCAATTATTGAGACCGAAAATTAATGTGAATTTCATACCAATCCCTGTGGAGAACGATACTTGCTTACCCATTTATTACTTGAAACGAACGGTGCACTTGCCATTTTTGCAACAGTTTTCATGATGGCTTTTTCATCAAATCTGATGCAAGTCTACTGATATATTTATGTTATGCAATTATTGTGGATACCTATATTGAATTCAATTATTGCAAGACCCATTATTTATGGTTTCATGAATTCGCATTATGTGGCATAAATATATATATATATATATATATATATATATAAGTTGTAGACCTTTATTGTTAGTTCTTGGTAATTAGAGAACAATTGAAGTTGTTGAGAATATGATAAAGTGTAAAAATCACTTATTGTTTATGAAATGTTTAAAGTTTGGAATTAAGTATGGTGAATTTGTTAGTCACCAAAGTGGTCAAATTCTTGATGGATTGATTAGTTCTAAACATTACGATTATGTTTCAATTACTATGACTTTGATGCTATGATTACTTGTTTTATAGTAAATGAATATGAATGTTGATATTGATGATACACTTCCGGTTTTATTTGGACATCCAAAGATGACAAATATTTCTAGTTGGGGTATGCATCATTATCAAATTATGTGAAATCTTTCTAGCATCATTATAGTTCAATATTGTATATTAATGGATCCCCAAAGGTGAACATTAATATGCATTGAAGTTAGTATGTTAGTATGTGACATGTATGACTCAAAGCATTAATGTTTTAAATGTTATACCTTAAAGTACCTGTTGCTATACATTTGTTTTTCTCAACTATTGCAATTTTCAATGGACTAAACTTCTCTGAATGGAAAGATAAAATTGAATTTTACCTTGGGGTAATTGATTTGGATTTGGCTCTTAGGGAAGAGAAACCTAGTGCAATTATTAATGCAAGCACTGAGGATTAAAGAGTCCATTTTAAGAATTGGGAAAAATCCAATAAGTTGAGTCTGATGTACATGCGAATGAGCATTGCAAGCAACATTAACTCAACTTTTCCACAAACTGAAAGTGCTAAAAAAATGATAAAACTTGTGGAAGAGTGCTCCCAAACTGATGATAAGTCTCTTGCTGGGACACTTATGAGTACGCTGACCACCATGAAATTTGATGGTTCACGTACTATGCATGAGCATGTTATTGAAATGATAAACATTGCAGAAAAATTAAAATCATTGGGAATGGCGGTGGATAAGAATTTCCTGGTGCAATTCACATTGAACTCATTACCGTCTAAGTATGGTCCTTTCCAAATGAACTATAATACCATGAAAGACAAATGGAATGTGCATGAATTGCACAATATGTTAGTTCAAGAGGAAACAAGAATTAAGAACTAGGGAATTCATTCCCTCAATTATGTCAAACATTAAGAAACTGAAAAGAAAAGTGGTAAGAAACATGAGAAGAAGGAAAGAAGACCATTAAAGATCAATCGAGCCTCCTCTTCTCAAATCCACAGGAAGGAACATAATGGAAACATATGTAATTTCTCTGGTAAGGCTGGGCACTTCCCAAAGGATTGCCCAAAACGTAAGGCTTGGTTTGAAAAGAAAGATAAGCCTTGTGCTTATGTATATTATGAATCAAACCTTGTTGAAGTTCCGTATAATACTTGGTGGATTGATTTTAGATGTACAACTCATATTTCTAGTGGTAGTTTCAGTATATACAAGCACAATCATTTGATTGGTAACAATACCTTACGTAATGGATTATACTATTATGTTTTGATAATCTTTATGCCGAAACACTTATGACTCTACATCATAATGTTGGTACTAAACGTACCATAATTAATAAATGTTCTGCTTACTTGTGGCATAAACATTTGGGATACATTTCCAAAGAAAGAATTGAAAGATTAGTAAAGAATGAAATCCTTTCGGATTTAGATTTTATTGATTTGAATGTTTATGTGGATTGAATTAAAGGAAAACAAACAAAACACACAAAGAAAGGAGCCACAAGAAGCACTCAGCTTCTTGAAATTATACACACTGATGTATGTGGTCTGTTTGATGTTAAAACTTTCAATTTTTTCAAAGAAAAATATTTTATCACCTTCATTGATGATTATTCACGTTATGGTTATGTCTATTTGCTACATGATAAGTCTCAAGCTGCAAATGCTTTGGAGATTTATATTAATGAAGTTGAAAGGCAAATAGATAGAAAAGTGAAAATTGTCAGATCTGATAGGGATGGTGAATATTATTGAAGGTATGATGAAAGTGGACAACATCCGGACCCATTTGCTAAATTCCTGGAAAAGCGAGGTGTTTGTGCTCAATACATAATGCCCGATACACCACAACAAAATGGTGTTTCAGAAAGGCGTAATAGAACCTTGTTGGATATGGTTAAGAGTATGTTAAATAATTCTTCTTTACCCATTTCATTGTGGACTTATGCTCTAAAAACTGCCATGTACGTATTAAACAGGGTTCCTAGTAAGTCAATCCCAAAGACTCCTTTTGAACTTTGGATTGGAAGGAAACCTAGTTTAAGACACCTACATGTTTGGGGTTGTCAGGCAGAAATTAGATACTACGATCCACAAGAAAAGAAACTGGATGCAAGGACAATCAGTGGTTATTTCATTGGTTATCCAGAGAAGTCGAAAGGGTATAGATTTTACTGTCCTTATCATACCACGAGGATCATTGAATCTAGAATTGTTAGGTTCATTGAGAATGGTGAAGTTAGTGGGAGTGAAATACCACGTAAAGTGGATATTCATGAAGTGAGAATACAAGTTCCATTGACTTGTAACTCTAGTAAAGTTGTTGTTCCTCGTGTTATTGAACCAATTAATAATAATGAAGAACAACAAATGAATGATCTCATTACTCATGATGAAACTATTGCCAATGAACTAAATGAATCCATTGTAGAAGAACCACAAAAAATAGCATTAAGAAGATCTCAAAGGGAAAGAAGATCTGTTATTTTTAATGATTATGTGGTATATCTACAAGAGTCTGAATTTGAATTGGGTGTAAAAGATGATCCAGTAACATTTTCACAAGCTGTGAATAATGAAAATGGTGATAAGTGTTAGATGCCATGAAAGATGAGATGAAATCTATGGAACAGAATAAATTTTGGAATCTGGTTGAGTTACCAGAAGGGTGCAAGAGAGTTGGTTGTAAGTGGGTCTTTAAGACCAAACGTGACTCTCATGGTAACTTGGAACGTTATAAGGCCAGACTAGTTGCAAAGGGATTCACTCAGAAAGATGGCATTGACTACAAAGAAACTTTTTCACCAGTTTCAAAGAAAGATTCTCTAAGATTTATTATGGCATTGGTGGCTCATTATGATCTAGAGTTACACTAGATGGATGTGAAAACTGTCTTTCTAAATGGGAATTTAAAGGAAGATGTGTACATGGACCAACCAATGAGGCTCATAGAAAAGGGTAAAGAGCACATGGTGTGCAAACTTAAGAAATTAATATACGGACTTAAACAAGCTTCAAGACAATGGTACCTTAAGTTCAATGATACCGTTGTTTCCTTTGGATTTAAAGAAAACATTGTTGATCGGTTCAATGGTACCTTAAGTTCAATGGTACATTGGTCTTTTAAATGAGACTAAGATGTTTCTCTCTAGTAACTTTGAAATGAAAGATATGGATGAGGCATCCTATGTGATTGGGATAGAAATATTCCATGATAGATCACAAAGATTGTTGGGTTTGTCTCAGAAAGCATATATTAATAAAGTTTTAGAGAGATTCAAAATGCAAAAATGCTCATTATTTCCAGTACCAATTCAGAAAGGAGACAAGTTTAGTCTCATGCAATGTCCTAAGAATGAATTGGAAAGAAAAGAAATGGAAGCAATTCCGTATGCATTACTTGTTGGGAGCCTAATGTATGCTCAGACTTGTATGAGACCAGTATTAGCTTTGCAGTTAGAATGTTGAAAAGATACCAGAGTAATCCTGGTATGGATCATTGGAAAACTGCAAAGAAAGTTCTGAGATATTTGCAAGGCACCAAAGGTCACATGCTTACTTATATAAGAGGTCTAGTAACCTCTATATCATGGAAAAGTGTGAAGCAGTCTGTAACTGCTGCATCCACTATGAAAGCTGAATTTGTTGCATGCTTTGAGGTCATGGTTCAGGCTAAATGGTTGCGAAACTTTATTTTAGGGCTTGAATTGGTCGACATTTTTGATAGACCGCTAAAAATTTATTGTGATAATTCCGCAACAGTCTTCTTTTATAAAACGACAAGTATTCAAAAGGTGCTAAACATATGGAATTGAAATACTTTGTCGTTAAAGAAGAGGTTCAGAAACATAGAGTGTCTATAGAGCATGTTAGCACTGATCTTATGATAGCTGATTCCTTGACGAAGGGATTACCGCCCAAGATGTTTTCTGGTCATGTATGTAGTATGAGCATTATGTCAGCTAATGAATGTTGATCATTATTGAAATTATTGACTATTGACACTCTGAATTCAATGATGTTTAAGTTTCTGAAAATAATCATGTTTTCAAATTTATGTATAAATGCATGTATGAATAATTATTTTGAGAAAACAGGATTTGTCCCTAATGAAGACATAATAGTATTATTGTAGGACATTATGATGTAAACTTCCATTAAAGTATCATGTTAGTAAGAAGAACTAATATAGTGGTACATGGAAGGAACTATGTCGTTTTGATAGCATACAACCGCCATGACTCATATTGGTTTTTATTTCTGATCATGATGTATGGTGAGACCAATGTATGGAACTTTTACCCTTATATATGCGCATTATGATGAATTTTCATTAAATCATGAAGGGACACTTTATGACATGAGCCAAGTGGGAGAATGTAAAACATTATGTGCCTCATGTATAAAAGTAGTGTTATTTTGATTTAGTGAGAAAAGGGTAAAAAGGTAATATTGGTATGGGAGTTATGAGAAGTTACTTGAAGTTACTAGAAGTTATAAAATAGATAACTGTTGATAGGTGCAGTTATCAGAAAGTATAAAAGGCATTTTGGTTTCTGAAAATAAAAATATAGAAACATAAAAGGTCTTCATTGTCTGTCCATAAAAGTTGTATTTTATCCCTATAAAAGAAGATACAAGAATCGAAAGGGTCAAGACTCTGAGAAAGTATTCTACCATTAAAGAATCTTCCGCAATTATGGACAAAGGTATGTCTATGTAAAACTCATGAATTCTCAAGATCCTTTTCATGTTCTTGATATGATTGTTATTGAACATGAAATTATAGATTAATGCTTACAATAAACTCCTAAGGACTTGGTCATAGAAGTTCTAATATCAAATCAAAAACCAACTCCCCTAAAAGCTTCAGCTGTTAGGTGCACACCCACAAATCATTATTTCTTTAAAACAAAATACTGAACTACATCTTCAATTGTCTACATGGTTGGCTATCTTAGCCAACTAGAAACCAAAATATACAAGCTTAGATGTAGCTTTTGGGAGTAAAAGTGCATGCTGACAAGCTTAGATGTAATATTTGGGGAAAAAAGAGAATACCCGTCCAATTCCTATGCCAAATACAAGTCTCTCAAGCACCAATACAGGAAAATTAGGAGGTAATGTTGTTACAAGGGCTCCAACAAGATAAGCTACTGCAACTCCAATCAGCTCCTTTCTTCTACATAAATATGAAATTTGTCATAGCAGTTTCACCAGGGAATTGAAGGAAATAACGAAGATTATAACTGACAAAAGGGGAATTAACTAAGAAGTCAACAACATTGAAGGCCAACATTGAGCCAACTAAGGCACCATACAGTGATCCACTAGTCTGCAAAAGATAGAAAATGCCACTTGACGGGGTTAAACTTGTAGTGGATAGGGGAATCAAGGCAAGCGAGATGTTAGATTTGGTCGACCTAGAGTAGGTTAGACTCAACGACATCGTGTCAGATGAGCTCGAATCTAGGGTTCCCAAAATGGTGCATCACGTTCACTTTTCTTCCCCACGTCGCTTGTCAGCACGATCCAGAGGCCCTTCCCCTTAATCTCCAACGACATCTTCCCCACCGAATGCACTGCCGCAGCCACACGGTGGTGGTACGCCTAAATCTTAGACTCGAGCTTGAAGTACGAGATCAGGAAACTCGTACAAACTGCTAAAGGATGAAGCGGAAAGGGAAGATGAGGAGGAAGAGACGAGTGTGAAGAAGAGGGTTGCTATGTGACACTGACGAGGATGAAGAAGAATAAGAGCAAAAGCACACATGAATGAGTAAAAACTTTGAACAACAAAAATAAGAGCATAAGCGCGTCAATGACTACTAATTTCAAAGATGGTATGAGTTCAAAATCGTCTTTGAACATCAATAACTAAGACGATTATTATAAAACCATCATCATACATCTCCTGTTATTTACAAAATTGTCACCGCCTTATATTTTAAAACGGTTTTTTTAAAAATCGTCTTAGAATGTGCGTCGTAAAAAACTTATTTTGTAGTAGTGTTTATAAAAAAATCTTTTGGTAGGAGTTAATGTACAACAACAGTGGTTAGAAGTAACAGTCTAGGTGGGGAGCTTGCCCATGAAGTATTTAGGTTTTCTTATAGGTGTTGATCCTAGAAAGTTGAGCTCCTGGGATCCTGTGGTGGATGTGATTAAAAAGAGATTACATGTATGTAGAGTGATTCTTCTAAAATATGTCTTGTCAGCGATTTTGATCTACTACTTTTCTTTCTTTAAGGTTCTTCAATTGATAATTTCTAAAATTGAGAGTATTTTTAAAAGTCTTTCTTTTGGGGTGGGGGTGAGGAATACATGAGGGTTCACTAAGTGGCTTGGGAGAAGGTTTGTGAGGAAGAGAAGCATGGTGGGTTAGGTGTGAGAGAGTTGGGGTGTAATTTGGATTTACTTGGTAAGTGGAGGTGGAAGATGTTGGTGGATAAATAAGGGTTTTGGTATAAGGTTTTAGATAGTCTATATAGGGAGGAGGAGGGTATTTTATATAGGTTTAGGAATAAAGGTTCGTCTTGGTGGAAGTCTATTTGTTTGGTGGATAAGGGTGGTAGGGGGTTCAAACTAGGTGGTTCCAGGGGTCTATTAGGAGAATAGTAGGGGACAAGTATGATACTCGGTTTTGGACGAATAAGCTAATAGAGAAAGGGTTGTTAGAAGTTTGTATCTTATGTGATCTTATTCTATTTCAGGGAACAAGGATGCAAGAACTAAGGATTCTGACAAGTGGCGTGAAGGAAGGTGGGAGTGGGCTTAGGAGTGGAGGAGAGTTTTCTTTCACTGGGAAGGGACCTTATGTCGGGAAATGAAGGAGATGGTGTTAAGGGAAATGTTTGTTAGGGAGCAGCAAGATAAATGGGTTTGGAAGCATGAAGCGAAGGGTGAGTATTCAGTCAAACTGACTTATGTGACTATGAAGGATTTAGGTAAAAGTGTTGGTGGAGATACAAACACTACTAAAAAATACGTTTTTAACATCGTCAATTAACCATCGATTTTATGAAAATTGATGTTAACAAAAAATACAATGACATTTTTGTAAATAAAATGACTCTGTTAACATCAGTTTATAAAAATCGGTTTTATATATCTCTTAACATAAGTTTTGATTAAAATTGATGTTAAAGATATACACAACACCAGTTATTAAAAAATCGATGTTGTTAGTTTTTCTAAAACACACATGCCTTATTTTTCTCTCAACGTCATGAACCCTAATTAGAAGAACCTCGATAGCGTCATGCTACCCTCTTGCCACAGAAAACCCGATTGTCCCCCTCCCGTCAAATGCACCATTTTCTCTTCTTCCAACAACAACAACGATTCACTTTCAAACCCTTCTCCATCTCATCCTCCACCGCTCTTCAAGGCCATCACCATCTCCTTCGCCATCTCTATCCTTATGCACTGTACCCCTCTCTCCCACTTTGTCCCTAATCCCCTTGCCAAACTCAACGACGACAGAGACAGATGGTTCAACGGAAAAAATGGAGGGTTCTGGTCCATAATGTTCACCGCGGTCGCTAATGAATCCCAATCTCAAGAATGGGATTCGCACAGTCTACCCATGAACATCATGGTTAAGTTGAACAAAATGAGTGGCTTCAAGAAGTACAAGGTTTCTAACATCTGCTTGGATCTGAATAGGAAGATGAAAGTGGGAATGGAGGTTTTGTTCTTGAAGATGGTTTCTCTTCGGTTGGGCAGGGTTTACACCAAAGCCCAACTACAAAAGGAGTTGGATGTTGCGTCACAAAGTGATGCATAACTCACGGCAAGTATACCAATCGTTCAAGTAATAATTTGATAAGTAGAGTATCGTCTCCACGAGGATTGAGGCACTAATGTAATTGCAATTGTTATCTTAAAATTGGAAGAGAGAAAAATAGAAAGAAATTTGATTTATGATTTTGTGTTGTAATTTGGAATATATTTGAAAACAAAATTAAATTTGAATAAAAAGGAAAGTTATGCAGTAATGAAGAATAATTGCGGTAAAAGCACAATCACCTTTGATCCCTACTTGTTTAATTGAATTGATAATTAATTTCAATTATTATCTTACTCAAAGATATACCTTAATTAATTAGTTAAACCCAGATTCCTCGGACTTTTTAACCCTTTAACCCTAATTAAGTGTTCTAATCCCTTAGTAACCCCCTTTCGGATTAAGCTTTAAGCTGGCATATAAAAACTTTGCAATCTTTCATCCCTATCCCTAGGTAATGTCAAACTGTCACTTTATCGCTTTCAGAAACTAAAACTCCAATATCCCTATTGTGAATTAAAGCCCTTAATACCTCTAATAGAGTGATCAATTCTATTAATGGAATTTAAAATCAAAGAACAAGATAAAGAGAAGCAATCATAATAATATTCATTAATCATCAACCCAATCCACACAAGAGTTCACATTGGCTTTTGACCTTTACCACAATCAAGAAGGAATTAACTAGACATAATTATGTCTAGCTCAATACAAAGATGAGAGAATAGATGAGACATAATACAAAATAGAAAAGTAATCAAACCCCTCAATCTTGGCTTTCTTCTCAATCTTTAATGCGTTCTTGATCTCCTTCAATGCCTCTGTTTGTGTGTATTTGTGTTTCTGTGTATCTCTGCATATATCAGAGATATCTAAAACGTTCTGTAGCTTCTTTATTTATAACCAAGCTTGCAAAACCCTAGTATCATTTTGTTATCATCTTATCTTATCTAATTTTTGAATTTCCCGTAGCGTCCGTGCGTCTGGCGCCAATTTCACGCAATTCGCATGAACATTCAGTGCTTGTGGGGCTATTAGCGCTATTTTGGCGCAACTCGCGCGAAGGTCCAGAGTGATTGGCACGGGTAGCGCGGTCCTGGCGCGATCAGCGTGAACTCCCAGAGTTTGTGGCGCGATTGGCGTGGACTGCATTTTCCAATTGCTTCTTTTCTTGTTTATTTTCTCTCTTTTATTGCTCCTAAATAACAAAATAACAATAATTACTAACAAGAATCAAAAGTAATAAACTTTAGCTCTAATCTATCATTTATTTGACGTTTTCTACTTATTTCCTAATAAAACTAGTCTAAAAACTACTATATGTTGGCAACCTATCATTGGAGACGCTAGCAACTTCGGGAATGTATGACAAGGTTGATTTGGAAGGGAAAACAAACCCTGACAGCTCAATTGGGATTGATGCAGCAAACAAAGGAGGATTTCTTGTTAAATGCTCTATGTGGATTTGAGCCTTGAGGCTTTTTGTATTCACTGATTTTCTTTGAATGGATTTCAAATTGAAATATCATACACTGTAAGGACTAGTTCATACTTTATAGGGGAGAATGGAATCTAATTTTTTGCAATGCACGGTGTTTGGGGAGCTGGCTTGCATGTTATATGGTAGGAAAATGGGAATTAGGCCATGGTAGGTTGGTTGCTGGGAATTTCTTTCGTTCTTCCCCTTATTTATTTTGGCTGCTTGCCATCTATAAATTTGTTATTGCTTGAGAAATATTGGAAAACGTAATGTTTATGCTCTATTACATTTAACTCTTGTTTGTCATACACATTTGCTTCAAGTTCTCTGTGAATACCTTGATATGCACTTAATCACCATGTCTGCTTATGCTCTTTTTTTTTTTTGTTTACGCTCCCACCATGGTAGGCTTATCGGTCAAGCATGTTGAAAGCTTTCAAGAAAACTATTGAGGAAGGAGTTTTCACATTTATTATTGATACATCACATAAAAATACAATAGTTAGAGTATTCTTAAAACAGATTATTTCCACTTTTAATTTATTGAGGTCATTGTGTTGCTTTGGATGGAAAATTATGAGTTTTGTCTTGAGTTGCATAGTCATTTATTGTGACATTATCTGTTCATTTCTTAATAGAGGTCCAATGAATATTCAAAGATTTGATCTGTCGTTCTGGTAGTCGTGTTTATGTGAAATTACCTAAATAATGTTTTACTTAGGAAACTAAAAGAAAAATATTTGTTGAAAAATATTTGTTTTCTTAGGTGAATTATAATAACTTAAGCAGTCAAAAAATGGTTAAGGGATCTATGGTGGCTTGTTAAAGAATTTAGGAAGTTCAATGTAGTTTCGTTTTAGATTAAGTAGTGGTGCAGTGCCCATGCACTGCTTATTTATTCACACACCACTAATGCAGTTTTTTGTTCGACAACGTGACCCTTTTCTTGGGGGTATTTGTGCCTCATCTTAGTGGATGATCACAATCTGCAGGTAGCTTTTTGATACCTTTTGTAATATGGATTGAATTGCTATGTAACTGTTTATAAGATGATTAACCTATAGAAAAAAATGTCATTTTCTTATTCTAAAACCAATCGTTTATTTGTTTTTCCAGGGTCTTTAGTGTTTATGTTTTAGCTTAATCCTAATGTGAAAAGGTCTTAGATCAACATCAATATCTCCTTTAACCTAAGTTAATTGGAATCGATGATAGATGAATCCCATAATAAATATGAGGTTGAAAAAAAAATGGAAGGGGAAGGGGAAATAAAATAAAATAAAATAAGGAGAAAAGAAGGGGGATGGAGATGACAGGAAAAAAACTAAAATATGACTATCTGGAATATAGAGATAATAGCGGGTCTAAACCTTTACCAAACTTATAGTTTTTCTCCATTCTGTTCTAAGACATATCATCTATCAATCTATATCTCATTTCATTAAGTCTTGTTTAACTACATTTTCCTATGTAAATTTCGGTCTACCTTTACCTCTTTTTGTGTCAAGCTCTTGGTAACAAACTTTTGTTTTTACGGGAGTATCTAGGGGTCATCTTGCTACGTACCCAAAATACCTAAATCTATGTTCTTCATCTTTTCACTTACCGGTACTATTATTATACCTTTCGTCAAATATCTTCATTTCTTATCTTATTCATCTTTTAAATTTAGATTATTATTATTTTATTTTTTATCTATTGATTCCAAATTCAATGTTTTATTTTTTTATATTAACAGTCAATATAAATGATGCTATGGATGATATTGTACGCCAGTTTAAAGATGTTTCATATGGTTTAAGGAAAAAAGTTGTTGGTTCATCATCCCTCATCAATGATGCATCTGCTACATCTAATACCCCATGGAATTTGTCCTAGAATGTTGATGAAATCGACAAAATCATTCCAAGGTAAGGAAGGTGAAAAGAAGAATTTTGACCATGAGAATATTGATAGAGAAGTAGCATAAGATAGTGGATTGCATTCTAACAATGCATTAATCTCAATGGTTACTCATCACAAATAAACAATTGTGATGAAGAAGAGTCCAACAACTTGGATTTTCACAGAAAGCATAATATGGTGGTTGAAGCTAGGGTTGGCAATGATATTCCTGCTACAAATTTCATTCTGATTCATGATAGTTTGGATGATCCAATCGGAGTGCCACACGAGGTCTGTGTATTCAGTTGAGTTTGCTTTATTATTAGTTTACAAATAGTATCCACCAAATATTTTAAGAAGCTGAGCTATTATCAGGCATCGTAGCTTTCATAGACTTGTTTAGTTCTTCAAGATCCTATTACCTCAAATATTTACCAAACCTTTTGAAAATAAATTTTTCTGTAACTTTTTCTATCATGAAGTTAAAACGAGAAGCGTGAATCAAACATATTGGTGTTCAAAAACATCTTGGAAACATGCCTTTTGATCTACTGTAACTCCTCTCTCATTTTCCCTTTCTCTCCTTCTACAGGGAAGAATAATGGTTTGGGAACCAGCAAAAATCAGGACTGGATTTTTACTTATGATTTTGTGAAACAAAATGTTGTCAAGATCGTTTCATTTCCTCTTTATTCTTTGATGAGAAACTTTTTTTTCTGGTTTAAAAGACATTATGAACATTAATAAGTATGATATTTTTCTCTTTGCAGAGGACTCTGCCTAATGTTAGTGTGGGACATTTTGAATTTGGTTGACAACATATTTCAGCTTAATAAAATAGGTTGGATAAATGTATGTAACTTCCAAAAAAAATAATCTTATACTAATTTGCATAAGCTTCTTTTGATGTTGTTTATTTTAGGTGTTTTCTAGATTATATAAGTTATCTTAATATACTATGTGATTTTGCATGTTGTTAGAGACAAAATTAATCCTAGACTTGCATTGTACCTAGCAGCTTATGATTTTAGAATATCAGGTTCCTTGATATTGAAAATAATAGAAATGTTTCAATACAACTAAGAGGGGGGGTGAATTGGTTGAACCTTGGTATTTAAAAAATTTTCCAATCAGAGTTTTCATAAGATCTTTATCACTTTAAAAATTATTTTGAAACCAAGAATCTTATATTCAATCAAATTCCTCTGTCAAGAAAATCAATAGACAACTAAAATCTTTTTGTGCAAATAATTTGATTCACAAACCAAAGCAATAAAGAGATGAAGAGATTAGAATAAAGATCAGCCACAATTTTTATACGAGTTCACTTCAAACACTATGAAGCTACATCCAGATCTTCCACTCAACACTAGAATAGAGTTCCACTATTGCAAATTAATGGTTTTACAAGATATTACAAGCCTCTCTTTATGAACCCTAGATAAAGTTCAGAAATCTAAAACACTATTAGATTCTTAGAGACCAACCCAAACTGAGAACACTACTCAGCAACTCCTAGAGAAACACTATTTTTAGTTATCATGCAAGAAACCCATTTACAATAAGTCAATCTTTACAGAAATCAAATAACAGATTTACATCCACAAAGAATAAGGAACGAATTCACCTAATAATCCAATGAACAAAATGCATATGTATGATTCACCAGATTGAAAGAATGAATAACATATTCAATGCATCCCTTTCCTTACTCTTTGAAACTCAATGATGCTTCACTCTTCAAATCAAAAACCCATATGAATTTTTGTGAACCCAAGACGTTTTTGAACTCAGAAAACTCACTAAAGAAAGCTCATGAATGTTTGTGATTGCCCAGAATTTGAATTTTTCAACTCTTAAAATCACAGAGCAATGGGTTCTATTTATAACAGCTTTCTAACTGAAAATAATCGATTAAACACGCTCCTGTAATCGATTATTTCACATATGTAATCGATTAATTCAAGAATGTAATCGATTAAAGTATTTATGATACGTTCTGGGTTTGAGCTATGAACATTATAATCGATTATTCCGTCACGTAATCGATTAAACCAGACACTCATGATTTTCCAAATACACTGAGTAATCGATTACTGAATTTGGTAATCGATTAAGACAGACATGCCAATATTTTCAAATGAACTATGTAATCGATTAAAACGATATGTAATCGATTAAATCAGCAGAGCATGTTAGTCATAGGCATGATATGTAATCAATTACGAACTTCTGTAATCGATTAAGACAGGAAGTATGTTATTTCAATTTTAGCCTAGGTAATCGATCAATTCGATATGTAATCGATTACATTGTTTTTGGTTTGTTTTCCAGAAGGCTCGAAGAACAAAATAATCGATGTCAACATATCTGTAATCGATTAAAACAAGAAAACTTCATTTTTTCAAAAACTTGATTTTAATTTGCCTCAATTATTAATTGCTTTTGTATTGGCCCTCATTCTAACAATCCTAAATGAATGATTATGTATGATATGCACATTGGATTATCAGATAATGCATCTTCCCTTTTACATGAATCAAATTGATCTTCAAGCTTCCAAGATACTTTTGAAATGAGGCATGTTGAAAGCACAAAACTCCAAAGCTTGATTCCTTGTCCATCCTTTCATAACTCCTCTTGAATCAACAGATATGATATGAAATCCTTCATGGTAAAGAGATGAGAGTTCGATCCTTGCACCTTTTCATTATTAAAATTCAGCACAACATAGTGATGATTGTTCAACTTATGCTTTGTCTATGCGTCAAATGCCTGAAGGGATCCACCCCCACCTCCCTCAAACACCGCAAATGGTCAGGTTCTTATGGTATAAAAAACCAGGAGCATAGATTCTACTTGATAATTCAGAGTTTAATATTCAAGTTAAGGTTCTGCGAGGTAAAGAAGAAAGACGCTTGGTGTAGACTTTGTGTTTGTTATAAACCTATCTAGACTTTTGGCCTACATTATCAGTGTACTGCATGTACAGAGATTTACAGTATTCAACTGCACTGGGTATAGTTGTAATGGGCTAATCATGTTCTAAGTTTTCAAAATATTAAATAAAATTTTTCAAAAAGTGATATTAAATAATCAATACATGACCTTTTTATATTTTTTGTCTTTGGTCAAAAGAAAGTCAATTCGCTAATTGCTAGTCTTGATGAGTCAAAGATTGTTGATGAAGGGCTAAACTCTTGTGTGGAAATTTCTTTATTATAAAGTCAAAGATTGCTAGTATCATAACATAGAGGTTTATCTTTATTTTTTGTTGCCCTTTCAAAACATGGGATTAACTTTTTTATATTGAGTTTTACATGCTTTGGTGGTGATTGATGATCGATTCCTCTTATCTAAGCAAATTTTCTTTTATAGTTATGTGGGTTTGATAGTTTTCTTTAGGGTTGTACTGCAAGGAATGCCCATAGATTTACACAGGAAGTGAAAAAATAAGGATATATTTATTCTTCGTTTAAAATCTTTTTTTTATTGGCTCCTTCATTTAAAGTCTATTAAGCATATGCAATATTTTCATTAAAATCAAGGGTCGACAGAAACCTATATTAAATTATTAATGACTTTGAAAAATTTATTAGTTTTAAGGTTTTGTTGTGTACCTACCTTGAAATTTATGATTTATTCGAAGGATTGGTGGATTTCTAGTTAGTTTCCAAAGGGGTCAGTTTTAATAATTGAAGTCCAAAATAATTCTATTATGAATTGTCCAAGGTCTTGTTGGTTGGTTTTGGCTTCAATATCCATGTCTAGATGTGAGCTGATATGCTATTGGCCAATAAATGGTTCAAGTAATAAACGATAAGTGAGATTAGTTTGTTACATTGTTTATTTACCTTTTCCATTATGAACACAAGAATGTGACTTTCTTTTTATTATGTTTTGTCACATCTCCATTTATGTTGGCAAACTTTATATTTCTCTTATACATATATGTGTTTGATTAATATGTAATGCAAATTGGACGTGGAAAGATTTATTGTTACAATGTTATATTGATTTTTACATTGATTTTATTTGCATAATAATTTTAAGACAACAGTCACACATAAGTAGAATATGCAGACTCAATCTCAAAGAATGACATATGTGAACGTTGAAGTTATAGATAAGAAATCTAGTCCAAAACCAATCTAGCTAACATCGTCAGAGTTCACACCCTCAGTTTCATACTTTCATAGTGAAAAATTAAAAGGTTTTGGAGATTAAGGATCAAATTATTAAAGCCAGAGCATATTTGGGTTTTTTTTCTTGAATATTTATTGAACCCCTAATATATAAAAAGATTTATAAAGTTTTGATGATAACAAACAATGAATGTCACATTATTAGATTTATTGCATTGATGATAATTATTTGATTATTTGATATTTTGAAGTTACTAATATTTTGGATTTATGAAGATCAACATAATTGAGAAGATTATTTGAAAAATTCTAAAGATTGATTTCATTCAAGATAACATGGAATTAAGAAGATTTGTTTCTATCTTTTTATTTAATTTTTATGTAAGGAGATTAGAAGATTGATCTTGCCAAGATATTTGTCTTAAGATTGCATTGCATAATAATATAAAATATTTTTAAGATTGCATTCAAAATTCAAAAATAGGAGAGAATATTTTTAAAATTACATTGCATAATATAATAGAATATATTTAAGATTACATTGCATAAAAAGATAAAATATTTTTAATATTACATTCAAAAATTAGGGTAAAATATTTTTTAATGTTGCATTCAAACATATGATAAAATATTTTTAAGATTACATTGCATGATATAATAGAATATCTTTTAGGATTGCATTCAAAAATTGGTTAAAATCGTATGGTTAAATTAGTATAAATAGAAATATACTCTGGTGTTTACAGAAAGTATTTCATTCCAAATAATATTAGAGATTTAAAGAGTTTATGTTTACGTCATTGAAAAATTTGTTGTGAGATCATATAGAAGCGTTTGGTAAGTCTGATTCTTCAACTCTCCATCAGGATTTAAAGGTACCTAATTGCTTAAGGAATAGAAGCGTAAAGGTAATCATTTTATTGTATTCTTATTCTTCTTGCCTTTGAAAGAGGTCGCAATTGGGAAACCAGGATACCAGTTCTATCTTTGTTCTTGGTGAATAGAGACGTGTGACTTCAAGCTGGGAAACAAGATATCAGTCTGTCTCTATTCTTGGTGAATTGAGACAAGAGTTTTTTTGTTGGAAAACAAGGATACCGGCTGGGATAAGTGTTGCGTGAAGATAAACTAGGAAACTAGAAGACTAGGAACTCTTGTACACAAAATTATCATAGTGGAATTGTCCATTGGATTGATTATCTAATTTGGACGTCATGATTTTTTTCCTAATTGGTTTTCCACATTAAAATTAATTGTGTCTTCCTTATCTCTTATCTCCATATTATTGCTTTGAGTTTGATTTCATATTGTGAATTATTTTATAAAACTCAATTCAACCCCCCTCTTGAGTTCATCTGGGACCAACAATTGGTACCAGAGCAGTGTTCTCTTTATTTTGCAGGTAACTTCTGAAGAGTAGATCTTAAGATGAACCCAATGGAGACAATAAGAGAAGGCTACTCTACCCAAAGGGATCCACTATTCGAGGGAAAGTACTACAATTACTGAAAAAACAAAATGGATATTTTCATTCAAGAAGAGAACTATCAAGTCTAGAAGGTGATTGAAAGAGGAGACCTTCAAATCACAAAGATGAATGAAAAGAGAGAAATAGTGTCAACACTTAAGGACGAATATACTGATGAAGATTGGAAGAAGTTGGAATACAATGTTCAAGCCAAGAGAATTCTTCACTGTGTTGTACTAGGGACACAAGAATACAACCGTGTGATTGCAAGATTGCCAAGCAAATGTGGAATTTTCTAGAGGTAACACATGACGGTACAAACGAGGTAAAATAATCTAAAATTGATCTCCTTATGCATCAATATGAATTGTTCTCTATGAAGTCTAAAGAGTATATTAGGGATATGATAACTCGTTTTACTAACATAGTAAATGAGTTGAATGCTTTTGGCAGGGACATACAGGTTGAGGAGCAAGTAAGGAAAATTCTGAGGAGTTTACCAAGAGAAGATTGGATGCCCAAGCTCATTGCTTTGCAAGAAACCAAAGAATTTAAGACTTTCAACCTTGAGCGGTTGGCATGATCCTTAATGACATATGAGATGCAACTGGAGTCCCACAGGAAAGAAGATGTAAGATTGAAGGATAAAGGCATTGCTTTAAAAGCTCAATCAAATTAAATGAATAATGACTCAGATGATGAGGAGGAGATTGCAATGCTTGTGCGGAAGTTCAAAAAACACTTAAAGAACCAAAAGTATAATGGAAACTCAAGCAATAAACAAGTAAAATCCAAATGATGGAGGTCCAAGGCAAGCTAAAGGTCTAGAAGGAGAGCTTGAAGCACTTCCTTTGGTGAGCTTTAAATGACCAATGACAAGAGCTAGGACTTAAACACTTCAAGATCACATCCAAGCTAACTTGTATCTCTTGGAAAAGCATGAAGAAACACACCAACTCAGTGAAAACACAAAACAAGTGTTGTCTGTTGTAATAGATTACTAAATTCCTGTAATAGATTACTTAGGCATTTTGTAAACAATTTTTGATACCTATAATCGATTACCACATACCTATTATTGATTAGCAGACACCTGTAATCAGTTATCAGCTATCTGTAATCGATTACAAATCACTTTTTGACAGGGAACACTATATTTTAATCGATTACATGACGAGTTAATCGATTACTTTGTTCATCCAATAGTTTCTAAGAAAATCAAGAACAAAATAATCGATTACAAGACCCATTAATCGATTACTTAAGAGTAATTAATCGATTACATAGACATATTAATCGATTACTTCAGCATAAACTGCACCTGCACTTCAAGCTTCATTTGCGCATCATTTCAATTTGCATTTGCCTTACATTTAGTGGCATTTAGCTTGTTATTTCATGGGCTATATAAACTACCTGAAAACTGTTTGTAAGAACTTTTGGTTCATTAATACAATTCTGAAAATTATTGTGAGAATTTCTCTCTTGTTCTTTTGCAAGAACTTCTTGTTTCTTATCAATGGCTTCAAGCTATTGTGGTGATTCTTCCTAGGCTTATTGAGAAGCTTTTCCATGGTGTCATCCACCTTCATCCCTAACCTTCCTTCCATATTCCATTGCTACAATTAAAAACTTATAAACAGCCCCATTTCACAAGAAGTGTTGATTGCTTGTGTTCTGAAGTTTAGTTGAAGCTTAGGTTTCATTGCAAGGTAGATTTGGGAAAGCTAATGACTATGGGTTCAGTCATTCATCATGTGGTATCTAGAGCCTAATCCTTGTGTAATTCTTCTTCAAGTTCAGTTTTTAAAAGTTCTTTGAAGGTAAAATTCTGCAACTTTCAAAAATCTGAAAATCCATTTCAATTCCTTGTGTTCTTGTTATTTTCGTGTTAATCTTGGTGGGTTAGCTTTGTGTTTGATTCTACCACATATCCTTGTGTATTCCTTCAAGTTCCATGTGATTTCATGTCTTCATGTTCTTCATATGTTCTTGAAAATTTTCTAATTTTCTAGTCTTGATTCTAGTCAATTTTTGTTTGTAGTGCTTTTTGTGTTGTTTAACACTTGTTTTGATTCTACTCTCATGCCTAAACTGAATTGAGTTGTTAGAAGAAATTTTACAGTTGTTATACATCATATTTTCATGAATCATTAAATTTCTTTGAGAATTTTTGAACTTGTGCAAAAGAAAAAAAAAACTTAAAAAAATTTGTGAAAGAAATAAGAAAAGAGGAAAGAGAAACACTTTGGTAAAGCCAAAGAATTTATTGAATTGTTGCTGGAAAAAGTGAACTAAAAATAGAATTTAGAAGCAAAACAAAGTTACAAAAGCTACAAGTTCAAATTTCCTTTGAACCACAAAATTAAGTGAACTTGTATGACATGGAAATTTGATGAAATTTGGCTTCTAGCAATTGAATTTACTTGGCATATCCTCTTTGTGCATTTTGGTACATCCCATAGTATTCCTTGAGTTGTCTCATTAAATTCCAATTAGAGTTATGTTGTTTCTAAAATTTTGCTTTTGTTGCTTGTCTTTTTAAAATTCCAAGGTTTTGTCTTAGAGTTTTCTTGCTCATGGACTCTTGAGTCTAGCCTAGAATCATTTCATATTTCAGCATAGTAAAGAAGTTTGATTGGATTGAGAGTGTTGCTTAAGAACTATAGAGAAGCTAGACTGGAAAAAGGCAAGACAGAACATTAAAAGAAAAGAGCCAAGATAAAGTGTGTAAACAAGAGTGAGAGTGACAAACACTTAGAGAGTGGTGAGAATTTCCTTATATACTTGTGTTTTTGCTAACCATTTTTTTTGAAGGATGGACTCAATAGATGAGGCTTTGTCACCTAGGACCTTTAGGTTGATGAGAGCCATGCCAAAACAAATGGAAGACTTGCAAACCAAAATGGATGCAAGGTTTGAAGAGTTACAAAGGGAGACCTAAAGAAGGAGTCATCTAATGGGTAGTGTGGATGGAAAGGCTCATAGTAGTAGGAGGTTGAGTGAGTGTGCTTCCTCTAATGGAGGAAATTATTATGATGAGAGGAGTGAGAGGTAGGATAGAAGAGAAAATAATAGAAGAAACAATCATAGTAGGGAAAATAGAGATGAAGGAGATTGGAGGCTTAGGAGAGAAGAAAGAGAAGGGAGGAATGCAGGATTGAATGGAGTGAAAATAAAAATTCCAAAATTCCTTCGAAATAATGATCCCGAAGAGTACTTTGAGTGGGATATGAAAGTAGAACAAATTTTCCCATGCCAACATTTTGATGAAGAAAAGAAAGTTACTCTAGCAACTTTAGAATTTGGTGGTTATGCTTTGATATGGTGCAACCAAATTCAAGTGGATATAGGGAGGATGAGGAGACAAAGAGTAAATTCTTGGGATGACTTGAAGGCATGCTTGAGAGGAAGATTTGTTCCAACTTATTATGGAAGAGAAGTCCACAACAAGCTACAAAGACATTTCCAAAGTTACAAGAGTGTTGATGAATACTATAAGGAAATGGAATTGATGATGATGAGGGCTGAAATTGTGGAGGTTCAAGAAGCAACTATGGTTAGGTTCCTTCATGGCTTGAATAGATAAATTCAAGATGTGATGGAGCTACATTCTTATGCTACAATTAAGGAGCTAGTCCACAAAGCTCAAAGGGTGGAACAACAACTAAAAAGGAGAAAAGCTTCTTTTTCCAAGACCAATGGGGCTGCAAATTCTTGATGGTAGGGAGAATGTTGAGCAATTTTTTCTTAGAAAAAGAGGAGACTCAAAGAAAAAATATTTTTCACACTAGGTGCTTGGTTAAAGACAAGGTATGTTCACTTATCATTGATGGTGGGAGCTGCACCAATGTGACTAGTACAATACTTGTAGAGAAATTACACTTGCCAACCACAAAGCATCCAAAGCCATACAGGCTACAATGGCTTAGTGAAAGTGGAGAAGTGGTGGTAAATTCTCAAGTGTTCATTCCTTTTTCTATTAAAGCTTATCATGATAATGTTCTTTGTGATATTGTTCCTATGGAGGCAGGTCATATCCTTCTTGGTAGGCCACGACAATATGATAGAAAAGTGATACACAATGGCATGAAGAACACTTTTGAGTTTGAGCACCTAGGCAAGAAAATTATTTTGAGGCCTTTGACTCCTAGACAAGTATGTGAGGATCAAATAAATATGAAATAAAAGAGAATTGAGGAGTTGGAAAAAAATACCGCATCTAAAAAAGAGAAGAAAAGTGAGATACCAAAGAGAAAAACTAGTGAGAAAAAAGAGAAAGAGAAAGAAAATGAGAGCAAAAAAATTCATGAGATTAAAGAGAGTTTTTTCTTGAGTGAAAAGCAAGTCAAAAGAGTGTTATTGGCACAAAAACCTCTTTATTATATGCTTCCTAACTCTCTTTGTTTACATGGTGAAAAGGAAGGAGAAAAATTGCCCAAAGCTATGCAATCACTTTTGGAGGAATATGAAGATGTTTTCCCAAAAGAAGTACCTAATGACTTGCCTCCTTTAAGAGGCATAGAGCATCAAATTGATTTGATTTCAAGTTGTTCACTCCCTAATAGACCAGCTTATAAGACTTCACCAATGGAAGCAAAAGAGATACAAACACAAGTGGAGAAGCTACTTGACAAAGGGTGGATCCATGAGAGCATGAGCCCTTGTGCCATGCCTATTATTCTTGTGCCTAAGAAGGAGGGAACTTGGAAAATGTGCACGGATTGTAGGGAAATAAACAACATCACCATAAGGTATAGTTCCCATCCCTAGATTAAGGATCTTTTAGATGAATTGCATGGTGCTACTATTTTCTCTAAAATTGATCTTAAGAGTGGTTATCATCAAATAAGGATGAGGGAAGCGGATGAATGGAAAACGGCTTTCAAAACAAAATTTGGGCTTTATGAATAGTTAGTTATGCCTTTTGGTTTGACTAATGCACCTAGTACATTTATGAGACTTATGAATCATGTTCTTAGACACTTTATAAGCAAATTTGTGGTAGTGTACTTTGATGACATTCTTGTTTATAGTGCCAATTTAAATGATCATTTGATGCATGTAAAAAGTGTCTTGGAGGTACTAAGAAAGGAAACCTTTTATGGAGCAATTGATAAATGTTCCTTTTGCACTTCACAAGTTGTGTTTTTAGGTTTTGTAGTAGGTGCTCAAGGAGTCCAAGTGGATCGAGAGAAAGTGAAAGCCATCATGGAGTGACCAACTCCTAAAAATGTGATAGATGTTAGAAGCTTTCACGGTTTGGCAAGCCTTTATAGGAGATTTGTCAAGGATTTTAGCACCATTGCTTCTCCTTTGAATGAATTAATGAAGAAAACCGTGAGCTTTCCTTGGAAGCAAGAACATGAAATTGCTTTCCAAACATTGAAGGATAAGTTATCTCATGCACCAATTCTTGCATTGCCTAATTTTAATGCTTCCTTTCAATTGGAATGTAATACATATAATGTGGGCATTGAGGGGTTTTAATTCAAGATAAACATCCTATTGCTTATTTTAGTGAGAAATTGAAGGGTGCATGTTTGAACTATTCCACTTATGATAAAAGGTTGTATGCACTTGTTAGAGTCTTGCACACTAGGAAACATTATCTTTTACCTAAGGAATTTGTGATACATAGTGATCATGAATCTCTTAAATATTTGAAAAGTCAAGGTAAACTCAACAAGAGACATGCTATGTGGGTTGAGTTCATTGAGCAATTTCTTTATGTAATTAAACACAAGAAAGGAAAGTTGAATGTGGTGGCGGGTGCCTTATCAAGGAGGCATTGTTTGATTTCTATGCTTGAAACTAAATTGTTTGGTTTTAATCACATAAAGGAATTGTATGCAAGTGATCATGACTTCTCTAATATTTTTTCTTTGTGTGAGAAGGGGGCTCATCAAGGATATTTTAGACATGATGATTTCTTGTTCAAGGAAAAGAGACTATGTGTTCCTAAAAGATCTTTGAGAGAACTTTTCATTAGGGAAGCTCATGAGAATAATTTAATGGGGCACTTGGGTGTGGATAAAACTTTGGCTATTTTACATGAACATTTCTTTTGGCCAAAAATGAGGCATGATGTGCATAAGCTTGTTTCTCATTGCATTGTTTGTCATAAAGCTAAATCTAGATTAATGCATCATGGTTTGTATACACCTTTACCTATTCCTAACTCCCCTTGGGTGGATATTTCTATGGATTTTGTGCTTGGTCTTCCAAGATCCAAGAGGGGAAAGTATTCTATCTTTGTTGTTGTTGATAGGTTCTCAAAGATGGCACACTTCATACCTTTTCATAAGAGTGATGATGCTTGTAAAGTATCTAATCTTTTCTTCAAAGAAGTGGTGAGACTACATGGATTGCCAAGAAGCATAGTGAGTGGTAGAGACACAAAGTTCCTTATCCATTTTTGGAAAACGTTGTGGGGTAAGCTTAGTACAAAACTCTTGTTTTCATCAACTTGTCACCCACAAACGGATGGTCAAACCGAGGTGGTGAATAGGACCTTGGGTCAACTTCTTAGATGCTACATGATGTGTTGCAAACACATCTTAGTTTTAGGCTAGTTTAGGTTATAATTTAGTTAAATAAGTAAGAAAATAGATTAGAATTAGTTAAGTTTATTATTTTATTTGTTTTAAACTCAATTCAATACAATTGTGCATTTCAGGCTTAAAACGAGGAAGTTCAAAGCAAAAGAAAGAAGAAAACTGAGTTCAAGGTCTCGCGCGGATCGCGCCAGATCCCGCGCGAGTCGCGCCAAGTGAAAATAACAAGCATCAGATTCGAATAAGCCGCGCGATCAACGCGGGACTTCGCGCCAGTAGCGCCAGATGCTCAAAGGCCAGCCATTCAACTCGAAGAAGCCACGCGACTCGTGCCAGGGCCACGCTAACCGCGTCATTTATTCGAAGCTCCAACGCGGATCACGCCACATCCGCGCCATCAGCGCCAGAAGCCCAGCATCAACCCTTCAGCTGCAGCAGAGACGGAGACATCTATTCCTAAGCCTCCTCAGGCTACAGAGGCTGCAGTTGCTGATGAGAGAAGAGAGGGAGAGGAGTGAACAGGATTACTTTATTTTATGTTTTCATCACAATGCTTCTTGGCAATCCATGTAGTCTCACCACTTCTTTGAAGAAAAGTATGAAGAAGCACACCAACTCAGTGCAAACACAAAACAGGAAATTGTGCCTGACCTCAATTATTTCTTCCATTGTTACTAAAATAGGAAAGATATATCATTTGAGTAAGCAAACTTGATAAACCAGTTAAGTGAAAGAGGTAGGAATCAAAGGGAATTGTGCCTGACCACAATTGTTTCTTCCATTGGTAACACTCCGAATTATTTACTGCATTTCCTTTATAGTCTGTTTTTACTTTCAAATACTCAACACTCAACAATTCTTCACAAATAATTTCTTTTTATTTTCTAATTGCATTAACTGAATATTACTGTGAATTTCACCCCAATCCCTGTGGAGAACGATACTTTACTTACCAACTTTATTACTTGAAACGAGCGGTGCACTTGCCGTGTTCACAACAAGTTTTTGGCGCCGTTGCCGGGGATTGGTAAACGGATTTTAACAGTAATTTTTAATCTTGTGATTGGAATTTTTGTTACTAATCGCTTCTCAAGTTTATGCGAGGTTCAGTTAGTTCTGAGGATTTGCAGTTTGATCCAGAAATAGAAAGAACAATCCGAAGGAGACTAGCTAGACAAAGGAGGAGAGAAGCTGAAAACTTTGATGTTGATTCACTCCCTGAATTAGAGTCAGAAGTAGAGATGGCTGAAGAACAACCTAATCAGCCAAGACGGAGACCGGAAGATGAACTAATGGAGGATATTCTGGCTCCTATGTTCACAAGACCCAACTCCAGTATTGTGAGGCCACCAATACAAGCTAATCATTTTGATATAAAGCCTTCCTTAATAGCATAGGTGGAACGTGGTCAGTTTGGAGGAGAGGATTTTGAAGACCCACATGACTTCATTGACAGATTTCTCAGAATCTGTGACACTATCAGACACCAAGGGTTCTCAGATGATGCAGTGAGATTAAGTCTATTTCCCTATGCTGTTAAGGGAAATGCATTGAGATGGCTGAACAGACAAACATCCAATAGCATCTCAACTTGGGAGGACTTAGTTTTGAGGTTTTTTGCAGAATACTTTTCCATGGATAAATATAACCGGATGGTGAATGAAATCACCAACTTTACTCAGAATGGAAGAGAATCCCTATGTGCTGCTTGGAACAGATTCCAAGAATTGATCAGGAGGTGTCCACAATATGATATGCCTGTAGGTAAGCAGGTACGTATATTCTTTAATGGTATGACTCCTGAAACTCGTATGATTGTTAATGTTGCAGCAGGGGGTACTATAAGGTCCAAAACAGTAGCTCAGACATATGAGCTTATCAATTCTTTGGCCCGGAATGAAAATGAAAGCATAACACATCATCCAAGGAGAGAACCCATTTAGCTGTCCAGTAACGATGCAATGCTTGCAGAGCAGAAAATTTTGGCACATCAGCTAGCCAAATTGACTGAAAAGATTGATAAATTGCAAGTCCCTGCAGCACAAGTGGCAGCCAGCCAACCACATGTAATCTGTGAGTACTGCCAAGGTGAGCATGAGTCTAATGTTTGCCCTATTCTTGTTGGAGCTGACCCTGTGCAGGTTAATGGAGTTTGGAATGATCAGAGGCAACAGCAGCCTTATCAGAGGAACTACAATTTTGCTCCGGGGAACAACTATCAAAGGAAATTCCAAGGAGGTGGCTTAGACTATAAGTCTAACAACTACTTGCAGCCCCTCCTATTCCCAACAAGGAGACTTCTGAGCTTGAAAAAGTAGTGATGCAGCTGTCAAAAACAACAGAATTTATAGCTGAAACAAGAGCTCACAGAACCAACCAAGATGCTTCCATCAGAAATCTGGAAAACCAGATTGGTCAACTTGCAAAACAGTTGGCTGAAAGACCACAAGGCCAGTTCCCAAGTGATATAGTGATAAACCCAAGGGAACATGCCAAGGCTATCACAACCAGAAGTGGTAAAGTATTGATTACACCAGAAAGGCCTGAGGTGAGTAGAAAGGAAGCTGAGAAGAATTATGCAGCAATTAAACCATCAAACGAAAAAGCTGCAGAAAATTCAGAAGAGCAGAATTATGCATCTCAACCAAAGAAGTGGGACTTTTCTTGCTTTGAGAAGCCTCCATATCCGATGCAGACCAAACAACAACTTCAGAAGCAGCAATTTGCCAGGTTTTTAGACATGTTTAAGAAGTTACATATTAATATTCCATTTGCTGAGGCATTAGCCAATATGCCTAACTATGCAAAATTCATGAAGGAACTTCTATCTAAGAAACATAAGCTGCAAGATTGTGAAACCATAGCACTTACTGAGGAGTGCAGTGCAATAATTCAGAGGAAACTTCCCCCTAAATTGAAAGATCCTGGAAGTT